>CM055116.1:1208003888-1208282654 GCA_029206835.1 Rana muscosa
CGAGTTGGGGCTGGTGTTTTTTTCTTTTACAGCCACCCCTCCCCCCAGGTCAGTCGGCCGGCCAGCCAGCGGTGATGGCAACCCAAGCCCCCCCCCTGGAGGACAGTCGGGACATCAAAGCCCCGCCCTTACCCCATCTAGGAAGCGGGTGGGCGGACAGCGTGTCCGGCAGCTTTCTTCCTCCTCCTGTGGTGTGGATCATGGTGGCTTCCACCGTGCAACCCCCTCCTCCTCCTCCTAGACTTACAATAGGATCGCCTGACCTTTAAGCCAATCGGGAAACGGGTATCCGATTTGCGCTTCCTGATTGGCGGAGAGGCGATTCAGTTTTAAAAAAGCGAATATTCAGTTGCTTTTCTAACACACCTGGGTGGCTCAGAGCACAATGCTCTGCGACCAGAGCCCACCCTATTTTGAAGCCTATTAGAGCCTATGGCTCTAAGCAGGTGCTTCAAAAAAACACCCTCGTTGCTGTAATTCATGCGCCCAGCGTCCATAAAGGGTCTGGACGCTTGAATAGGGGGTGACGGTCGTGGATAGATTCATGCTATGCATCAATCTATCTATTAATCATATAGGGGATGGCGTAGATAGAGGGGACGGTGCCCGTGCACCCTTAATGGACAGGCCGCCCCTGGTCTCTACTATGTATACATACTAGGGTTGCACCGATACTGTTTATTTTGCTGAGTACGAGTACCGATACTTTTGGTCAAGTACTTACTGATACCGAGTACCATTACTTTAGCGGTGCGATTTGAGCCCATACAAAATGAAAGAGCTCAAATTGCACTGCAAAGAATCGCATGTAGTTTCCCACACCGCTCTCCTGTGTGAACCCAGGCTGAAACCACTATGACAAGCCTGGGTTTACACAGGAGCGGCGCGAGAAACTACATGTGATTCAGACAGAATTTGCACCGCAGTCCTAAAAGGCATGTGATTCTTTGCAGTGCGATTTGAGCCTATTAATTTAGCATGGGCTCAAATCGCACCGCAAAGGTATCAGTTTCGGGTATCTGAGCATTTTCACGATACTCGTGAAAATACTCAGTATAGGCACCGATACCAATATCGGTATCGGTGTATACCCTAATAAATGCCCTAGCTTTTTCTGGTGAATGTCCCAGATTCCACTATGATTGAAAGTTCCAGCCTCTACTCTATTAGTTAAAGCAGAACTCCAGTCAAAAAAAAACAATGATAAAAATGTAAAGCCCAGTAAAATATAAGTTAAGAAAAACAGCTTTTGCTGCAATAATCAGCTTCAATCCAAGGATTTCCTTAGCAGTACTGGTTTTCTGCGCTAGATGTCCTCAGTCTGATGGTCAGCATCATTCAACTCACTTCCTCTGAGCCCAGGTCATCCTGGACCCGCCCCAGTCTGTGATTGGACTGAACTGTGACTGGACAGTGAATGGAGAAGCAGCGCAGTGATAGGCTTATCTCTCTGTCACTCTGCACTCTTATATCAGAATGCTTCTTCTCAGCACATGAACTGATTATCTGCTTGCACTGCTACTACCTCTCACAATATAGTTTTGCTGTACAGGAACTGCAAGAAGCTGATACCGGGTCAAATGCAGGCTTGAATTAAGAACATGTATATTTAATGATGTATTATTTATTACAATGCTGCATTCGTTTGTGGCCTTTATTAGATCTGCCTAGATTTCAGCTTTATTGTCCTGGTATCTTCTATGAATAAATGTTCTCATTCAGGGTTCGCTGTTAGAAATCATGGGGCCCCATACAGCCCTCCTGACAGGCCTGCCCTCTACCATGTCTACACCCCACCTACCCCATCTGGAAAAGCAGCACTGACTTTATCCACCTCCATCCCGAAAAAAAAAAAAAACCCTCCTCGGCTTCCACCTCCTGGGACTCTCTGTTAACCTGATGGGGCCCCCGAGAAAAGTAATTTGAGCTCTGGTAAGCAAGTAGGAGTGAGGGTGTAAATATAGTAGAAAACACCTGTAATAATTCCCGAGGTGGTCAGCGGTCGGTGCACTGGCTTGTAATGTCCTCCTAGCCCCCGAGCAAGCATATAGGTAAAAGAAATCCGGCAGCTCGATCTTCCACATCATGACTATGATTAAGGCTACACGACAAAACGCGTAAGTCCTGTATTATTTTGTACCACACCTGGATTGATACATTTATTAATAGCGGAAGATCGAGCTGCTGGTTTTCTTTTATCTACAGGAGTGAGGGTGTGGTTTAGTAAAATCCATTCATTAATTTAGGCAGAAGCTGCCCTGAGCCCCCCCCCCTGTTCAGCTGATAGGGCCTGGGCCCAGTACAACAGAACCGGTTGTACTGCCTTTTTAGAGGCTCTGTTCTCACCCCTATTTTTTAGGTGAATGGCCCAGCCTCCACTCTCTTACTGAATACTTCTATTAATAAATGGCCCAGTCTCCACTAAACAGGGTCCCAGCCTCTACTAAGAATGAGTGTCTCTGCTTTCCTAGAAAATGTCCCCAACCTCTTCTTTGAATTCATATCTCAGCCTCTAGGTTAAATGAGTGTCCCAGCCTCACCTTGTCCTAGCTTTTCTTGGTGAATTTTCCAGCCTCTACCTTGAATGAATATCCAAGCTACTCCTGGTGAATGTCCCAGCCTCTAGCATAAATTAATGTCCCAACCTCTACTCTCCTAATAAATGTCCCAGCCTCTTCTATAATTAAATGTCCCAACCTCTACTCTCCTAATAAATGTCTCAGCCTCTACTTTAAACTAATTTCCCAGCCTCTCCTAGCTTTTCTTGTTGATTGTCCAGCCTCTAAAAATAACTAATATCTGAGGCCCTGCGATGTATACTGTGAGTGATTGGCTCATCCTCTGCTATGAATCCCAGCCCCCTCTGGTGAACGTCCCAGCCTCTACTGTTTATCTAAGGCCATAAACTCACTGGTAATCTCTTGTGATGCAGTAGGGATGTTTTACCTAGGTTTACCTAAAGCAAACACACATTTACACGCAGTTGATGTGCACTGGCTAAGTATTCTACAGCATATATCCCCAAACTCCAGCTAAGACTTTATAAGCAATTGTAGTAAACAGTTTTCTTTTATCGTTTTGGGAGAAATTTTTTACATAGTTAAATAAAAGCTGATCATTGTAAGCAAGTAAGTCAGTTGTAAATGGTTTGTCTCATCCCTCTAAACTGCTACATCTGCAGGATAGCATATTCTGTTGACTTACTGGGTAGATCACAAGATGAAAATAAAGGAAATAAATAAAAAGACAACCAAAGCATTCATCACATCTTATGCTGCGTACACACGATCGAACATTGAGTGAGTGAGTGAGTGAGTAACTTATATAGCGCTGCAAATGCAAACTAAATCGTCTCAAGGCGCTTTGCATCCAGTGTCATTAAGATCCTTCAGAAGAGGTGGGTCTTTAGTTTTTTCCTGAAGGCCCGATGGTTTTCTTCCATGCGGATGTTCGTGGGTAGCACATTCCATAGCCTCGGTCCTTGGACAGCAAACCTTCGTTCTCCCTTAGCTTTGGGGATGTGGAGGAGGTTTTGGTTGGTTGATCGGAGGTCGCGAGTAGTGGTGTAGTGTTTTATTTTCTCGCATAAGTATTGAGGTGCTTTTCCTTGTGCGCATTTGTGAGTGAGGCAGAGGGTCTTGAATGTGACCCGATCCTTTACGGCTAGCCAATGGAGGCTTCTCAGGGACGGTGCGTTTGATTCCCATAGTTTTTTTCCCGTTACCAGTCTGGCCGCTGTGTTTTGGATGACTTGTAGATGTGCAATCTGGTATTTAGGTAGTCCGAGGTAAAGGGAGTTAGCGTAGTCAAGCCGGGAATTGATGATGGTTCCGACTACTACTGCTTCTGTCTTTTTCCGGGATGAAGGGGATAAGTCTTCGTAGCAGGCGGAGAAGGTGGTGAGATTCGCTGACTACTGATCCTATTTGTGCGTCCATAGTCATGTCTGAGTCAAGGATGACTCCCAGGCTTTTAACTTTGGTGCTTGGGGTTATGTTTTGTCCGAGGATGGTGGGTGGTGTCTATGTGGTCCTAGAGTTTTTCTTTCGGTTAGCGTGGAAAATGAGCAGTTCTGTTTTGGATCCATAAAGCTTGAGGGAGCTCTCTGTCATCCAATTGTCGATCAATGTAAGTCATTTTTCCAGTCCGTAACATTGATCTTTTTTGTTGTTGATGCGAAAGTAAAGTTGAGTGTCATCTGCATAGGAGTGATAGCGCAGGTCCTGTTCACTGATGATTTTGAGGAGTGGCCGGAGGTAGATGTTGAAGAGTACCGGTGACAGGGGTGATCCTTGAGGGACTGCAGAGGTGAAGTCTCCCAGTTTCACTGTCTGGGATCAATTTTCTAGGAAGGATGCAAACCATGGTAGGCCCGCGTCTGCGACTCCTGCTACTTCGGTGAGGCGCGTGAGCAGAATTTTGTGATCTACTGTGTCAAAGGCTGCAGTGAGGTCCAGCAGCACCAGGAGACACAATTCTCCGTCATCTGCTGCTTCGAGTGCGTCGTCCCATATTTTGAGAAGTGCCGTTTCCGTCCCGTGGCCTGGGCGGAACCCCGATTGTAGTGGGTCCAGGAATTTGTGGGTATCCAAATGAAGTTGTAGCTGTTGTGTTACTTTATCGATGATCTTGGAGATGGTGTTCAGGCTTGTTACTGGTCTTCTAAAGTTTGGGTCTTTTGGGTCGAGGTTGGGTTTCTTTAGGAGGGGTTTGATTATTCCTTGCTTGAGGGAAGTCGGCACAATACCTTCTTTGAACAATTGATTTATGAAGTGTGTTATGGGGGCTGCCAAGATGTCGGTACATTCTTTCAGCAGTTTTGCCGGAATGATATTGTTCGGTGAAGTGCTATCTCGGAGGCTTCTGATGATGTTTTTGGTGGTGTCAATTGTAATTGGGACCATAGTAAATTTCTTTGATTGCAGATTATTTATATGTTTTTTTTCTTCCTTTGGCCGAGTGGGGTTGTTGGATTTTTTCTGCTGAATTATTTTCCGAATGTTATCTATTTTGTCGATAAGAAAATTGGATAGTTCATTGCAGAATTCCTGTGTTTCGTTTGCTGAAGACTCCAGGCAAGTGGGATTCATGGTCTGAGCCACTAGTTTGAAGAGTTCCCGGGGACGGTTTAGGGCTTTTGCGATGGTGTTAGAGAAATGGTCTTTTTTTGCTTTGAAGATTTCTTTATGATATTTCCTGGTGAGTGCTTTGTAGGTTGTGTAGTTCTCCTTTGTTGAGTTTCTTCTCCAGGCTCCTTCTGCTCTTCTGCGTTCTTGTTTCAGTAAGGTGAGAGCGTCATTGAACCAGCCCGCGTTGTTTTTGCGGATGAGTGCTCTGCGTCTTGGAGCAACTGTGTCTGCTGTCTGTAGCAAAGCTTTGTTCAGGGAGTTGAGTGTTTCTTCCGTTGAGTGATTTTGTTTTAGCATTGCCATTTTGTTCAATAGTGTGGTTTTGAAAAGCTCGGAGTCTAGTTTCTTCTGTGATCTTGTCCAGTGTGTTGTTGTTGATTGTATTGGTTTTTGGAGGGTGGTGTTGGTCGTTATAATAAATTTGATGGCATGGTGGTCTGTCCATGGTAGAGGCAGGTTGTCCAGTGTATTGATGTCCATATTTTGTTTGAAGATCAGGTCGAGAGTGTGACCTGATACATGTGTAGAAGTATTTATCAGTTGTTGCAAGCCTAGTTTTTCTAGTTGGTCGATGCAGGCGATGGCGATGGGGTCTTCGGAGGAGTTGGCCCAGAGGTTGAAGTCTCCAAGTAGCAGGAGGTTTTTGGTTTTCATGGTGTATGTCGAGAAAAATTCACTGAAAAGTGTGAGGAGTTGTGTCTTTGGTCCCGGTGGTCTGTAGCAAAGCAGTACGGTATCCTGGGGTGTAGTTTGAAGTTGCAAAGTGAGTGTTTCCATGAAAGGCAATGAGTTCTGTAGAGTTGGTTTGATGAGCGTAAGGTGGGCTTTGTAGATCACTGCTAGGCCTCCTCCTCTTTGTCCTATTCTATGGTGTTGATCAGGGCACTTGATAGGTGTTGTAGTTGCCATGGTGTTATCCTGTTTTTTTCGGTTGATGGTCGACTGATTCTTAGGATTCTTTCTTTTTGTAGTATTTTTTGGATGGGTGTTGATAGTGTTGCGACGGTGTTCTTTAGGCTACGGATGGTGTCGGCTGAGTATTTAATGTTGACCATGTTGAGAAAGTGCTGATGATGATGAAACGATGAGATGATGTTGATGTAGATAACGATGATGATCCTGATGGCGCTGATGTGGATGATGATGATGAGCGATGAGATGACATTCCGACAACAAAACCGTTATTTTTTTTCCGACGGATGTTCGCTCAAACTTGTCTTGCATACACACGGTCACACAAATGTGGTCGGAAATTCCGACCGTCAAGAACGCAGAGACGTACAACACTACGACGAGCTGAGAAAAATTAAGTACAATGATTCCGAGCATGCGCCAAATTGGTTCCGAGCATGCACAACACTTTTGTGCGCCGGAAATGGCTACACACGATCGGAATTTCCGACAAGAACTTTTGCCATCAGAAAAATTGAAAACCAGCTCTCAATCATTTGATGTCGGAAATTCCGACAGCAAATGTCCGATGGAGCCTACACACGGTCGGAATATTCGACCAAAAGCTCACATCGAACATTTGTTGTCGGAAATTCCGATCTTGTGTACGCGGCATAAGAATTGGAAAGAGGGAAGAGGGTTGTCGGGGGCTACTCCAAAACGTTGCCCCATGACACCAATAGTGTTGAGGACTATCTCGGTACCCAGGGATTAGAACAATATAAATATAAAAATATACATTTATTAAGACAAATTTCCATAAAAAAACGTTAAGTGCAACAATACATAAGGGATGGTTGTTGTAAAAAGTTCCATTTAGTTCACACTTGAAAAACATAGAAACCCCACTGGTATGTGGAGACACAAAGATGTAGGTTCAGACGTGGTCCTCTACATGTTTCACGACAAACGTTGCTTCTTCAGGAGGAGTCGACCATAAACATCTATAGAAAGATACAATCTCATAATTACAATGTCAAAGGTATTTGAAAATAGTATTTTTAACAAACTATCAATAAGAACATTATTTTTGGAGTATTGAAGATCGGCAAAACTCACCAATAGAAGCCCAGAAGGGGCATCAAACGGCATAAAGAGAGGATGATGGTACCCACCCCTATTCGATTAATCATTTAATTGAGGCAATACCCTTTAACCTCCTTAGCGGTATTCCCGAGTGTGGCTCGGGGTAAATTTTCAGTACCAAAAGCAGTAACCCCGAGTCACACTCGGGATTGCATCGCAGGATCCATGTACAGCTCTTACTTACCTTTTCCCCAGGATCCTGTGATGTCTCCCCGCTGTGTCTGCAAGCCTTGTCTCCGCTCGATTCACAGTGCCGAGCTCCATTCCCTGCGAGCATTGCGATGCACGGGGGCGGAGCTCAGCGCCAAATTCAAAAAGTGAAAAAAAACTGTATACATACAGTTACATTACTGTATCAAATAGTTTCACATCCCCTTTGTCCCTAGTGGTTTGTCCAGTGTCCTGCATCCAGTTTTATATTATAAATACTTTCTGCCTGGAAACTGGAGATTGTCAATAGCAACCAAAAAGTGTCAGTTTACGTCAAAAATGCTTTGAGATCAGCTAGAAAACAGCGATAATAAATTAGAATCACTTGCAGAATTGAGCGATAGTGATTTGTGGGGAAATTCGTCATCAAACTCTGAAAGTAATGACAGCGACAATTCTGCGCAAATTTCAGTGTTTTTGATTTGATTACATTATTGAATATTTTTATTATTATTATATTAATATTTGTTATAATTTTTATAGTTATTTATTATATTATAATTTATTATTTCGTGTTTCAAACTTTATCTTGTTTGGACAGATTTAAGTGAGTTATTTCTAAGAATTACAGGCCTACAATATAAAATGCCAAATTTCCATGCGAAACATTGTACCGCATTGAGCATCAAAAATCTGACATAATCATACCGCCAGGGAGGTTAAACATCTAAGAATTGGTAAGCTGCAATATAATAAATGTCTGTTTATGTTTAATACTGGAGAAAAATTCACAACATTTGTAGCAAACATGCAGCACACATGCTGTTCCTTATTGTCTGATAACATAATAATAATAATAATAATAATAATAATAATAATAATAATAATAATAATAAAAATGCTTTTACAACAGTTTTTTAAATTATGGATCTAAATGAATCTGCATTGTTTTCTATGGAGACATTCACATAGGTGTGCAAACATGCCCTGTATTCAGGTCTGTAATACAAAATCCCCAATATTGAATCTAGACTCAGAACATACGTATACAGGACAGAACTTTTTTTATTACGCATTATAAAAATTATGTATTAACTGATTATTTTTGCAGGAACTTTTGTTCCATCTATTCATTTTTATCAATTTTTTTTTTTTTATTCCAATTGTTCAATATTTATCTAGTGCTGCCAAGCCAACATATGTACAGTATATACTGTATATGAATTCATATAGTTTTGTATAACTACTTTTCACTGGTATTTACTGTGTTATGTACATTCATGAATTTATGACAGCTCTGCCTTGTGTTCATTTATATTATGTGTTATTACTCCATACATGATATGTACCATTGTAATGTATTCATATTTATTTTTATGTAATTAAAACATCTTTAAACACATCTTTACCAGTCAATAGGCTCATTAAAAGTCCCAATTCCCTTATTTTTGTCTACTTGCCTAATGATCAGTAACATTGTTATGGGCATGTGAATGGGGCCTTGAAAATCCAGTTGTTGGCTAAAAAATGGTGTCTAGAAAGTTCGTTCATGCAAAAAAATTAAAATGCCTGACAGAGAATGAATGTGTCTAAGTTATTCGGTCCCATTGACATTAATCTAATATCTGTGGACACCCTAAAGTGGCTATAGATGGGCAAATATCTCCCTAAGGCCGGGTTCACACCTATGCAAATTGGTTTGCGGCTTACACCACATCCAATTCGCATAACATTAAAAAATACATTCTTTTCAATGAGGCTGGTTCACATATGTGGGATGCATTCGCACTGCGCATTACCAAAAAAAGTGTGCGTTTTCTAGACATTGCGGTGTGGCTCAGGTGCGAATTCAGGTCCATTATCTTCTATTCCCACGCATCTGATTCGCAGATGTCTTCCGTTCTGAACAGGACTTTTTTCAATGCTCACTACACTCCCCCCCCTCTCCCAGGTCAGCAAGTTCGCATGTTTCACCGCACACAAAATGCTGAACAGCTCTCTTATCTCCATGCAGCGATAACAGAGCTGGAATTCGCACCGCACAAGTGTGAACCCAGCCTCAGATCTGTAATTCTGAGAGCATGGGCATGCACATAGGGTGTGCTGGGTGTGCCTGGGCACACCCTAATCACCCCACGTGGTGCACTCTCCTCCTTGTCCCCCCCCCCTTCCCCACAGTGCTGCCAGCTTCCTCTCCTCCTCTCTCCACCCAGCTGCTGCGGGGAGATGTTTCAGAATGGAAAGCAGGGGACCAATAAATATTACATTTATCTGCCCCTTCCTTTTTTGAATGAACACAGTGAGTAATCTGTACCGACCACTCTTGTGTTCATTCTTAACGAAAGCATAGTAAACTATAATACTATGCTTCAGTGTGTGAATGAACAGGAAGCTGCTCAGCACAGAGCACTTTCCATTCGTTCACCGTCCGATACAGCTGAGGTTGCAGAGAAACGGAAGGGGGAATCTCTGTCCTCAGTCCCTTTCTCTGTCTCAAAATGAGAAATCAGGGTCAAGAGAATTGGGAGGGACCAGCTTGTCAAAGCACTAGGTTGCAGCAACACAATCAGGCCACCTTAAAGTGGAGTTCCACTCCCCCCCCAGCAAAAAATGTAAAGTCAGCAGCTACACGTACTGTAGCTGCTGACTTTTAATATTAGGACACTTACCTGTCCTGGAGTCCAGCGATGTCGGCACCACAGCTGATGTTTCCATCGGCTCTCGGGCGCTGCCGCCCGTCAAGCCTTTACAGCCGGTTCCCTACTGCGCATGCCCGGTGGCAGGGGAAGGAGGAGTGGGGCCGAACTTCCGAGTGACCTAACTGCGCCAAACTCTCTTGGAAGTGGGGACGGGCGCCTGTCAAATTTCTACTTTTGGGTGGAGCTCCGCTTTAACCACTTGCCGACCACAATACGTATATATACATTGCAGTTTTCAAGTGGTTTACTGAGATTATGGCTGAAGATATCAGCGATAACCTCGGTATTGTTTTTTTTTCAGCCGGCAGCTGGCTTTCCGTTCCGAGCAGCTCATGAGGGGCAGGAGGGGGGGGGGGGGGGCGGCCAGTGTCTCTCGGGCTTACCGTTTTCACCAGCTCACCCAAGAAACAATTAGATATGGTCACAGAGCCGATCAAAGAGTAGATCGTCTTTGATCGACTCTATGGCCTTGGAAGACCGAGCGCTGTTATGAGGTCCATTCCGATTCAGGGTGGAAATAAACTTTTTTTTTTTTTAAGCAAAAGATAAAAAAAAATATGTTTTTTTAAATCTTTTGCTCTTAAAGGTAAATAAGAGATTTGGGGTGTTTTTGACCCCAGATCTTTTCATAAAGAGGACCTGTCATCCTTATTTCTGTTACAAAGGATATTTACATTCATTGTAATAGGAACAAAAAATTCAAGGGACAGTGTAAAAAATAAAAATAAAAAATCAAAGAAATATGATTTTTTTTTTTTTTAAAGCGCCCCCATCTACGTAAGTCACGCACACATACTGTATGTAAACGGTGTTCGCACCACACATGTGAGGTATCGGCATGACTGTTGGAGAAATAATTCTAGAGCTAGACCTCCTCTGTAACTCTAAAGAGGTAACCTGTAAAGGCGTTTAAAGACTATGGAGGTTTTTAAGTACTGTAATTTGTCGCCATTCCACGAGCGTGAGCAATTTTAAAGCATGACATATTAGGTATCTATTTACTCGGCGTAACATCATCTTTCACATTATACAAAAACATGGGGTATATATTGTTTTTTTTTTTATTATTTAAATTTATTTTTTCCAAAAATTGCTATTGAAAAACCACTGCGCAAATACTGTGTGATGTAAAAAATTGCAACAATCGCCATTTTATTCCCTAGGGTCTCTGCTAAAAGTAAATATATATATATATATATATATATATATATATATATATAATGTTTGGGGTTATAAGTCATTTTCTAGCAACAAAATATTGATTTAAACTTGTAGGCAAAAAGTGCCAAAAAAAAAAAGCCTGGTCGGCAAGCGATTAAAGCGGAGCTCCGCCGGAAAAAAAAATATTAAAACCCAGCAGCTACAGCTACAGCAGCTGCTGGCTTTTAATATTTGGACACTTACCTGTCCTGGAGTCCAGCGACGTCCGCAGCAGAGGACGAGCGATCGCTCATCACTCTGCTGCTCCCTCCGCCATCCTCGCTGAGGGAACCAGGAAGTGAAGCCCTGCGGCTTCATGCCCGGTTCCCTACGGCGCATGCGCGAGTCGCACTGCGCCGTTCTGATTGGTGCTCCTGTGTTCTGGGAGCCGAGTGTCTCCCAGAACACCAAGGGAAGTCTGCGTGAAGTGACGTAACTCCCGCAGATTTCCCGCAGAGAGGACTCCCGGATGTGGGTGAAAATACCTGTCTTAGACAGGTATCTTCACCCCCCTCCCCCCTGAAAGGTGTCAATTGTGACACCGGAGGGGGGGAGGGTTCCAAATAGCAAAAGTTACTATTTAGGGTGGAGCTCCACTTTAAAGAATCAAAATTTGAAATGGTGGAGTCCATGCAGATGTTGAATATCATTTATAGGTGAACTCTGGAAGGCAGAATCTCCTAATGGCTTCTTAGATCTCTTAGGGATCCCAGTGATGAGAGTTCTTTGGGAATAAGTTTTAAGGTGTTCCGTGCAGATGGTAGTGTGTATACTATGATAGGAGCTGCTGCCTCCACTGTGACACCTACCTAGGTAGGGTCCGTAGGGAAAAGTTTTAAAAGGTTCTAGTGGACGTGGGGCTGCTCTGTGTTTTAAAGTGCTAGTACTAATGTGAAATGTGTTCTATTTGATATGCTGTGTTACCTCGATCATGTGCAGTATATGCAATGAGAAAGGACACTTTGTAGTGCAATACCATTTTACCTCCTTTTATTCTATGTTAAACGTATAGATATGCTCTTACATTTCATTTAAAATCAGTATGCAGTGAGAAACGGGAAGTCCGGGATTCTCATGCATTCCACGGACCAAACAGGAAGTGACACAATGACGCTAAGGCTCCGTCCTACGCGTTTTGTCAGCACAACGACATCGCATAGGGTGGAGCCTCAGCGTCATTGCATCACTTCCTGTTTGGTCTGTGGAACGCATGGGAATCCAAATTTTCACTGCATACTGCATTTACATGAAATGTAAGTGCATATCTATAAGTTTAACCGCTTGCCGACCGCAGATATACGTCAACAGAATGGCACGGACAGGCAAAAGGGCGTATATAGACGTCCCCTTTAATTTGTCGCCGTGACCGCACCCACGGGACCCGCGGACCCGATCACCGCCGGTGTCCCGCGATCGGGTCGCAGAGCTGAAGAACGGGGAGAGGTAAGTGTAAACAAACCTTTCCCCGTTCTTCCTACTGACAGTGTCACTGATCGTCTGTTCCCTGTCATAGGGAACGACCATCAGTGACGTCCCACGCCAAGCCACACCCCCACACAGTAAGAATCACTCATTAGGTCACACTTAACCCCTTCAGCACCCCCTACAGGTTAACCCTTCACTGCCAGTGTCATTTTCACAGTAATCAGTGCATTTTTATAGCACTGATCGCTGTAAAAATGACAATGGTCCCAAAATGGTGTCAAAAGTGTCGGATGTGTCCGCCATAATGTCGCAGTCACGATAAAAATTGCTGATCGCCGCCATAACTATTAAAGAAAAAATTATTAATAAAAATGCCATAAAACAGTCCCCTATTTTGTAGAATCTATAACTTTTGCGCAAACCAATCTATAATCGCTTATTGTGATTTTTTTTACCAAAAATATGTAGAAGAATACGTATCGGCCTAAACTGAGGAAAAACATTTTTTTTATATATTTTTGGGGGATATTTATTATAGCAAAAAGCAAAAAATATTGAATTTTTTTCAAAATTGTCGCTCTATTTTTGTTTATAGCGCAAAAAAAAAAAAACCGCAGAGGTCATCAGATACCACCAAAAGAAAGCTCTATTTGTGTGAAAAAAATAACGTCAATTTTGTTTGGGAGCCAGGTCGCACGATTGCGCAATTGTCAGTTAAAGCAACGCAGTGCCGAATCGCAAAAAGTGGCCTGGTTTTTAACAAGCCAAAATGGTCCGGGGCTGAATTGATTAACATAGACTAAAAGGAGGTAAAACGGTATTGCACTACAGACTGTAATTTCTCATTGCATATATTGCACATGATCATGATGAAGGGTGCCGATCGTATAAGGATCAGCGGAGGTCTGTGTCCCAAAATACAGCAGTTTTGGCTGTGAAAGCGAAATACTCCCTAGAGGGGGGAACCCTCTGGTGAGTACATTAGCGTAGGGGAGCACTGAGTGGAGCACCTGCACCTTGATTTTTCTGACAAGCACAGAGAAAAAGGCACAAGTCACTTTGATTTTGAATGACGGTTTTTATTTTTCATATGGATTGATTACCAACACAAGGACTTGAATACAAAAATAGGATTTTTTCCACCAATTGTCACTTTATTGTTTTGTTAACGTTTATGGTTTGCACATGCTCATCTATTGTGAGTAGTGATGAGCCGAACACCCCCGGGTTCGGTTCGCACCAGAACCCGCGAACGGACCGAAAGTTTGCACGAACATTAGAACCCTATTAAATACAATGGATGCGAACGTTCGGATTCTAAAGTGCTAATTATAACGACTATTATCCATGTTATTGTCCGAAACAGAGTTTGGGAACCCGGGTTCTGCACCAGGGGACATGTATCAATGCAAAAAGAAGTTTTAAAAACGGACGTTTTCCGGGAGCAGTCATTTTAATGATGCATAAAGTGAAAAAAAAAAGTCAAATATTCCTTTAAATATTGTACCTGGGGGGTGTCTAAAGTATGCCTGTGAAGTGCCACGTGTTTCCCGTGTTTAGAACTGTCCCTGCACAAAATAACATTTCTAAAGGAAAAAAAGCCATTTAAAACTGCTTGCGGCTTTAATGCAATGTCTGGTCCCGGTAATATGGATGAAAATCTTTAGGAAAAATGGCATAGCTACCCCATCAACCCCCCCCCCCCCCTACCCCAGCCCATTACCAGCCCCTTTGGGTCTTGTATGGATATTAAGGGGAACCCCGCACACAAAATAAAAAAGGACCTATATACTCTGAACAGCTGTATACAGGCGGTGCATACAAGACAGGGACTGTAGGTTTGTTCTTATGTAGAATCTGTTTGTAATTTTGAACAGCTGCATTGTTTAAGTGGAGCTCCATGCCAAATTCCTTTTTTTTAGCTTTTTGTAAAACATAGGGAACGGTTATCACCCCTGTCACATTTTTTTTGCTGTCTGTGCCCCTGTTCAGAACATTTCACCTCACTTTGCGTCCCAATGACAACTGTTTTTGAAATGTGGTGTTTTTATTGAAACAAGGATTGGTGATAAAGCATCAGTAGAGAGGAGACACCTTTCTCCCATATTAATTCTTACAGGAGAGAATTTTCCTTCCAAGGGGTAGATTTCCTCTCACTTCCTGTTGTCTTCTTCCGTTTGCAAGTAGTAGTAGTTTGTAAGTTGGATGTTTGAAAGTAGGGACCTGCCGTATATACTCTGCAGAAATTGGCCCCTTAGGTGTTGGTGTTGGCACAACACTGAAAGCACTCACAGTTATTCTTGGTGGGTGCTGGAACGCCCTGCTGTCAACTATTATATCAGGAATTGTAATAACATATAATTGTTGATCAGTGGTAGTAAAAATTGGGCCTTTGATGGTGGTGCTGGTGCCACAACACTGTAAGGCCTGACAGTTACTCTTGGTGGGCGCAGCAATGGGCCCTGCTGTGAATTATTAGATCAATAATTATAATTGCATGCCCCTGTTGAATAGGGGCTGAAAAATTGGGCCTTTGGTGGTGGTGGTGGTGGTGGTGGTGATGGTGGTGCTGGTGCCACAACACTGTAAGGCCTGACAGTTACTCTTGGTGGGCGCAGCAATGGGCCCTGCTGTGAATTATTAGATCAATAATTATAATTGCATGCCCCTGTTGAACAGGGGCTGAAAAATTGGGCCTTAGGCACTGGTGGCACAACACTGCAACCCCTCACAGATACTGTGCTTGGAGCACAGCAATGAGGCCTGTTGCAAAGTATTGCATCAAAAATTTTAATTACACGCCCCTGTTAAACAGGGGCTGAAAAATTGGGCCTTAGCCACTGGTGGCGTCACCCATAAACCAAAATGATCTTCCAAGCTATCATCATTAATCGTATCATTGAGGAGGAGGAGGAGGATAGCCAGTCAACATAACAGCACAGGCACTCAGCATCAGCATCAGTCTTGAAGGGATGTGACATTTTAAAATCAATTAGTCTGTTATATCAGCATCTGGTGTGTGGTAGCTGGTGGTGATCCAAGACTGGTTCATCTTGATGAAAGTCAGTCGATCAACCGAGTCGGTGGACAGGCGCACCCTGTGATCCGTGACAAATCCTCCAGCAGCACTGAATGTGCGTTCTGAAAGAACGCTGGATGCAGGACAGGCCAGTAGCTCAATTGCATACTGTGCAAGCTCTGGCCAGTGATCCATCCTCAAGACCCAGTAAGCCAGAGGATTTTCGGTGGGGAAGGTGTCCAAGTCTGACCTTGCCCCTAGGTATTCCTGCACCATGTATATCAGACGCTGGCGATGGTTGCTGGAACCGATCATACTTTGGGGCTGCGGACTAAAGAATTGTCTGAACGCATCGGTCAGACGGCCACCTTCCCCACCGCTCCTTCTTTGACTGCCCGAAGCCTCAGCAACTCGTTGTCCAGGACCAGGAGTTTGTAACCTCCCAGTCTCTGGGAACGCGTTGCACAGACCTTTCTGCAAGGCCTCCCGGAGTTGTCTCATCCTCTGCTCCCTCTGCGACGGTACGATAAGGTCCGCAACCTTACCCTTGTACCGTGGATCAAGGAGAGTGGCCAGCCAGTAATGGTCCCTCTCCTTGATCCGAAGAATACGAGGATCCTTCCGCAGACTTTGCAGGATCAGGGAGGCCATGCAGCGTAGGTTAGCTGAGGCATTCAGTCCGGAGTCCTCTGGGTCACTAAGGACGACATGATCCGCAGCCACCTCCTCCCAGCCACGTACAAGTCCACTGGTTTCTTGGGACTGTAAATCATCCCTAAAAGACTGCTGCTGATGATGCTGAGTGCCAGCCTCCACCTCCATGCTGACACAATCCTCCTCCTCCTCCTCCTCCTCCTCTTCCTGTGCGATGGGTGGGACAGAAGGAACACTGTCTGGGTAAAGGGGGCCTTGAGAGGCAAGGAAGTCCTCCTCTTCCTGCCTCTGTTCTGCCTCAAGTGCCCTGTCCATTATTCCACGCAGCGTGTGCTCCAACAGGTGGACAAGAGGTACAGTGTCACTGATGCATGCACTGTCACTGCTCACCATCCTCGTGGCCTCCTCAAATGGTGCCAGGACAGTGCATGCATCCCTGATCATGCCCCACTGGCGTGGTGAAAAAAACCCGAGCTGCCCTGACCCTGTCCTGGTGCCGTAGTCGCACAGGTACTCATTGATGGCCCTCTGCTGCGTGTGCAGCCGCTGCAGCATGGCCAACGTTGAGTTCCACCTGGTGGGCATGTCACATATAAGGCGGTTCTTGGGCAGGTTCAACTCCTTTTGCAGCTCAGCCAGGCGAGCACTGGCATTATAAGATCTGCAGAAATGCACACAGACTTTCCTGGCCTGCCTCAGGACATCCTGTAAGCCCGGGTACCTGCCCAAGAACCGCTGCACCACCAGGTTAAGGACGTGAGCCATACAGGGCACATGGGTCAGTTGTCCCTGTCGGAGGGCGGAGAGGAGGTTGGTGCCATTGTCGCAAACCACCATTCCTGGCTTAAGCTGGCGTGGCGTCAACCACCTCTCGGCCTGCCCCTGCAGAGCAGACAGGACCTCTGCCCCAGTGTGGCTCCTGTCCCCCAAACACACCAGCGCAAGCACGGCATGGCATCTTTTTGCCTGCGTACTTGCGTAGCCCCTTGAACGCCTACGGAGCACCGCTGGTTCCGAGGACAAACCACAGGAAGAGGCCATGGAGGAAGAAGAAGAGGAGGGGGTGGAGGAGAGAGGTGTGTCACAACCAGTAGTAGCATTTTGGAGGCGTGGCGGTGGAACAACCTCCAACACTACTGCACCTTGTCCTGCATCCTTCCCAGCTGCCAAAAGAGTGACCCAATGGGCCGTGAAAGAAAGGTAACGTCCCTGTCCATGCCTGCTGGACCATGAGTCAGCGGTAATATGCACCTTACCGCTGACCGCCCTGTCCAGCGAGGCCAAGACATTGCCTTCCACATGCCTGTAGAGAGCCGGAATCGCCTTCTGTGCGAAAAAGTGGCGTTTGGGAACCTGCCACTGAGGAACCGCACATTGCACAAACTCACGGAAGGGGGCCGAGTCTACCAACTGAAAAGGCAGCAGTTGAAGCGCTAGCAATTTAGCCAAGCTAGCATTCAACCGCTGGGCATGTGGATGGCTGGGAGTGAACTTCTTTCGACGGACCAGCAGCTGGGGCAGGGAAATTTGCCTGCTAGAATCGGACGTTGGTGTACTGCTAGCAGAGTGCCCGCAAGTACTTGCCTGTGACACACCTAATTCTACACCTTCATTCCTCTCAGAGCAGGTTTCAGAGAGGAGTGAAGGTATAGTGGGGTTGGAGATCCCAGCTGATGCGGTGCAAGAAGAGGTCAGCTTTGTTCTTTGGTGTGGGTCTTTAAGGTAGGCTTGCCAACGAGCTGCATGGCAGGTCAACATATGTCTGATCAAGCATGTGGTGCCCAAGCGGCTGATGTTTTGGCCACGCGATATACGCTTGAGACATATGTTGCAAACAGCAGCTGTGCGATCTGATGCACTCGCCTCAAAAAAGGCCCACACCAAAGAACTTTTTGAATGATGGGCAGAGGCAGCGCCCTGCACAGGCGGAGCTCTGCGGTGTGATTCCGTCGGTGTGCTGCCCATACGCTGGCCACTCAAGGGCATCCTGCCTCGTTGGAGATGTGCCTCCTCCTCATCCTCCTCCTTCTCCTCCTCTCTCCTATTAGGCACCCACGTGGAGTCAGTGACCTCATCATCCCCTCCCTCCTCATCACTGGAGCCAATCTGGCAGTATGCTGCAGCTGCTGGAGCATGACTGACAGATTGGTGTCCTTCTTGAGCATCCCCTCTCTCTGCTCTCACGCTGCTGCCTTCCTCTAGCTGGGTATCATCATCAGATCCTTCCAAACGCTGGGCATCCTCCTGGAGCATGTACCCAACACTGTGCTCAAACAGTTCGGGGGACTCCTCAGGAGGAGGACATGGTGGGTCTAGGGAAGGATTGACTAATGAAGATAATGATACCAGAGAAGAGGACGCTTTGGCAGCTGCTTTGCCAGTACCCTGAGCCTGGGTGAGAGAGGATGAGGAGGATGAGGTGGGCTTGGTCATCCACTCTACCAAGTCTTCGGCATGTCCAGCTGCCGAAAAGAAGGACAAGCGTGTCCCATGGCCATGTACTGATGACAATGCACCGCGTCCACGACCAGCACTGTTGCCCCCAGACACAGAGCCTGCTTGCCCTCTTTTTTTGCCTCCTGACTGTCTGCCTCTCCTTGGTTGCCTTCCAGACATTTTAATGGATGGCATGCAGGGAGATGGGAAAAAGAGCAATAAGGGCTACCTTCAGGTGTATACTGTGCAGGAGGCTTAGCAACAATGACACTGACACTGTCCCCTGCCTATCCTTCTCTGTCCCTAAACACAAGGATTTGCAATATGCTTCAGCAAGATTGGTTTAGCACAGAACAGCACACTGACAGTTTCCCTCACTGTCCTTCTCTGTCCCTACAAACAAGATTTAGCACAGAATAGCACACTGATAGTTTCCACGAGTGCCCTTCTCTGTCCCTAAACTCAAGGATTTGAAATATGGAACAGCAAAATTGGTTTAGAACAGAATAGCACACTGACACTTTCCCTCACTGTCCTACTCTGTCCCTCCCTACAAACAAGATTTAGCACAGAATAGCACACTGATAATTTCCACGAGTGTCCTTCTCTGTCCCTAAACTCAAGGATTGAAAATATGGAACAGCAAAATTGGTTTAGAACAGAATAGCACACTGAAACTTTCCCTCACTGTCCTACTCTGTCCCTCCCTACAAACAAGATTTAGCACAGAATAGCACACTGATAATTTCCACGAGTGTCCTTCTCTGTCCCTAAACTCAAGGATTTCAAATATGGAACAGCAAAATTGGTTTAGAACAGAATAGCACACTGACACTTTCCCTCACTGTCCTACTCTGTCCCTCCCTACAAGCAAGATTTAGCACAGAATAGCACACTGATAATTTCCACGAGTGTCCTTCTCTGTCCCTAAACTCAAGGATTGAAAATATGGAACAGCAAAATTGGTTTAGAACAGAATAGCACACTGTCAGTTTCACTCACTGTACCTCTCTGTCCCTAAACTCAAGGATTGAAAATATGGTTCAGCAAAATTGGTTTAGAACAGAATAGCACACTGACACTTTCCCTCACTGTCCTACTCTGTCCCTCCCTACAAACAAGATTTAGCACAGAATAGCACACTGATAATTTCCACGAGTGTCCTTCTCTGTCCCTAAACTCAAGGATTTGAAATATGGAACAGCAAAATTGGTTTAGAACAGAATAGCACACTGACACTTTCCCTCACTGTCCTACTCTGTCCCTCCCTACAAACAAGATTTAGCACAGAATAGCACACTGATAATTTCCACGAGTGTCCTTCTCTGTCCCTAAACTCAAGGATTTGAAATATGGAACAGCAAAATTGGTTTAGAACAGAATAGCACACTGACACTTTCCCTCACTGTACCTCTCTGTCCCTACAAACAAGGATTAGCACAGAATAGCACACTGACACTTTCCCTCACTGTACCTCTCTGTCCCTACAAACAAGGTTTAGCACAGAATAACACACTGTCACTGACACTCTCCCTACCTATCCTTATTTGTCCCTAAACACAAGGAATCCAGGATTAGTAAAGGAAAAAAAATGACACTGTCCCTGCCTATGCTTCTCTTTCCCTGCTCCGGAACACACTACACAAGGCCGCCGCGCTAGCGGCCTTTTATAGTGTGGGGCGTGTACTAAACCCCCTCAGCAATAATTGGCCACAGGCATCCTGCCTGTGGCCAATCATTGCTCTCCTCGCTGCCGGCGCTGTGATTGGCCAAGCATGCGGGGTCACAGTGCATGCTTGGCCAATCACAGCGCCTGGATGACACTGCGATGGCGTAGTGCATTGTGGGCCGTTCGCGTCACTCGAATTTGGCGCGAACGGCCCAAATCGTTCGATCTTCATCGAACAGCCGATGTTCGAGTCGAACGTATGTTCGACTTGAACACGAAGCTCATCCCTAATTGTGAGGATTGTTTATTGCACCTGCCACTTTATTTGAAGTAATTGTTTCATATTTTTTTATAACACTTCACATATATTTCCTTTTATTGAGGTAACACAGCCTATCCAATAGAACACATTGCACATTAGATGAGAGTTCTTTGCCATAGCTCTTATGGGTGTTCTCATCCATCTCTGAGTTTTGGATGTTCATTTCCTCACCAGGAGCATCCTCCATATTATAAAAATGTATTCAAATCCAATGCTTACCCTTCAGAGTGACTACGGTGGGTGACCATAAACATTTGAATAGGATTTGGAGACAATTTAATATGGTATCTATGGGGTACCAGCACACAATGGTAGCCAAGCCTCACTGATGGTGTTAATGGGGAAACCTTGTTGAGCACTATTATAATTATCCCTCTGATAAGCCAGCATTAGAGGTGTATGCAGTGTGCCAACCCTGCCCTGCTCCTTGGGCCTACGTGTGGTGGGCCCAATATACTAAAGCTTGTGTGTGTATGACTTTACATAGATAATGTACAGCAGATCATTATCTAACTAGCTATCCAACTAGCACTTTTAAATGTGCTTATCATATAGGAATAAAATTGCATATATGTGCACACCTATCATTAAAGGAAATTAATTGTAAATTTAGTAAAAGCCTAATAAATCATATGTTGTTGGAGGAAGGGTATTGCACGTTTGTCTATCTTTGTGGCTGGTGTTAAAGTTTCCAAACGCTGGTGCTTTGAATAGAGATATAATTGGGAAATATCCCCAGATATGCTACTTCTTCCTATGACAGCATAGCACACAGGTTTATTTTTACTCTGCATAGATTGGCCGATGCTCATTGCATACTAAGCTGATCATTTTTTTTTTTTTTTATTATTTCAATTTATTTTTAGAAACAGAAAACATTTTTAGAAACAGAATGGATAAGTTATCAGCACACCAACAAGCTTGTTCCTAAGTGCAAAGCTCTTTATTCTTGTAGGATCACACAGAAAAGTAACATTTCGTGATGTGAAGAGACTCTTCCTCAGGCTTGTGATGGTGTTGGTGTGCTGACAACATATTATATCCATGTTGTACACCATGAGCAGTTGAAAGTCATTGCAGTACCCTTTTAACCACATGGTTAAAAAGATACTATAAAACTCTGGTTAGGCCACATCTGCAGTATTCGGTCCAGTTCTGGTCACCAGTCCCCAGAAGGGATGTACTGGAACAGGAGCGAGCCTAGCCTCCTTGGCGGTATGATTCTGTCTGAAATTTTGTACCAAAAGCGGTACAATTTTTTGGAATGGAAATTTGGTGTTATGTATTGTAGGCCTGCAATTCTTAGTAATTACTTACTTAAACCTGACCAAACAAGAGTCTAGTAGACATCCCAGTTGTGATAAATTTGAAACACAAAATCATGAATTATAATCGAATAAATAATAAAATTTTATTCAATAATGTAATAGAAAATAATGAAATTTGTCAAACAAAGAAAATTCAATAAACATCCTGAGTGTGATAAATTTTAAAGCATGGAACTAGACAAAGTCCAACGTCACAATCTGGACAATGGTACCTTGTTTCTTTTCGGACTTTCTTTCCATTGCCATCTCTTTGAACAGCAAACCACGCACATCCTGGTAGGTGCTTCCTTTTTTGCGGTTGGCGGTATGTAGTCCAAAAAGTGACGACCAGTCAGGTGTTCTGGGTTGACAACGCCAACAGCACATCGTCCGGGTCTGTTAGCAGCTACTGATGGCGTCTGGTGGTTGACAAAAATCTGCTCAGCCACCTTCCAGATGAAGTCAGAATGAACAAGAGGCATGCCACTCTTTGCTCTGTACAGGATATATGCATTCAAAAGGCATTGTTCCAGAAGATGCCTGAAAATCTTCTTATAATATTTTTTTTGCTGCTTGCGCATAGCCGGGTAAAATGTCATTGCCTGATCGGCTCTGTCGACACCTCCCATTGTATTATTGTAGTCCATCAGGACTTGCGGCTTCAGCAGATCTTTCCCACCTTTTGTGTGGACCATGGCAGTGGAGGTATTGTGCATAGTACTCATGAGACACACGTCCTTCTTGTCTCGCCATCGCATTGCCATCATCTTACCCATCTGAAAGGCAACCATTTCTCCGATTTTGAGTTTTTTCTTGGCAAGCATAGATGGCATGTCATGTCGGTTAGGCCTAACGGTACCATACCCATCAGTCTTGTTTTGTAGCAAAACCTCATACAGTTCCGGAGACGTGTAGAAATTATCCGTGGTCACACAATATGCTTGGTTCAGCAATGGCTCCAGCAGTATAAGGACAGATGATGTGGCCATCCCATAGCCGCTGTACCTGGGGTTGAACTTTGTGCCTTTACCGGTGTAAATTACCGAATTCCAGATGTAGCCTGTGGATGACTCGCAGAGCATGTAGAATTTGATGCCAAACCGCACTCTTTTGGATGCAATGTACTGTATCCAGCTTAGGCTCCCTTGTAGGCCATCTAACTTTTATCCACGCTGATGTCCCTTTCTGGCACGTAGGTCCGCTGGAAATTGGTCACAATCATTTGGCATACCTCCCAGATTTTTTTTAGTTTGGGCGCAGGATGCATGGCCTCATCAAATTCTTCATTGTTCGTGAAGTGGAAATACTTCATGATGAGGGAAAACCGGTATTCTGACATCACGGTGCCAAAAAACTGAGTGGCCAGTAGCTTATTGGTGGTCCAGTACCATTTCTGGAGCGGTTTCCCCACCACCCCCTGAAGAATGATGAGTCCCAGAAACTTCCAGATGTCCTCTTTTGTCACCGGTTCCCACTTTCTGCTTCGGGAAAATCTGGCATGCAGCGTAGCGGATTGCTGATCTTGGTAGCGATTTGTCTCTGTGACAATTTTTTCAATTACCTCTTCAGTGAGGAATAATTGCAGGTATGCCAGAGGGTTGTCACACTCAACATCTACCTTCATCCCAGGTGATCCAGTGAACGGAAATCTTGGGGGCGCTACCTGGTCTGTATCGCAGTCTATAGGGCACCAAGTGCGCACATCGCTGAGGTCAGGTGCAGGATCATCGCCGTTGTCACTTGCCAGATCAGTGTCAGTGTCAGACGACAAATCTCCCCACGACTCACTATCGCTCAGTTCTGCAAGCAATTCCGTTTCGCTGTCGCTGTCACTCAACTGGTCCAAAAGCGCCCTTGTAGTAAAGTGGCGCTTTTTTGATGCCATGTTTTTATGGGCACAGATGACAGGTAAATGGCAGGCAAGGGGCACTGTACAGTGATCAGATCTGAGATGATACAGAGATGATACAGTGCAATCCTCTCAGATTACAATATATCACCTCTTTTATGTTTGTGTTACTTTTGAACTTTTGAAACCCCCGCCCAGTTCCGCTCCCATGCATCGCTACTGCTCGCAGGGAACGGAACCAGGAAGTGAGAGGGGGTCGGCACTCTCGCTGGTGATCTCGCCGGCGATCACAGCGCAGGACATCATCGCTGGATCGCCAGGAGAAGGTAAGGGGACTCCGCTGGAAGCTCTGCAATGTTACCCCGAGCGTGACTCGGAGTTACCGATCCTAGCAGAAAAAACCAACCCCGAGTCATGCTCGGGAATACCGCCAGGGAGGCTAGAGAAGGGCAACAAAACTAATAAGGGGACTGAAGGACCTCGATTGCGAGGAACGACTGCAAACACTACATTTATTCTCGCTGGAGAAATGACGCTTGAGAAGAGATATGATAGCGATATGATATCTCAAAGGCGATCCCAGCATAGGAAAAAAACTATTCAGTCTCAAGGAGTGTAAGAAGACACGTGGGACACACAATGGGATTGGAAGAGAAGCGGTTTAACCTTAAACTGCGCAGGGGGTTTTTCACTGTCAGGGCAATAAGAATGTGGAACTCTCTTCCACAATTGGTGGTGTCGACGGGGGAGTATGGATATTTTTAAGAGACTCTTGGATGTGCATCTTAAAGAGCACAACATACAGGGATATGGGAAATAATTCTAGACTGACACACGAGCACCTACACAGGTTGAACTGGATGAACTATTGTCTTTTTTCAACCTTACCTACTATATAACTATGTAACTATGTCTATTCCAGTATGTTGTGCAATAGGAGTATACTGTACCCCATCCCTTGTAGAAACAGAGGCACATAGGCAATAAAATGCACAAGGCAAACTAGGATTATGTACTGTATGCATTGATTATGTGTTGCTACTAACACAAATAATATTTAAAAATACTATATATATATATATATATATATATATATATATATATATAATATATACAGTATCTCACAAAAGTGAGTACACCCCTCACATTTTTGTAAATATTTTATTCTATCTTTTCATGTGACAACACTGAAGAAATGACACTTTGCTACAATGTAAAGTAGTGAGTGTACAGCTTGTATAACAGTGTAAATTTGCTGTCCCCTCAAAATAACTCAACACAGCCATTAATGTCTAAACCACTGGCAACAAAAGTAAGTACACCCCCAAGTGAAAATGTCCAAATTTGGCCCAATTAGCCATTTTCCCTCCCCGGTGTCATGTGACTAGTTAGGTTCACAAGGTCTCAGGTGTGAATGGGGAGTAGGTGTGTTAAATTTGGTGTTATCGTTCTCACACTCTCATACTGGTCACTGGAATTTCAACATGTCACCTCAAATAACTCTCCGAGGATCTGAAAAAAAATTATTGTTGCTCTACATAAAGATGTGATAAAATATATAAATGGACCAAAACGCCAAAGGACAGTGATTCAGATACTAAAAAATAATAATAATAATAACTTTGTGAAAATATTGATGTCATGGATAAAAGAGATTATCACATGACTGGAACAGCTGCAGTGTGAATTGATGTAAACAATTGATAAATAATAAAGAATAAACCGCGCTAAATGCTACATACAACAAAGTAATAATGAAACACTAAAATAAATTATGAAACACTAAAAAACAACAATCGCTGGAAAAAGTCATCTGTAAAAACTGCCTGATCAGTACATGAAGCCGCTATCGCGGTGGGGGCTCGATTTCCGGGTTTAGACGTCTAGGCGGAAGTGTGTCACGATCACTCAAAGAGGTTGAGTCACGTGATCGCCTAGAAGTCCGAACCCGGAAATTGAGCCCCCACCGCGATAGCGGGTTCATGTACTGATCAGGCAGTTTTCACGGATTACTTTTTTTACCTGCTGTTCACTCCCGGTGCCAGGATACCAGGCACTCTTACATGTGCGTTGAATACTTTCTTTTAATCTTTTGGAATAAAGTTTTTTAAACGGTACTGCGCAATGAGGCTTTTTCTATTATTTCTATCCACATGAGGATTATTTACCATATCCAACCACCGGTCCAGAGGATACCTACAGGGGTCGGCCCAGAAACGCATTTGACCTAACTAGTGATAGTTGGTCCAATCCCAAGGGTAAGTGCACATCTACTAGGGGGGCACCCTATCTAAGCACATAAGGAGCACGGAAACTTTTCATCCATATTTCAAGTCACAGCACTGTGTATGAGACCTTCAACACTGTTTCAACAGCACAAGCACTTTTTCACTGGGGACTTTTTCCAGCGATTGTTGTTTTTTAGTGTTTTTTAGTATTTCATTATTTATTTTAGTGTTTTATTATTACTTTGTTGTATGTAGTGCAGTTGATTCTTTATTATCTACATAAAGATGGCCTAGGCTATAAGAAGATTGCCAAGACCCTGAAACTGAGCTGCAGCACGGTGGCCAAGACCATGCAGTAGTTTAACAGGACAGGTTCCACTCAGAACAGACCTCGCCATGGTCAACCAAAGAAGTTGAGTGCACGTGCTCAGCGTCATATCCAGAGGTTGTTTTTGGGAAACAGACATATGAGTGCTGCCAGCATTGCTGCAGAGGTTGAAGGGGTGGGGGGGTCAGCCTGTTACTGCTAAGACAATACGCCACACACTGCATCAAATTGGTCTGCATGGTTGTCGTCCCAGAAGGAAGCCTCTTCTAAAGATGATGCACAAGAAAGCCGGAAAACAGTTTGCTGAAGACAAGCAGATTAAGGACATGGATTACTGGAACCATGTCATGTTGTCTGATGAGACCAAGATAAAATTATTTGGTTCAGTTGGTGTCAAGCGTGTGTGGCGGCAACCAGGTGAGGAGTACAAAGACAAGTGTGTCTTGCCTACAGTCAAGCATGGTGGTGGGAGTGTCATGGTCTGGGGCTGCATGAGTGCTGCCGGCACTGGGGAGCTACAGTTCATTGAGAGAACCATGAATGGCAACATGTACTGTGACATACTGAAGCAGAGCATGATCCCCTCCCTTCGGAGACTGGGCCGTAGGGCAGTATTCCAACATAACGACCCCAAACACACCTCCAAGACGACAACTGCCTTTCTAAAGAAGCTGAGGGTAAAGGTGATGGACTGGCCAAGCATGTCTCCAGACCTAAACCCTATTGAGCATCTGTGGGGCATCCTCAAACGGAAGGTGGAGGAGCGCAAGGTCTCTAACATCCTCCAGCTCCGTGATGTCGTCATGGAGGAATGGAAGAGGACTCCAATGGCAACCTGTGAAGCTCTGGTGAACTCCATGCCCAAGAGGGTTAACCTCCCTGACGGTATGATTCTGTCTGGAATTATGTACCAAAAGCGGTACAATTATTTTGCATGGAAATTTGGTGTTATGTATTGTAGGCCTGCAATTCTTAGTAATTACTTAATTAAACCTGACCAAACAAGAGTCTAGTAGACATCCCGGGTATGATAAAGTTTGAAACACAAAATAATAAATTATAATATAATAAATAACTATAAATAATTATAACAAATAGTAATGTAATTATAATAAAAATTATTCAATAATGTAATCAAATCAAAAACACTGAAATTTGCTCAGTTGCAGAATTGTCGCTGTCATTAGATTTTTTGTTTGATGATGAATTTCCCCACAAATCGCTATCGCTCAATTCTGCGAGGGATTGTATTTTATTATCGCTGTTTTTTAGCTGGTCTAAAACCACTTTTGACATAAAGGGACACTTTTTGGTTGCTATGGACAATCTCCAGTTTCCAGGCAGAAAGAAAAGTTTTTATTATATAAAAGTGCATGCAGGACACTGGGCAGACCACTAGGGACAAAGGGGGTGTGTAATTATTACATACAGTACTGTAATCTGTAAGATTACAGTATACTGTATGTATACTATGTGTTGACTTTTTTGAATTTGGCGCCGAACTCCGTCCCCGTGCGTCGCAACGTCGCAGGGAACGGAGCTCGGCAGTGAGGATCGAGCGAGACACGGCTCGCTGACACTGCGGGAGAACATTGCAGGATCCAGGGAACAAGGTAAGTTACTTCCCCTGGATACTGCGATGCAGCCCGAGTCTGGCTCGGGGTTACCGCTCTTAGCATTGAAAACTCACCCCGAGCCAGACTCGGGATTACCGCTAAGGAGGTTAAAGCAGTGCTGGAAAATAATAGTGGCCACTGAAAATATTGGTAATTTGGGCCCAATTTGGACATTTTCACTTAGGGTGTACTCACTTTTGTTGCCAGCGGTTTAGACATTAATGGCTGTGTTGAGTTATTTTGAGGGGACAGCAAATTTACACTGTTATACAAGCTGTACACTTACTACTTTACATTGTAGCAAAGTGTCATTTCTTCAGTGTTGTCACATGAAAAGATAGAATAAAATATTTACATAAATGTGAGGGGTGCACTCACTTTTGTGAGATACTGTATATATATTTTTTTTCTTTCTTTTTTTTCTTGAAGTTCCTCTTACTTAAGTCAGTCTTACCTAAGATAAGTACAGCTATCTAAGTAGTCTGGCTTATAACCAAACCCCTTCAGGTTGATTTGATACATCAGCAAGTACCCCAACTACTAGGAAGCTGTGTCAGCAATTGTGAGTGACCCCCACACTTCTGAATTAACCATTTGAATACCAGGGGGCTCTGCAACACCCACCCACTCCAGGCTCCAGGTTAGTTGTTGGTGACATCTATTCAAGACACAGGGGAACAAAGTGGCGTGAGGTCTCTTTGTTTGGCTCAAGTTAAGCGTGAAATCTTTTTGTGACTGTGCCCAAAGAAAGCACAAAGTTGCAGTTGATAGAAGAAAAGGACAAATTTAACTCGCTGAATGAGAAGATGTTAGGAAGATGACCCCTGACTTGGCTTCATCTATGCTCCCCCCGCTTTCGGGGTTTCAGCCCAGCTTTTCAGTATAATCCATTTGATTATTTTTCAAATCCACTGTATACAGTTTGTGTGTGCATATATATATATACGCATACACACACACATATATATAGACAAGTACATCCACCAATGTATACAGTGTGAATTCATCTATATATATCTGTATAATTCTACATATATATACAGTATTTTTTCTTTATCAGGTCATCCCCTGCAGTTATTACCTTTTGTATCACTTGACCCTACCTTTTAGATTGTAAGCTCTAACGAGCAGGGCCTTCTGATTACTCCTGTAATAAATTGTATTGTATTGTAACTGTACTGTCTGCCCTTATGTTTAGTTATTTATTTACTTATATATTGTAAAGTTTTGCGCAAATTGTTGGCGTGATAGAAATCACGAATAATAATAATACTACTAATAATGATATGCATCTATATATGTGTATGTGAGTGTGTGTACACAGATAGATAGCACACACACACACAAGTGTGTGTGTATATATATATATATATATATATATATATATATAATATTTATAGATAAACAATTATGCAAACACTTTTAAGGACATTGTTTCCATGTGATTTTGTATGAAAGAAAGAAAGAAAGAAAGAAAGAAAGAGAAAGACATTTGAATAGATATGCATCTTTTGATATCTCATATCTCATGTCTCTTGCTTCTATCTAGGGTATTTATAAACAGATGAATGTATGAGTAAACAGATAAAACAGAATGAATGAGTAGATAGATAAGAAAGAAAGAGCGAAAGAGAGAAAGTAAAGCATTTTGATAGATATGCATCTATTCATATCTCATACCTCTTCCTTCTTTTTCTAGGAAATGTGTAAACAGATAAATATATGAGCAAACAGATAAAATAGAATGGATGAGTAGACAGAAGAAAGAAAGAAAGAAAGAAAGAAAGAAAGAAAGAAAGAAAGAAAGAAAGAAAGAAAGAAGAAGAAAGAAGAAGAAAGAAAGAAAGGAAGGAAAGAAGGAAGGAAGGAAGGAAGGAAGGAAGGAAGGAAGGAAGAAAAAAGAAAAAATAGCATTTGGATAGATATGAATCTATTGATATCTCTTGCCTCTATCTAAGGTATGTGTAAACAGAAGAATATATGAGTAAACAGATAAAACAGATTGGATGAGAAGAAAGAGAGAGAGAGAGAGAGAGAGAGGGAGGGAGAGGGGGAGGATGAGAGAGAGAGAGAGAAGGGCCTTTGGATAGATATATGCATATGCATCTATTGATATTTCGTATCTCTTGCTTCTATTGCTAGTCTATGTGTATTTGGATAGATATGCATCTACTCATATCTCATGTCTCTTGCTTCTATTTCTAGGGTATGAGTAAACAGATAAATATATGAGTAAACAGATAAAATAGAATGGATGAGTAGATAGGAAGGAAGGAAGGAAGGAAGGAAGGAAGGAAGGAAGGAAGGAAGGAAGGAAGGAAGGAAGGAAGGAAGGAAGGAAGGAAGGAAGGAAAAATAAAAAATTGCATTTGGATAGATATGAATCTATTGATATCTCATATCTCTTGCCTCTATTTAAGGTATGTATAAACAGATGAATGTATGAGTAAACAGATAAAACAGAATGGATGAGAAGAAAGAAAGAAAGAAAGAAAGAAAGAAAGAAAGAAAGAAAGAAAGAAAGAAAGAAAGAAAGAAAGAAAGAAAGAAAGAAAAAGGCATTTGGGTAGATGTATGGATATGCATCTATTGATATCTCATATCTCTAGCTTCTATTGCTCAGGTGTGTGTAAACAGATAAAATAAAATGGATGAGTAGAAAGAAAGAAAGAAAGAAAGAGAAAGAAAGGAGAAAGAAAGATATTTGGATAGATATATGGATATATTGATATCTCATATCTCTTGCTTCTATTGCTAGGGTATGTGTTAACAGATAAAATAGAATGGATGAGTAGATAGAAAGAAAGAAAGAAAGAAAGAAAGAAAGAAAGAAAGACATCTGAATAGATGATGTAGAGGACAGTGGGAGAGGTATTATATCCATATTATTTAAAAGCATTGGCAGTAGATGCTCCCCCCCCCCCCCCCTTCTCTGTGGCCCCTGATCAGTGGCTCCTCATTGTTTTAGTGTCAGTGAAAGGAAAGTGCTTCATTAGTAATCTACATATGAAGGTTGCCAGGGACTGATCAGGGGACTGCTCGGGGAGACCCCCCACCACTGAGCCGCCTGATATCTCCAGTTGTGTGATCGGTTGTGTATCCTCTTCTCTCCGAACATAACAGGTAGAACAATCCTTCTCACCCCCGACTGACAAATAATGACATAACTGCTGAACCAAAGCTTGCACGTTGCAAAAGAACAACAACAAAAGCAGAAAATATACAAAATGAAACTAGCTTGGCTCCTTTGCTGCCTCCTGGGGGAAGTCTATTATTTGGTATAAAATAAGTTGAGGATTTTTACAAAAACAGAAAATACTTCAAAAATCTGATTTTGAAGAAGAAAAATAAATAAATAAATCTAGCAGGGGGACTTGATTTAATTAGTCACTGATAAATTAGTCAGCTGCATTTGTGAAAGATCAGCAAAATCTCCATCGATTAGAAGTTTGCGGTGGTGGGGGGAGTATTGGGGGGGTAATCATTAACTGGCCAGTCCATTGCCTATAGAGCAGGCGGCGGAGGAGTCAGGACAGCGGGTGAGGGTCCCTGTTGCGGGTCGGGGTAGTCCCGCTCTCTTGGATCAGCTCCCAGGATCAGGGGGACATGAGAAGAGGAGATGTCCTTTAAACCGTCTGGGGATCCTGCGACAAATGGAAGAGACGCATGAGTGGCGCAAAAAGTTGGCGATTGGACGTCGGAGAGGGCAGAGAACGGCTGGGGTCATTATATACTATAGGGCGATGGTAAGGTGGCCAATAAGGACTAATATGCTGAATTACAACCTCTAACTGATTTTGTGTTGAGGTCGATTAATCGGTCGGTGACCAATCACATCGCTCAATGCATATTTAATAAGACCGAGAATTGTCCAACAGGTTCAACTACCCGAAATATTCACACCCTTCCATAACTTTATATAGATGTATGTTTTATTCCTGCTTATGTGATTTACTAAGAGATTTCCTCTGCTGCCTGTGTGTTCTACAAGGAGAAATATTATCGCCGATTTCTAGAATTTATTATTCTTGTATTGTTCTACAACAATCTATCAACGATTTCTACAGACAGATCGCCTCTTGTAGCAAATGTATTTTGTTTTATTATTGACCGTCTGTGCTTTATTGTTACTTTCCAAAAATACCATTATACAGAAAGCAGTAATTAAATGTCTTGGGAAATTATAATAAAAGGTATTATTTAAGTTCCTGCTGCTATTATTATTATGATTATTATTATTATCATTGATAATAGTAATAATGGTAAATATTGTTGTTGTAATAACAACAACAATAATAATAAAAAACAGCAAAGGTTCTTCTTCTTATTATTATTATTATTATTACTGCAATATTTTACTACTACTACTATTACTACTACTAATAATAACACTACTATTACTACTACTACTACTACTAATAATAATAACACTACTACTACTAATAATAATAATAACACTACTACTAATAATAATAATAATAACACTACTACTACTAATAACACTACTACTACGAAAAATATGAATAATAACACTACTACTGATAATAATATTAATAATAACACTTAATAATAACACTACTACTAATAATAATAATAATTACATAACACTACTAATAATAATAATATTAATAATAACACTACTACTATTACTACTACTAATAATAATAATTAATAACACTACTACTAATAACAGTAATAATAACACTACTACTATTACTACTACTAATAACACTACTACTACTACTAATAAATAATTAATAACACTACTAACAATAACAATAATAATAACACTACTACTATTACTACTACTAATAATAACACAACTACTACCAATAATAATAATAATAATAATAACACTACCACTAGTAATACTAATAATAATATTAATAATAACACTGCTACTACTACTACAAATGATATAATGATGATAATAGTTGTTGATTACTTTTTTATTTTTTTCATTTGATTTTTTTTTTTATTGCATTTGACATTTTTCATAATTTTTTTGCCATCAGTAAACATATATATTAAAACAATTTGTGCATGTTTAGTTTGTATAATTTCTACTTTTATACCCTAAAATCAAAGCAAAAAACAGCATTATAAAACTAGCAATTTAATTGCTACGTGTTGTTGCATATGTGTAAACACATAAACCTGAACAAAAAAAAAATTATTTTCTCTTCCTTTTTAGATTGTTGATCTCCCTGACTGCATTTCAACCTGTTAAATGTTTTTCTGTGCAGTGTGTTCATTGAAATGGTACAGACTATTAAATGATACATTTGTTTTTCTGCTTGTCGTCGTTTTGATTATTGTCTGAATTTGTCACTGTAACAGGACATAGCTGGCTCCTCCTTCATAGATCTGTTCCCTAAATTACCCCCAGCCTGGGGCAGAAACAAAACAGGATCCAAACACATTGATTCCCTGACACTTTTAGGAGTGAGAAACAGTGACTATCAGGGCCAGAACACTAATGCTTAGGGGCTTATTTAATGAGGGAGCAGCTTCTGTATAAATAGAAGCTTTATCAAAACCATTGTTAGAGTTATCACAGCATTGTTTAAACTGGAAATTCTGAGGCTTGTAGCTTGTCAGTTATTTTCTACTCACACCCCACACCACAAAAAAAAAAAAAAGTAAACATTCTATCTATCTATATCCAATTATTATAATATATATATATATATATATATATATATATATATATATATATATATATATATATGCCAGTTTTTGCTGTGCACCGGGGCCCATTTTTTATTCCTGATTTGTGTGTGGTGACAACCATTGGAGAATATATATATAATATATATATAAATATATATATATATATATATATATATGGGATTGAATAATAAAAAAAAAATGTGATTGAACTGAATTTGCCTATGACACCATTAAAGAAACAGATTCAATTTAATATTAGTTATTAGTTTATGTTTTATGTGTAGGGGATAATAAATGTTACTCAACAGTTTTGTATTTGGTTTGTAAATAGTAGCATATGTGTGTGTTTCTATATATATGTATATATATATATATATATATATATATGAAAAAAATTAAACATGTAAAAAATACAAACAATTATGTATATATATATGCAAACACACATATATATATGAAAAAATTCAACATTTAAAAAATACAAAAAAATACACACACATGACATGACATTATACATGACATTTTTTTAAGAAATGTATATATACAGTATACATTTTTGTATTTCTTGTATGTTTAATTTAATATATATAAATAAGTATATATATATATATATACATATATATATATATATATATGTATATATATATATATATATATATATATATATATATATATATATATTTATATATACATCCATATTGTTTGTATACCTGTAAATATATACCAATAATAATCCTAGATGATATTTATTTATTTTATAATTAAAAAAAATCTCACTACTGGCAGTATATACTAAATGCTGCTATTGGTTGTTATTATTAGGCTATAGGCTGTGGCCTGATAAAGAAACAAGGGGCTTTGAAATTATTTATTTTGTAAATGTTAACTAATTGGCACTATCACTCTACTTTTTAGACTCTACATAAATATGTGTTAAATCCTAGAGCAATGTAATGTGATTTCAGTATGCATTGCAAGGATAAACCCCTTTTATGAGAATACTTTTCACTTCATGCTTCCACTAAAATGTAAAAACAAAACAAAACAAAAAAAAAACAACAAAAAATAAATAAATATATATATATATATATATATATATATATATATATATATATATACATAAAATGGGAATTGGTTTAGTGTTTAATGCTTTATGTGCTGTTACTAGCCTGGGAGGTGCTAGGGTGTAATAAGGCCACTTGATACATGAACTACCATGCTTGTCCTGGCAGGTCAAATGGAAGCAAAGGTCATCACCTCTATGCTCATGATATCTGCCTTATGTGTGTGTGTATATATATATATATATATATATATATATATATATATATATACACTCTGCATTTTGTCATTAGAAACCCACAGCTGTGAAATATAATTTTTCTTTGTAACAAGGACAATGGGAATGGTGTGTAATTCTTTGTCATGTGTGCTGTAATTGTTGTCTTTGGATGCTGAATAAACATAAGTGGGGGGGGGAGATGGATGCTTTTGTCTCACAATCCTTTTACAGGTTCTAATTGATGGTTCCAGTCTGAACCCTAGTGGATCTCTCACAAGCGTTATGTACTTAAACAGGACATAAAGAAAGAAGAAAGTATATAAGTTGTTCCTATAACCTTGAAAAATAATGACCAATAATTTTAGTGCTTTTATTTAAGGCCATCAATCTTCCAGGTTTCTTTTACTTAGTACATTGAACTGGATGGCTGCATAGCCTAAGATAGTATTTTTCAACCACCGGCTAAAGGATGACCGGCTTAGCCAGTTTGTAATAAAATTAAACTTTATTTCTGTTTGTAAATGATCTTCAGATAAGGTGAAACATTTTATTTTTGCCATTTTGTTGTATTTTGTACAATTGCCATTTCTTTCTGTAGCCACTCTGGCGGTATGATTATGTCAGATTTTTGCGTCTCAAAGCGGTACATTATTTTGCAGAGAAATTTGGCGTTTTATATTTTAGGCCTGTAATTCTTAGTAATATCACACTTAAATCTGTCCAAACAAGAGTCTAGTATACATTCCAGTATGATAAAGTTTAAAAACACAAAATCATAAATTATAATATAATAAATAACTATACATAATTATAAAAAATAATAATATAATAGGGCTGCGGAAATTAACGATTAATTGTACGATTAATCGTTAATTTCTTTGATCAATCAAAATAATTTTGATCGAGGACGATCGGCGGAGTGAGCTCCGCGGTCTCGTCCATAGGAAAGGGCGTGGCTTCGGCCTAGCTCCGGAGCCGCGGCCATCTTGGTCCACTCGGCGGTGGCCTAGTAGCGGCGCGCTGACGTCATCATCAGCCGCCTGCTTGTGCTGTCTACTCTGCGAGTCTGCGGACGGTTCTGCCTGGATTTTACGGTATGGGGGGAGATGTGGGGAGATGTGGACATTACGGGGGAGATGTGGACATTACAGTATGGGGGGAGATGTGGACATTACAGTATGGGGGAGATGTGGACATTACAGTATGGGGGGCAGATGTGGATATTACATTATGGGGGGCAGATGTGGACATTACAGTGGGGGAGATGTGGACCTTACAGTATGGGGGAGATATGGACATTACAGTATGGGGGGAGATGTGGACATTACAGTATGGGGGGAGATGTGGACATTACAGTATGGGGGGGGGGATGTGGACATTACAGTATGGGGGAGATGTGGACATTACAGTATGGGGGGAGATGTGGACATTACAGTATGGGGAAGATGTGGACATTACAGTATGGTGGGAGATGTGGACATTACAGTGTGGGGGAGATGTGGACATTACAGTATGGGGGAAGATGTGGACATTACAGTATGGGGGGAGATGTGGACATTACAGTGTGGGGGAGATGTGGTCATTACAGTATGGGGGGGAGATGTGGACATTACAGTATGGGGGGAGATGTGGACATTACAGTGTGGGGGAGATGTGGACATTACAGTATGGGGGGGAGATGTGGACATTACAGTATGGGGGGAGATGTGGACATTACAGTGTGGGGGGAGATGTGGACATTACAGTATGGGGGGAGATGTGGACATTACAGTATGGGGGGAGATGTGGACATTACAGTATGGGGGAGATGTGGACATTACAGTATGGGGGGGAGATGTGGACATTATAGTGTGGGGGAGATGTGGACATTACAGTATGGGGGGAGATGTGGACATTACAGTATGGGGGGAGATGTGGACATTACAGTATGGGGGGAGATGTGGACATTACAGTATGGGGGGGAGATGTGGACATTACAGTATAGGGGGAGATGTGGATATTACAGTATGGGGGGAGATGTGGACATTACAGTATGGGGGGGAGATGTGGACATTATAGTGTGGGGGAGATGTGGACATTACAGTATGGGGGGAGATGTGGACATTACAGTATGGGGGGAGATGTGGACATTACAGTATGGGGGGAGATGTGGACATTACAGTATGGGGGGAGATGTGGACATTACAGTATGGGGGGAGATGTGGACATTACAGTATGGGGGGGAGATGTGGACATTACAGTATGGGGGGAGATGTGGACATTACAGTATGGGGGGGGGAGATGTGGACATTACAGTATGGGGGGAGATGTGGACATTACAGTGTGAGGGAGATGTGGACATTACAGTATGGGGGGAGATGTGGACATTACAGTGTGAGGGAGATGTGGACATTACAGTATGGGGGGAGATGTGGACATTACAGTGTGGGGGGAGATGTGGACATTACAGTATGGGGGGAGATGTGGACATTACAGTATGGGGGGAGATGTGGACATTACAGTATGGGGGGAGATGTGGACATTACAGTATGGGGAGAGATGTGGACATTACAGTGTGAGGGAGATGTGGACATTACAGTATGGGGGGAGATGTGGACATTACAGTATGGGGGGAGATGTGGACATTACAGTATGGGGGGAGATGTGGACATTACAGTATGGGGGGAAGATGTGGACATTACAGTATGGGGGGGAGAAGTGGACATTACAGTATGGGGGGAATGTGGACATTACAGTATGGGGGGAGATGTGGACATTACAGTGTGTGGGGCAGATGTGGGCATTACAGTATGGGGCAGATGTGGACATTACAGTATGGGGGCAGATGTGGTCATTACAGTATGTGGGGCAGATGTGGGCATTACAGTATGGGGCAGATGTGGACATTACAGTATGGGGGCAGATGTGGTCATTACAGTATGTGGGGCAGATGTGGGCATTACAGTATGGGGCAGATGTGGACATTACAGTATGGGGGAGATGTGGTCATTACAGTATGTGGGGCAGATGTGGACATTACAGTATGGGGGGAGATGTGGACATTACAGTATGAGGGCAGATGTGGACATTACAGTATGTGGGGTAGATGTGGACATTACAGTATGGGGCAGATGTGGACATTTCAGTATGGGGGGGAGATGTGGTCATTACAGTATGTGGGGCAGATGTGGACATTACAGTATGGGGGGGAGATGTGGTCATTACAGTATGTGGGGCAGATGTGGACATTACAGTATGGGGGGCAGATGTGGACATTACAGTATGGGGGGAGATGTGGTCATTACAGTATGTGGGGCAGATGTGGACATTACAGTATGGGGGGGAGATGTGGACATTACAGTATGTGGGGCAGATGTGGACATTACAGTATAGGGGGGAGATATGGACATTACAGTATGGGGGGAGATGTGGACATTACAGTATGCGGGCAGATGTAGACATTACAGTATGTGGGGTAGATGTGGACATTACAGTGTGGGGGAGATGTGGACATTACAGTATGGGGGGAGATGTGGACATTACAGTATGGGGGAGATGTGGACATTACAGTGTGGGGGCAGATGTGGACATTACAGTATGGGGGTAGATGTGGACATTACAGTATGGGGGGCAGATGTGGACATTACAGTATGGGGGGAGATGTGGACATTACAGTATGGGGGGAGATGTGGACATTACAGTATGTGGGGCAGATGTGGACATTACAGTATGGGGGAGATGTGGACATTACAGTATGGGGGAGATGTGGACATTACAGTGTGGGGGCAGATGTGGACATTACAGTATGGGGGTAGATGTGGACATTACAGTATGGGGGGCAGATGTGGACATTACAGTATGGGGGTAGATGTGGACATTACAGTGTGGGGGCAGATGTGGACATTACAGTATGGGGGGCAGATGTGGACATTACAGTATGGGGGGAGATGTGGACATTACAGTATGGGGGTAGATGTGGACATTACAGTGTGGGGGCAGATGTGGACATTACAGTATGGGGGTAGATGTGGACATTACAGTGTGGGGGCAGATGTGGACATTACAGTATGGGGGGCAGATGTGGACATTACAGTATGGGGGGAGATGTGGACATTACAGTATGGGGGGAGATGTGGACATTACAGTATGTGGGGCAGATGTGGACATTACAGTATGGGGGAGATGTGGACATTACAGTATGGGGGGAGATGTGGACATTACAGTATGGGGCAGATGTGGACATTACAGTATGGGGCAGATGTGGACATTACAGTATGGGGGAGATGTACATATTACGGTATGGGGGGGAGATGTGGAAAATTCAAAAAACTGTATGTGCGTTATAATTAATCGAAATTAGTTGATTAATCGATTTAAAAAAATGGATTAATCGAACACGAAAATTTTAATCAGTAACAGCCCTTTAATATAATAATTATAATAAAATTAATTTCCCCACTATTCACTATCGCTCAATTCTGCAAGTGTTCTTATTTACTATCGCTGTTTTCTAGCTGGTCTCAAACCACTTTTGACATAAAGGGACACTTTTTAGTTGCTATGGACAATCTCCAGTTTCCAGGCAGAAAGAACAGTATATATAATATAATACTGCATGCAGGGCACTGGACAAAACATTAGGGACACAAGGGAGGTGAAATGATTTCATAGAGTAATGTAATCTGTAAGATTACAGTGTACTGTATGTATTATGAATTTTGTAATTTTTTAATTTGCCGCCGGGCTCCGCCCCCGTGCGTTGCTTCGCTCGCAGGGAACGGAGCCCGGCACACAGAGTAATCGGGCGGAGGACACTGCCCACGGACACAGAGGGGGGACATCTCAGGATCCTGGGGACAAGGTAAGTGACCTGCACCAAGATCCTGCAATGCAATTCCGAGTGTGGCTCGGGGATACCGCTAATGGTAGTGAAATTTAACCCCGAGCCCCACTCGGGAATACCGCCAGGGAGGTTAAAAAAAATCTGAATAAAGTTTATTAACAACTTTTAACCGTACAATAAGCAATGCACATTCCGAAGTATTACATGTATACAATACCTTCATAGAATACAAAGTAGAATAATGTTCTTGTACATAGCCAAAGCAGGTTTATAAAACAGATTGAACCTGAGATGTTATTATTTATTATATCTCACAGTGTATGCATCCCTAAATATGGTTTAGGAAGACATTCTCATCATATCTCTTCCCCAGTATTGTAGCCTCCCTGGCGGTATGATTATGTCAGATTTTTGAATCTCAATGCGGTACAATGTTTTGCATAGAAATTTGGCGTTTTATATTGTAGGCCTGTAATTCTTAGTAATAACTCACTTAAATCTGTCCAAACAAGAGTCTAGTAGACATCCCGGGTATGATAAAGTTTGAAACACAAAATCATAAATTATAATAGGCCTCATGCACACTGGAAGATTTTTGATGTTTTTACAGCGGCTGTTTTTGGCAGTAGACGTTTTTTTCTACAGTCATTAAACTCTCCATCATGATATCCTATGTGTCCATGGACCACCCCACCCTCTCCAACTCTGCACACATAGGCTGTTATCAGCATCAGCAGTTTTGGGCAGTGGCGTTTTTGATGAGTAAAAAACCCCCCAAAACCAGTGGATTCTAAGAGACGTTTTTCAGCTGTAAAAATGCTCTAACGCTGATAAACGCTGATAAACATCGATAAACACCCAAAAACGCAGCTCACCAGCATTTTTGGATGTTTTTGATCCATTGAAAAAAATAAAAATACAATTTTCTTTAACCACTTGCTTACTGGGGACATATACCCCCTTCCTGCCCAGGCGAAATCTCAGCTTTCAGCACTGTCACGCTTTGAATGACAATTGCGCGGTCGTGCGACGTGGCTCCCAAACAAAATTGACATCCTTTTTTTCCCACAAATAGAGCTTTCTTTTGGTGGTATTTTTTGCACTATAAACAAAAAAATACTGCCAATTTTGAAAAAAACACAATATTTTTTACTTTTTGCTATAATAAACATCCCAATTTAAAAAAAAAAAAAAAAAAGTTTAGGCCGATACGTATTCTTCTACATATTTTTGGTAAAAAAAATCACAATAAGCGTATAGTGATTGGATTGCGCAAAAGTTATAGCGCCTACAAAATAGAAGATAGAGTTATGATTTTTTTTCTTCTTATTATTTTTTTACTAGTAATGGCGGTTATCTGCGATTTTTGTCAGGACTGCGATATTATGGCGGACACATCGGACACTTTTGACACATTTTTGGGACCATTCACATTTATGTTTACACACAGAGATCCACGTCCCTGGCTCTGTGACTGACGATCGCGGGTAACAGGCGGACATCGCGGCCGCCAGGCACGCGCATCGGCTCCTGAGTGACGCAGCGGGCACGGAGATGCGAGGACGTCATATGATGGCCTCCCGGCCCTGTAGAGCCACCTTGTGACCGTCATTCGACAATGGCCCGGGTCCCTAGTGGTTAAAAAAAACCCGCTAAAAAACAACGCGGAAAAACACTAATAAACGCTAAAAAACGCTATTGCAATAATGTTGAAAAGCTTTGAAAAACTCACTGCAAAGCTACTGGCATTTTTATAACGCTCTTTTAAAGTCCAGTGTGCATGAGGCCTAAATAATTATAAAAAATAATAATATAATAATAATAAAATTAATTTCCCCACGATTCACTATGTTGATGGTGTACACTTTGCCAGTCCAAAAGCGGTGCAACTTTGGGGTCATTTCTTTCTTAGAGCGGTATTAACCACTTAGGACTCAGACCATTATGCAGCTTAAAGACCAGGCCACTTTTTGCGATTCGGCACTGCGCCGCTTTAACTGACAATTGCGCGGTCGTGCGACGTGGCTCACAAAAAAAACTGTTTTCTTTTGGTGGTATTTGATCACCTCTGCGGTTTTTATTTTTTGCGCTATAAACAAAAATAGAGCGACAATTTTGAAAAAAATTCAATATTTTTTACTTTTTGCTATAATAAATATCCCCAAAAAATATATAAAAAAATATTATTTTTTTTCTCAGTTTAGGTCGATACGTATTCTACATATTTTTGGTTAAAAAACCCCGCAATAAACGTTTATTGATTGGTTTGCACAAAAGTTATAGCGTTTACAAAATAGGGAATAGTTTTATGGCATTTTTATAAAAACATTTTTTTTACTAGTAATGGCGGTGATCAATGATTTTTTTCGTGACTGCAACATTATGGCGGACACATCGGACACTTTTGACACATTTTTGGGACCATTGTCATTTTCACAGCGATCAGTGCTATAAAAATGCACTGGTTACTGTGAAAATGACACTGGCAGTGAAGGGGTTAACCAGGAGGGGGCGCTGTAGGGGATAAGTGTGCCCTGATGTGTTTTACTTACTGTGTGGGGGGTGTGGCTTAGTGTGTGACGTCACTGATCTTCGTTCCCTATGATAGGGAACAGACGATCAGTGACAGGCTCACTAGGAAGCACGGGGAGAGGTTTGTTTACACTTACCTCTCCCCGTTCTTCCTCTCTGTGACCCGATCGCGGGACACCAGCGGCGATCGGGTCCGCTGTTCCCGCGGAGACGGTCATGGAGAAGAGGACCGAGTCGCGAGCGCGCCACCAGTGGCACGCTCGCGACCCACGGCTGGGCTCTTAAAGGGGACGTACCTGTACGCTCATGTGCCCAGCCGTGCCATTCTGCCGACATACATCGGTGTGCGGCGGTCCTCAAGTGGTTAAACTGAAATGCAAACATTTATTATATTGCAGCTCACCAATTTTTAGATGTGGTGGCTGCATAAATTTCCTTTATTTTCACCTGCTGATCTGGTCTGTAAGTCTGTTATTCATCAATAGAACTAATTGCCCTGCAGATGTTGCAGTTAGAGGGTTGGGAGAAACCACATTCCACTGACAGGGGTAATTACAATAATTATCTTTTATTTATTTATGTAAAACCTTTATCCAAAAAGCTAAAAAAACAACAACAGTTTGCTGTAACTGTATATAAAGTGTTAGCTTGGGTAAGCTTTAGTTTTTAGTGTATCTAAATCTACTAGTACATCTAACACTTCCCTCCCCTTAGACTGCTGCTGTCTAAAGGTGACTCCTGTGCTCCTTCATCCAGAGTGGAGGTACTAATACAGGAGGTGTGTTACTGGCCAGATCACCAGGGGGAATTAGAGAGAAAAATAAATAAAAAATAAAACAAAAAAACGAATGCAGCCACCACATCTAATGATTGGTAAGCTGCAATATAATTAATTTTTTTGGTCTTGGGTTTAATACCACTTTAAATTAAATGCTACACTGCTGTATTCCTGCAGCCTATTAGAAGTCACTTCATATCTACATTTACTCTAGCAACTCTATAGGATTTGCCTGGAGTTGAACCTTTTAAACCACATTAACATGGTAAAGCCCAAATGAGATTATGCGTGATTACAAACATACTTCGGTAAATCCGGCCTAGTGAGATTAATTCTTTTTTAAATTCTTCCTTTCATTTTTCAATACCGGGCACTTTCACCCCCTTTCTGCCCAGGCCAATTTTCAGCTTTCAGAGCTGTCACAGTTTGAATGACAATTGCGCGAACATTTTTATCATTTTTTTTACACAAATAGAGCTTTCTTTTAATCACTTTATTTTTTGCTAATTAAATGAAAAAAAAAAATAGTTTTCTTTGTTTCTGCTATAAAAGTTTGGAAATAAATAATCTTTCTTCATAAATTTAGGCCAAAATGTATTCTGTTACATTTCTTTGGTGAAAATAACCCAAATCAGTTTATATTATTTAGTCTGTAGGAAAGCTATAGAGTCCACAAACTATATATATATATATATATATATATATATATATATATATAGGAAGGCCAGTATGCTGGCCTGAAATTATGGGAGGAGTTCGAGGGGTACTTAAGCAGGCCGTCCACCATCGTCAGTGTCGGCTCCAGTGCGCGGTATTCGTCGTCATCAGCCGACGCCCTACGATTCGCAACGTCCGTGTAGTTGCCTCGTATCTTCCAGCTCCTTCGCAGTCGGTCGTACCCCTGTTCGCTGTCGCAGGTAGGACCGGCCGTTACCATTCGTACGAATCGTAGCGCCGGTACACGTTTTCTTCTTTTACAAGTCACACGGTTCATAACCCCGTGTTTTCCGTCTGTATCGCATGTTTACCGGCTAGTCCAGCTGTCTTTCGAACCCTGTCGCACGCATGTTACCACCGGTAACGGCCCGCCAGACACTACGTCTCACAGAACTGTTGTACGAATTACTCGCAGCTCGCAAGTTTCTTACCTCAAGTCGCACATCTGATACCCAGTCGTCGGACTGGTATCCCACACTGCACTTCCTTATCCCTAGTCGCTGATGCCCTACACCTCCTACGATACTCTCCCTTCACCTTACTGATGCCCCACACCTCCTACTACTCACACCATACACCGAACAGTCCGGTCCGGTTCTGGTCGCTAACAATCGGCACTACAGGCCGGACCCTCGGCAAATCACAAGCCCCTTCAACTTCGAAACACCGAACAGCCGTCCGAGTCCAGCCGTATCTCCGGCGCTATGATTTGGACCCGGCAAAACAAACCCCTCCATGCACCCGCTATCAGCCCGAATACAGACAGCATCGGCTCAGAGATTCGGATCTCTGGCATCCACGTTTGTTCCGAGCACAGTCGCACCACCGGCTCATCGGCTCGGATCTACAAACATCAAACTTCTAAACCATCCGAATTCAGTTGTAGCATCGGCTCAAACTTTCGGACCTATGGCATTCCCAAGCGATCCGAGTCCAGTCGCAGCACCGGCTCGTCCGACTCGGATCTTTAGCAACAAACCATTCTATCCGATCCAAACGCAGTCGTAGCATCGCCTTGACGTTCGGTCCTCTGGCATCTATGAACGATCCAAGCACAGTCGCACCACCGGCTCATCGGCTCTACAAACATCAAACTTCGAACTGTTCCGAATTCAGTCGCAGCATCGGCTCAAACTTTCGGATCTATGGCATTTACACTCGTTCCGAGTTCCGAGTTCCGAGTCCAGTCGCATCACCGGCTCAATCGACTCGGATCTCTAGCAACAAACCCTCCTATCCAATCCGAACCCAGTCGTAGCATCGGCTCAAAGGTTCGGATCCTCCGCTAACATGACCGATCTGAGCACAGTCGCACCACCGGCTCATCGGCTCGGATCTACAAACATCAAACTTAGAACTGATCAGACCCATCCAACCGATCCGAACCCAGTCGTAGCATCGGCTCAAAGGTGAGGATCCTCCACTAACACGACCAACCCGAGCATAGTCGCACCACCGGCTCAAACGGTCGGATCCGCAGCATCAAACCTTCTAATCCATCCAAATCCAGTCGTAACGTCGGCTCTAAGATTCGGATCCTTTTCAAACACTATCAATTCTAGTACAGTCGCACCTCCAGCGCAGCAACTCAGCTTCCCAGCACTACAGACCCATCCTATCGATCCGTACTCAGTCGTAGCAGCAACTCAGACGTTCAGTTCATTGGCCATTCGAAGTGCTAGTACATTACCGGTCGCATTAGCCGCGCCTCACGCTTGAATCGTTCCCCCGAAAAAAAAAAAAAAAAAATAGATAAATAAATAAATAAAAAAAAGTAAAAAAAAAATTATAAAAATAAGAACCAAAAAAAAAAAAAAAAAAAACATAATTCATAAATTAACCAATAAATAACAATAGTCGAATGTAAATAAATTACTAGTAGTAAAATGCAACTTTCTTCATGCATTACACACCTTACTTTAATTACTCCAGGTTCATCACGGACGGTCATCTCCCTACATACTCACAATTCACAAACTTTCCTTCTTTCGCCTCTCAGCAAGGCTACTTTCCCTCGCAATCGCTGCGAGCATTCAACAAGTGGTTCAAATCAGCCACTCCTCATCTCCAGTAGCAACACGGCTACTCACCTTTTCTCTGTCGTTTTCCCCATGCAGCTCAGTGTCACAGGTTTTGGGTCGACCCATGTCTCGACCTCGACCAGACTTAAACTACTGGCGCACAAGTTAGGGCGTCAGTGCAAGGCCCCTCCTTGCTTTCTCCTCGCACTCTTTCACAATATGTTTCTTCACATACACAATTTGACCGCTCGTGAGGCGTTAGTAACTGTCACATACTTCTGTGCACTACACTCTGTTTTCGAAGAGCGATCCGAGATCCTTCACCACACAGACAAGGTCGCCTAACATCCACCTTGCTGGCAGTGCGAGGGTTAGCAGACCGACCACACGTCAACCACTACAGATCGAAACATTCTTACTTAGCATACCAGACTTCAGCCACTCGCCCCAGCACGCCCTGGGGGCTCTGGTTCATTAGTCTGTGCCGAGCACAGACGGCACCTGAGCTATTGGTTATCTAGCCAGTCACCTCCTGGCTCACCTCAGTTGCCTCGCATTCTTTTGAGTTTTCCAAATTTCACTCAACCGCGCTCGTACGCAAACTAATCTGTCATCTACGCCTATCGCTCCTTGCCGTGTCCTCACTGCTCTTCTTCTTCCTCCCCGTTTTCTTAAACCCTTCTATCCCCTCCAAACCTCGCAAACTTACTCTGAACATATGCATTCCCCTCCTTTTAACCGACGCCATGCCGCGAGCCGACGGAAAACTTTGCCTCACCATCACCCTTCGCGGGTCCGGCGGTCGGCAATACACAGTTCCCCAGACCTTGGACCACCCCCAGGCCTCGGCCGAACTACGACGTATGGGCATCCCCTACCTGGCCTCAGCCAGGAAAGCCAAGCTTAGGCTGCTCTTTCCACCACCAGCGGCAGCCTTACCAGACACACAAGCTCCATCGCAGTCAATATACTCTGCAATTATTTAGCTGCACGCCTTGGCAACCACACTGGCAACTGCAGTCACCGATGTCCAGGCTAGAGTAAGGGGCCCTAGAACACGACCAGCCACGCCCCCCTTAGCCCCAGTCTCCACCGGCTGGCACAGTGCCAGCTAACACCAACTGGAGCACTATTGACACAGAACCATTCTACCGCCACTTCACCGACCTTCGCTCCCCACTCTGTCAATCTGCCACCCTCACGATTAATTGGTGCTCCGAGCTGAGGCGCAGACTATGCGCCTCGTAGATTATCAGCATGCCACAGTCCTCCCTGTCAGGCACACTAGGACGTCTAATTTGTGTACCGGGGGGCGCAGCCATCTCCAACAAACTTTCTAGGGTTGATTTTACTCACACTGCAAACCTTGGCACATCTGTCTCCTACTCCAGACGGCTCCCCTCGAAGTACCTGCGGCACCGAGCAGCAGAACCCAGCTTATCTAGGCCGCACGCACGTCGGGCGGCTTGGCTTCTCTCCTCACATCCAACTCCCCCTCTAGCAGCCTTTCTAGGGCAGGTGTTCACTACAGGGTGCCACACTGGACTCATCACTTTACCCGTCTCTACCCAGGAAAAAAAAAAGGGAAAAACACGCTCTCAGTAGCCCCGACGTAGAAGTTATCAGCACTCCGCTTCAGGTCGAAATGGACCGGGGGGCATGCGGTCAGCCCCTCCCCTCTTTTCGCAGTCACCGTTCACAGTACGGAGAGTCAGTCTTCGATCTTGTCGAGGGCAAGTTTTCCAATAAACTTTGTTAGTCTACTACTTATCCGCACCTCATTCTTCTAAACCGTACCCAGTTAAACTCCCTCATACCCTCACAGGAGTTCTCACCAAATACTAAACCCCCAGCAGTCCTAGGAATTCTAGAAGAGATCTCTTAAATCAATATGCCCGTAACTGAGAAAAACGTAGGAAGCCTGGCTTAGCTCATCTCCTTCCGGACATCATCCTAGACAACGCGCCATGCAGGCCAGCCCACCTCTCGGTAGATTGACCCGCACAGGACTGTCGCCCATACGTCACTGTCACGCCAGGGTGCTCCAAACACACAGCTACAATCCCTACTGGGCATGCTCATCTTCACGATGAGGTTCATTTCTCAAGGGCGATCCTTTGTCTCACGCTTCTTAGTGTCCCTCTCCCAGGCACAAGACCCTGACCAAGTCATTTAACTAGACGCAGCCGCTGTAGCGGATCTGGCCATCTGGGCCCACTTCCTCGAGAACTAGCATAGTAGACCCACGTTCATCCCATCAGCATCCCTTCGTCACCACAGATAGTCAAAGACATAGCAGCTTCCACAAGCTTCATTGCAATTTTTGGCCATCATTGGTTCGCGGGTCCGTGCCCGTCAGAGATACTCACAAATCCGCGGTTAGTCAGTCCTCCTCTCTATTCGAGATCTACCCCATAGTTGCAGCGGCTCAAGTATGCGGCCGCACCTGGGCAGGACAGGCCGCCACGTTCGCCACAGATAACCAGGCCACAGTCACAGTCGTTAAAAGAGGCTGGTCAATATCGGTGGCCACCATGGCCTTCCTACGCAGGCCTGGTGCTACTGTCCCTACAACCTCAGTTCAGTATCCTCAGGGTCCATCATCCCTGGTAAATGCTATACCTTGGCCGACGCACGTTCCCGCCTAACTATGCCTCATCCTTTCACCGGAGCCCAGAGCCGACCATGTCCGGCTTCCCACGTTAGTCGCAACCAACTCTGCAACGAGATAGCACCTCCTGGTGCTACCTCCCTCGTCGATGTGTTCTATTCTTCCAATACACTAAAGGCCACCATACTGCCTGGTAGACCGGCTGGTTCCTAGCCGCTAACCCCGGGGCGGTTCCAGGAAACTCAGACATATCTGGCCTTCGTTCCTTCTGTCACACAATACCATCAGACTCTATTCAGCCGGCATCCAGCATTTACCTCTCTACTAGACCCTACCAAACCTTCCCTGTTCACCGCTCAGGCGGTCAAAATCATACCACATGGCATCCACAGGCAGCAACCACACACTGGTTCCTAACGCTTACCAGTGACCAACGCTGTATTCCAGCACATGTCTGCTATGCTTCCACGTTCCCCCTTCGGTTATGACCCAGCCTGGTAATCCAAGCAGCCATCACGTAGCCTTCCCCGGTTTTCTACGGCCCAGCGAATTTACTGTCACGAACCCGAGTACCAAGTACTACGCAGGCACCACCCGACTCACCACCAGAGTCGTTTCACCCTACACCCGACGGTGTCGGGAAACGCTACAATCCGGTCCCACAGTAGACGTCAAACTTTCCAGAAACACAACGCCTGGTGCCCTATGGCCGTTCTAAAGCAATTGGTATACTCTACTGCCCGTCCTTTCAGAGGACAGAATCTTCTACGTTTCCCAACTGTACCTCTAAGCAAGTACCAGTTCATCAGTTAAGTCAGAACGCTCCCATGCATCTTAGGCCTTAAACCCAGGTCGTTACTCAGGACATTCTTTCGCGTGGGAGCAGCCTTAGCCGCATCGCGTAGCAGAGTTCCAGACCACGCAATCAGGATAATGGGCAGGTGGAAGTCCACGCGTTTTGCCCGATACGTCCCCAATCCTCAAACGGATCGTCACGAGTCTCCAACAGTCTCGCTCAGTTGTTATTGCCTCGTACAGTGAAACAATTCCTTCCCTAACCAAGTGTGTTTTTGGCCCCTTCTCTTGGCATACCGTCCAACAGGCCAGGCCACACTTCAGGTCTTATCTGTGTTGTTAGTCTTGTGATGTGTTTATGTGATCCATATCTCTTTGGACTGAGGGCTCCGACCATAAATAGGAAGGCCAGTATGCTGGCCTGAAATTATGGGAGGAGTTTGAGGGGTACTTAAGCAGGCCGTCCACCATCATCAGTGTCGGCTCCAGTGCGCGGTACCCACCCACCCATACCCCTTTTTAGGGCACTTCCCTTCAAACAATTCTCAACAGAATTATTCATTACTTCTATCTTAGGTATGGCCCCTTCTCTTGGCATACCGTCCAACAGGCCAGGCCACACTTCAGGTCTTATCTGTGTTGTTAGTCTTGTGATGTGTTTATGTGAACCATATCTCTTCGGACTGAGGGCTCCGACCATAAATATATATATATGAAAATCGATCAATCCTGATGTACTGACGGCCTATCTCATTTTTTGAGACCCGAAAATGCCAGGACAGTACAAATTCCCCCCAATTGACCTTTTTGGAAAGTAGACAATCCAAGGATTTTAGTAAGAGGCCTATTTTTGAAGTCATAGTTTTTTGAAAAATTAAGAAAAAAAATATTATTATTTTACAATGTTTTTTACTGTCTGCAGTACAGTGTCATCATATAACTGGTGTGGCGGTGACCAGGGACACTGACTGGTGACAGTATGTAAAAAATAAATAAATAAATAAAGTACATTTTCAAATTTTCCAAATATTTTTTCCTCTTTTATTATAATTTTCTTTTTTTTACATACTGTGACCAGAGCAACACAATGTTACCATAGTTAATCTGGATTTTTTTTTTACTTACTATGCTTGCTTACAGCAGTGACTTTCACTGCTATAAGAAAATATTTTTACTGAATGACAGTGCATAGACACTATGGGGTTGATTTACCAAAGGCAAATAGACTGTGCCCTTTGCAAAGTGCAGTTGCTTAGTAAATGAGGTAAAGCTTCGCTTTGCAAAGAATACCCAATCACGTGCAAGGAAAATGAAAACAGCATTTTTGCTTGCACTTGATTGGACGATGAAAATCAGCAGAGCTTCTTCTCATTTACTAAGCTCTGGAGCAACTGCTCTTGTAGAGGGCAACTGCACTTTGCAAAGTCCACAGTCAATTTGCCTTTAGTAAATCAACCCCTGTGTAGTGTTGTGATTAGCTGTCATTGGCCACAGCAAATCAGATGGTACAAATAGGCTGTGATTGGCCCTCTCTGTGCCATGTGATCACGGTGACCAATCACAGCTAGCAACACAATTGTACACAATGGGGTTGATTTACTAAAGGCAAATAGGCTGTGCACTTTGCAAAGTGCAATTGCACTCTGCAAGGGCAGTTTCTCCAAAGCTTAGTAAATTAGGTAAAGCTTCACTGCAAAGAATACCCAATCCCATGCAAGGGAAATAAAAACAGCATTTTTTGCTTGCATATGATTGGCTGATGAAATTCAGCAGAGTCTATGCTCATTTACTAAGTTCTGGGGCAACTGCTCTTGCAGAGGGCAACTGCACCTTGCAAAGTGTGAAGTCTATTTTCCTAAAGTAAATCAACACTGCTGTCTCACCCTGCTCTGCACATGCTCAGTTGCTCTCCATTTTTGACTTTGTGCCTAAATTGAGAGCCACTAGAGGCAGATCTGTTGACAGCCTAAAGATTTACTGCCCCTCAGGGGCTCTGGGCTTCCGCAAAATGGCAGCCTCCCACAAAAAAACGCCCAAAAAATAAATCTGTTCCTCTCTCTAATTCACCGGGGCTTCCTGGACTGGTAGAATAGCACTAAATCTAAAAAGTTTCTCCTCCCGCATCTGTTATACTTGTTTCCAGTCCCATTATTATCCTCTCAACTGGACACGTTCCAACATATCCTCAACAACTTTATATGGGAAGGCAAGCCTCCCAGAATCAAGCACTCCATCATGTATACCGTGTCATCCAAAGCAGAAATGGAAGCTCCCAATCTCAAGAACTATTACAAAGCCATCCTTCTGTATCAATTGTTTTTATTAATGTTTTGAAAGAGTAAAAATAACAAAAACACTGTGCAGAGCAGCAAACAATCCTCACTAGTTCTGTATAGACAATGGTACATAAGTGGGGGAAACAACATCTGAAAATCTTGGCAAATAGGAGGGTATTCGCTAAGCTCGCGAGTGAGCATTTGACCACCATTAGAAGTGGACCGATCCACACGACCACCCCTTGGATCATAGTCTGGGACAACAAGACACAAGATATCAATGTCAAGACCATCTTGAATCATAATCGCTGGAAGCCAGCCTATCATTAACCACCTCCCTACCGCACGCCGTCATATGACGTCGCTGACTTTCGGGGGAGATATCTGAATGATGCCTGCAGCTACAGGCATCATTCAGATATCATTCTTTCCAGCCAGCGATTCTGCGCACCATAAGAATGATCATAGCGGCAGTTCCACCACTTGATCGTTCTTATAGGCGACGGGAGGGGACGTCCCCCCTCCCGCTGCCATCCGGTGCTTCTCCGGGCTCTCCCGTGCAATCAGGGGCCCGGAGAAAGAATCGTCCGGCGCCGGAAGACGACGATAGAGATTTCCTCTATGGTCTCTTTGACCGTTGGAGGCCCAGGCGCGAAGTTATGACGACACGCCTGGGTTCCTGGATGTAAACAAAGCAGCGATAGCGGCTGTCAGCATGAGATCAGTGAATTTTTTTTCTCGATCTCATGCTTTCCAGCCTGGAGGAGAGATGTTGGATCTTATTGACCCCGCATCCCTCCCCAAATAGAGGACCTGTCACAATAGATTCCTAATACAAGGGATGTTTACATTCAAACCACACACGTGAGGTATCGCCACGTGCGTTAGAGCGCGTGCAACAATTCTAGCACTAGAACTCCTCTGTAACTCTAAACAGGTAACCTGTAAAAAATGTTAAAGCGTCGCCTATGGAGATTTTTAAGTACCAAAGTTTGGCGCCATTCCAAGAGTGTGTGCAATTTTAAAGTGTGACATGTTAGGTATCTATTTACTCGGCGTAACATCATCTTTCACATTATATAAAAGAAAATGGGCTATCTTTACTGTTTTGTTATTTTTTAATTCATGAAGCTGTTTTTTTTCCCAAAAAAAGGCGTTTGAAAAATTATTGCGCAAATACCCCTTAAGATAAAAAGTTGCAATGACTACCATTTTATTCCCTAGGGTGTCTGTTAAGAAAACCATATATAATGTTTGGGGGTTCGGAGTAATTTTCTAGCAAAAAAAAACAATTTTTACATGAAGGAGAGGAGTGCCAGAATAGGTATGGTATGGTATGGAAGTGGTTAAAGCGGAAGTAAACCCATCAATTTAACAATTTAAAAAAACAGTTACATTCCCGGCATGCCGGAAATGCTAACTGACACATTGGTTGTGCTCTCAACCCAACTGTCAAACCATCCAATTGCTTGTGCCATAACTGATCACATGGGCAGCATCATGGCAGTTAAAGATTAAACAGAGGCCAAGATGGCAGCTTCCTTGGCTGAAAACGATAGGAGGGTTTACTTCCACTTTAAGTAAATCCCACATCCAGCGTCCACGGCTCGCATAGTATTACTCGTTGCCAAGCATTGTAATGGGTCCACAAAGGGGCACCATGCCCCCAAATATGAACATCAAGAGCTTAAATAAGAAGGAAGAAAGAAAAGCTAAGAGGACGTGACGCCAAGGCTGGCCAAAGTGAAGGGAACAAGCAAGGAGAAAAGAAAAAAGAAGAAAAAAAGGGGGGGGGGGAAGCCATCCTAATAAACCAAACTCAACATTGGTGGTCACTCACCTGTCACCTTCTGTGGGCGCAGATCGAAGAAACCGCTCTTAGCCATCCCACCAAATCCTTCTTAGCTGCTATATGGATGCAACATCGACCAGCACTATCCTACCTAAGCACAATTAATGCAACTATTCTTTATTTCGGATAATTCGTAACTTCAGATAAATTTGTATTCGTTAAGTTCACTAACAGCCAAATTTGAAAGGAAACTCCAATACCTGTAATTTAATAGTTAGTTAATATTAGTTAGTTATTTCAAATTTTTGTATTTTCAGATTTTCGTTCTTTCGAATTTTTGGATTTTCCTTTCTTATTTTCAGATTTTCAAATTTAAGGATATTTTCATATTTGCGAACTTTCTTTTTTTTTCATTTTCGAATTAAAAATTTTTGAATTTCCGAATTTCCTAACTTCCGAATGTTAGAATTTTCAATTTTTCTGATTTTCGAATTTCCGAATTCTGAATGTTCGAATTTACGAATTCTGAATTTTCATATTTACAAATTTCAAATTTTCAAATTGACAGATTTTCGAATTTAAGAATATCCAAATTTCCCAAAAAAAGTAAAAATTAATGAAACGAAAACGAACAAATTTTTCGGCAGTGCACATGTCTAGTTTCATAGTCTTGTTTTGATGCAATTATATTAGCTACTGCTTCTTTGCTTATCTTCTTTTGTATTACATCACCACTGCCTTACGATACACTCGTACGTAAAATTTAGTAAACCTTCAATAAAGTAAAAAAAATAAAAAAATAAATAAACAGGAGCAATACTGGAGGCAATTTACAGCACACACTCATTTTGGTAGCATATTTATTAATGTGGAATATATGTTCCCTGCTAAAGAACATTATTTTTTATCAAGTTGTTATGAGTAAAGTTCTGCTTTAAATAGAAGCCCTTTAAAAAATGAGTACCATTGGACCATTGTCCACAGAAACCAACTCAGTCTTCATTTGAAGCTAATAATTCACACAGGTGGGTGCATGTAATATCTAGGAAAGGAAGACATGTCTCAGAAAGAGTATGTACACCTTAAATTGGCAAATTTTATATAGTAACTGGTAAATGTTCATTTTTAACCCACTAGTCTCTCAGTTACTATCAAACACCTGAAGATCTTGCCACTTCCCCTCTCTTCCTGGAGAAGATCCATGCTGGTGTGGTCAGTTGGCGTCCCTCAACTTGCTGATCAGAGCTACAGACGTCTGTGCCAAAGCAAGGCAAGCCTGTAGTCCAGTGGTGAGCTTTTCTACCACAACCCGTGCTATGCTTGACACATTATACATAGAAAGGGAACATATTTTCCTACCGACACTAAGCTGCCACCCCACTGGTCAATGGAGACGCGCCCCCTGTACTCTAAAACAAGGATGGGCAGGGAAGCTGCCAGGGGCGGATCCAGAGTCTAGTCTCGGGAGGGGCACTACCAGAATTTTTTTTTTTGGGGGGCAATTTATCAGGGAAATTACTGGTGTTAGCGCTTCAATCATCCCGGCACCATGGTTGTTATGGTGTCAGGATGATTGAAGCGCATTATTTATATTATTACATTGTAATATAAAATGAAATAGTTCAACTCACCATAATGCTGAATCAGTGGGTGCCCCGAGTGTGTCATTTGCCACGTCACCTGCCACCAGATGCAGGTTGTCACTTGCCACGTCACCTGCCACATGTTGCGGATTGTCACTTGCCACGTCGCCTGCCACACGTTGCGGATTGTCACTTGCCACACGTTGCAGATTGTGACTTGCCACGTCGACTGCCACATGTTGCGGATTGTCACTTGCCACACGTTGCAGATTGTCACTTGCCACACGTTGCGGATTGTCACCTGCCACATGTTGCGGATTGTCACTTGCCACGTCGCCTGCCACACGTTGCGCATTGTCACCTGCCACATGTTGCAGATTGTCACTTGCCACATCACCTGCCACATTTTGCAGAATGTCACCTGCCACATGTTGCAGATTGTCACTTGCCACGTCACCTGCCACATGTTGCGGATTGTCACTTGCCACGTCGCCTGCCACACGTTGCGGATTGTCACTTGCCACGCGTTGCGGATTGTCACTTGCCACGTCACCTGCCACACGTTGCGGATTGTCACTTGCCACGCGTTGCGGATTGTCACTTGCCACGTCGCCTGCCACACGTTGCGGATTGTCACTTGCCATACGTTGCAGATTGTAACTTGCCACATCACCTGCCACATGTTGCGTAATGTCACTTGCCTGCCATCAAATGCAGATTGTCACTTGCCACGTCACCTGCCACATGTTGCGGATTGTCACTTGCCACGTCGCCTGCCACACGTTGCGGATTGTCACCTGCCATACGTTGCAGATTGTAACTTGCCACATCACCTGCCACATGTTGTGTAATGTCACTTGCCTGCCATCAAATGCAGATTGTCACTTGCCACGTCACCTGCCACATGTTGCGGATTGTCACTTGCCACGTCGCCTACCACACGTTGCGAATTGTCACCTGCCACACGTTGAAGATTGTCACTTGCCACATCACCTGCCACATGTTGCAAATTGTCACTTGCCACATGTTGCGGATTGTCACTTGCCACAAGTTGCGGAATGTCACTTGCCTGCCACTTGATGCAGATTGTAACTTGCCACGTCGCCTGCCACACGTTGCGAATTGTCACCTGCCACACGTTGAAGATTGTCACTTGCCACATCACCTGCCACATGTTGCAGATTGTCACTTGCCACAAGTTGCGGAATGTCACTTGCCTGCAACCAGATGCAGATTGTCACATGCCACCTCACCTGCCACACCTTGCAGATTGTCACTTGCTAAGGTGGTGTTTTGCTTGTCAGAGTCAGGCAGCAGAGAGATGATGTAATCTCTCTGCTGCCTGCATAGTGAGGGCGGAAGTTACTGCAGGGATGCAGGGTGGGCGCGGGGCGGTGAGAGATGATGTCATCTCTCTGCTCCCCCGGCTTGTTGATTGGCCAGCCGCCCACTCACCCACAGAGCCGACCAGCTGACCGCCCACTCTCTGACTCTCACTCGCCGCCGAGCCGCCTGTTCAGACTCTCAGGCGCAGCAAGTTCCGCAACTAAAACGAATTTCTCGGGGGTGACAATTGCCCTGTTGCCCCCCCTGGATCCGCCCCTGGAAGCTGCATGGTTACATGACTGCTAAGTCAAATATATAAAAGCGGTACATAGTCTTTTTTTATACATAACAATTAACCACTTGCTTCCCACCCACAGTAGATTTACTGTGGTCAGGTGGCAGCTGCAGGCCGAGCAAAGTACTGGTACATAGCTCAGCACATGCGCAACCCCTTGGGCGCACAGCGCCACGTTCATGTGACACAGCAGTTTACAGTGCTCGGGGTATCGTGTAATCGCTATGATCAATTATAGCGATCACATGATTACATATAAGCAAAACTGCAATGAATGGAAGCCATTCATGATAGCTTGCTTACTATTGTGATGCTGTGATTGGCCCTCAGCTATCACATGGTACCTTGGCCATTCACAGCACCCTGGACCATGTGATTAGCTGTAGCCAATCACAGCATCACAATTGTAAAGCAAGCTGTCATGAATGAAAGCCATTCATGACAGTTAAAACTATTGCTAATGACAGTTAAAAGAAATAACAGTGTAAAAAAATCTAAATAAATCCCTGATCACCCTCCCAGAGTAGGTACAGTGTCACTGTGGTGACACTGAACTAATCTGATGACAGTATGTAAAAAAAGAGTAAAACAATAAAAAAAAAAGTTATTAAATATATATCTTTTTTTTTAAATGTAATAAAAAATATATATAAATATATATTTTTTTTTTTACATACTGATTATCAACACACCAGTCATGTGATGATGCTGTACTGCACTGATGACAGCATGTAAAAAACATTGAAAAAACAAACACAAATTTTATTTAATTTGTTAATTTTCTTAATTTCTTAATTTTCCCAAAAATTGTGACACAAAATTACAACTGCAAAAACTTGCCATGTTCATGCCTCTTACTAAATACCTAGTACTGTTTACTTTCCAAAAAGGGGTCATTTGGAGGGTTATTTGTACTGTTCTGGCATTTTAGGGCCTCAGTAAAAGAGATGAGCTGTCAGTACATCAGGATTCGTCAATTTTCTAATATATTTATATACCATAGTTTGTAGACTCTTTAACTTTCACGCAGACTTAATAATATACACTGATTTGGGTTATTTTTAAGAAATATAGCAGACTACATTTTGGCCTAAACTTATGGAGAAATAAATTTGTTTATTTATATCAGAAACGAAGAAAAACATATTTATATGTCATAGGGAGCAGTGATCTCTGTCATGTCCTAGGTAGCCCAGCCCCCACACAGTTAGAATCACTCCCTAGGACACACTTAACCCCTTCCTCGCCCCCTAGTAGTTAACCCCTTCGCTGCCAGTGTCATTTACACAGTAATTAGTGCATTTTTATAGCACTTATCGCTGTATAAATGACAATGGTCCCAAAATAGTGTCAAAAGTGTCCAATGTGTCTGCCGCAATGTCACAGTCACGATAAAAATCGCTGATCGCCATCATACTAATAGAAAAAAATATATAATAATAAAAATGCCATAAATCTTTCCCTTATTTTGTAGATGCTATAACTTTTGTGTAAACCAATCAATATACGCGTATTGTGATTTTATTTACCAAAAATATGGAGAAGAATACTTATCGTCCTAAACTGAGGAAAAAAAAAAGTTTTTTTATATATTTTTTGGGGATAGTTATTATAGCAAAAAGTAAACAATATGCTTTTTTTTTTAAATTGTATTTTTTTGTTTATAGCCCAAAAAATAAAAACCGCAGAGGTGATCAAATACCACCAAAAGAAAGCTCTATTGTGGGAAAAAAAAGGACGTAAATTTTGCTTGGGTGCAACGTCGCATGACCGCGCAATTTTCAGCGACGCAGTGCCGAATCGCAAAAAGTGCTCTGGTCAGGAAGGGGGTAAATTCTTCTGGGGCTGAAGTGGTTAAACTGCCCTACTGTACAGGAGATTACTGGTGGCTAATCTAAAGATACAGTAGATTCAGGTAATTATATGTGTATTTTAAATACAGGCAATGATTTGTTTTATTAAATATATACCGGTACCTGGATTGGCATTCTTTTTACCTGCTCAGTGTTCAGTTTTAAACAAAAGATTATACCTCTGCCTTTACTAGTGAGCTGCTTAGCAGTCTCTAATATAATAAGAAAATGAAACAGATTTGCCTGAGGCAGGCTGCATGTGGCCAAATATATGTGCAGTCGGTGTTCACATTTCCAATATGTTGCAGAACCTCTGAAATCAATAAGAAATATCTTTCCTCAGAAAAGAAAACAGCGTGTGTGCCAATTTCAGACTTCGAGGAAAGATGGGTTTGCAAATGAGAGAGAGTAGTCAGAAATAAATTAATTTACCCTAAGAAATATTAAAAATATTAAAAGTAACAGATACAGATCGGTGAAGTTGGTGAATTTTTAGCTTCACTAAAATTCAGCAAAATCAGGATAATTTTGGCAAAATTTTGCCATTTGTCAAGATGCTTTGGAGCCAATAGGAAACCTAAGATGAGGGTGGTTTTTGGCATTTTTGTAATAATGCATTGGATTTTTTTTAATGGCTTTTATGTGTTACTGAATCTTTCTCCTTGGCAGTTTTCTCTGGCATACAAGTGGCCCTCCCCTCCCACAAGTATGGGGAGACGTGGCGTAAATGAACATACTGTATCGCTCGCAAAAATTGCGAACTTGTGTGATACACCTGCCAGTTGCACTTCTGCATGTTTACGTTTGATTGTATATGGGCTGCTAGGGGTTCTAAGTCTATTATAAACAAAAGAGGTGATAAAGGACACCCCTGTCGTGTTCCCCTAAAATAGGGAAAGTGGAAGATTCATACCCAAGGTATTTAACAGACATCTAAGGCGAACCTAAGCCTTTAGGATTTAGAGCCACCCAGAGATAGGAACAAGATAGCTTGTGTAGTGTGTGCTAGATGTAGTGTAGGGTTTTGTTAGTGTAGGAAAATTTAGTTAGCTCAGGTCTAAGCCTGAACTGTTGAATCTGGGTCAGGGTTCCTTGATTTAGGGCTGGATGACTCATCCTGACAGCCCCTCTGGTGCCTCCCCTGGTCTAGAAGGTTGCAGAAACTTCTAGAGCTGGTGGGTGGAGGTTAGGAATAGCTGCCTGGAATATTTATGAGGCATTGGCCAATCCCCAGGAGTGGGCTGGCAGGGAGCAGAGCTTACTTCATAAATAGTCATGGGCCATGCCAGCAGGGGCAGTTGGGTGGAAGATGGAGATATAGCGCTGGGGAGGCTATTAGTGGCCCTCAGGGGTGCCCTCTAGTCTGGGGGGGGGTGGCCTTGTGTGCTGGAAGGATACTGCCATAACACACAAAGGAAGCCCTTCCTGGAGGTATGGGATCAAGAGAGAGGACAGCGCTAGTAGGTCAGCACTACTGGGGACTTACAAGGGGTGAGAGTGCCACATGTAGCCAGTTCTCCCTAAAGACAGTGGCATGCTTAAGTCTTCATCCCTTCCCTGGGAGATCTCCTGAGAGTCAGCCGGGTGGGCTGGTGAGAGTCAGTCTGGAGTACTGGTGTGGAGAAATTAGCCTGGAGGGCTAGTGAAAGGGGCAGCTGCAGCCAGGTGGGTTGGCAGTGCCTGAAGAGGTGGTGTTGGGATCAGTAGCTACAGGAGGAAAAGTACATGCTGGTTACTGTATCTTGCTACACAACAGGGGGCCTCAGGCTCATGCCTGTAATGGGCCATTGCTAAAAAATCTGACTGAGAGCTTGTCAGATCTCCCAGCAGTGACCCAGCTGGAGCCAGCAATCAAGTGTGTGCAGGAGGAGTGTCAAGGAGACTGTACTGTTTACAAGATAGTAAGAATAACTTGCTACAAATTTGCGGCAGTGTTGAATTATAAAGCTGGCCATACACCTATAGATTATCTGCAGATTTTCTATGGTTAGATGGAAAGAGTGCAACAGATTTCTCCATGTATGCTAAACTGTGTGGATGGAGGAATCTCCCACTGGGCCAAGCTTCAGTATCTTGCCTGTCGGCCCCGCTGGCTCTCAACCTAAACATTTCCTGCACCCAATCAGAATGTTCAGGTATTGTGAGAGCCAGCGGGGCCGACTAGCAAGATATGGAAGCTTGGGCAAGTGGGAGATTCTTCCATCCACACAGTTCAGCGTAGATGGAGGAATCTGTTCTACTTTTTCCATCTGGCCATAGAAAATCTGCAGATAATCTATAGGTGTATGGCCAGTCTAAGTCTGTTAACTTGCTGCAGATTTTCACTGGCAAGTTGTACACTTGCAGAGGACTTAAAGCACAAGTTCTAGTTGACACTTTTCTAATTTGTAGCAAATTTGCGTGACAAATCTCTAGCAAGAGCAAAGTTGCAGTGTTGAGTCTACAGAAAGAGCTCTGCCAGTCTACAGCATGAAAATTCAGCCACAGTGACCCCTGTGGTGGGAGGACTATTGCACAACATAACTGAACCAGAACTCGCAGAAGACTTGCAGAATGTTTGCAAAGAAAGTTGCAATGCGGACATGCTGCAATTGTGCAACAAACTTGTGAAGCCTGGCAAGTCTAGCAATAGTTTAGCAAGTCGTTTTCAAACTTGCAGCACAATTGCTTGCTATCTGGGATATAGACTGTATATAGAAAGATTTCCCTGAAGATGTTGCCAGTTTTGTTGCTGAAGTCAAGTGGGTAGTCCATAACTTCCCATCCCTATCCAAGTTATTAACCCTCAATAAATAACAAAAACAAAGTCACAGACTGTTTTCTGACTCTGGAGTTCCTGTGAGGGTTTGGTGTGCCTGGCTGTGCAGGAGTGGGGAATTAACCACTTCAATACCATGCACTTATGCACCTTCCCGCCCAGACCAATTTTCAGCTTTCAGTACTCTTACACTTTGAATGACAATTACTTAGTCATGCTACACTGTATCCAAACAAAATTTTTATCATTTTCTTCTCACAAATAGAGCTTTCTTTTGGTGGTATTTAATCGCCACTGGGTTTTTTATTTTTTGCGATATAAGCAAAAAAACAGCAATTTTTTTAAAAAAAAAACACTTTTTTTTAGTTTCTATTGTAAAATTTTGCAAATAAGTAATTTTTCTTCATAAATTTGTGCCAAAATGTATACTGCTACATATCTTTGGTAAAATGAACCCAAATTAGTGTATATTATTTGGTCTTTGTGAAAGTTATAGAGTCTACAAACTATGGTGGCAATCACTGAAAATTTATCACATCTGATCACGCCTGATGTACTGAAGGGATATCTCATTTCTTGAGACACTAACAAGCGAGGAAAGTACAAATACCCCAAAATTACCCCTTTTTGGAAAGTAGACAGTCCAAAGTATTTACTAAGAGGCGTGGTGAGTTTTTTGAAGTTGTATTTTGTTCCCACAATTCTTGGGAAAATTTATTTATTTATTTTTTTTTTTACACAAACTGGTCATATTAACAGTTTTTTTCTCTCACACAGCATATGCATAATTGCAACTACACCCCAAAATACATTCTGCTACTCCTCCTGAGTGTAGCGATACCACATGTGTGAGACTTTTACGCAGCCTGGCCACATACAGAGGCCCAACATTGAAGTAGCACTTTCAGGCGTTCTACAAGCATAAATCGCACATATCCTTTCTCAACCACCTATTACACTTTTGAAGGCCCTGGAGCACCAGGACAATGGAATTTTCCACAAAATGACCCCATTTTGGAAAGCACACACCCCAACGTATAATCTATGAAGCATTATGAGTCTTTTGAACGGTTCATTTTTTTCCAGAAGGTTTTGGAAAATGTGGAGAAAAAATGAAAATGCATTTTTTTTACACAAAGTTGTCCATTTATAAGATATTTCTAACGCATAGCATATACATAGCAAAAATGACACCCCAAAATGCATTCTGCTACTCCTCCTGAGTATAGCGATACCACATGTGTGAGACTTTTACACAGCCTGGCCATATACAGAGGCCCAACATTGAAGTAGCACTTTCAGGCGTTCTACAAGCATAAATCGCACATATCCTTTCTCAACCACCTATTACAATTTTGAAGGCCCTGGAGCACCAGGACAATGGAATTTTCCACAAAATGACCCCATTTTGGAAAGCACACACCCCAACGTATAATCTATGAAGCATTATGAGTCTTTTGAACGGTTCATTTTTTTCCAGAAGGTTTTGGAAAATGTGGAGAAAAAATTAAAATGCATTTTTTTTACACAAAGTTGTCCATTTATAAGATATTTCTAACGCATAGCATATACATAGCAAAAATAACACCCCAAAATGCATTCTTCTACTCCTCCTGAGTATAGCGATACCACATGTGTGAGACTTTTACACAGCCTGGCCATATACAGAGGCCCAACATTGAAGTAGCACTTTCAGGCGTTCTACAAGCATAAATCGCACATATCCTTTCTCAACCACCTATTACAATTTTGAAGGCCCTGGAGCACCAGGACAATAGAATTTTCCACAAAATGACCCCATTTTGGAAAGCACACACCCCAACGTATAATCTATGAAGCATTATGAGTCTTTTGAACGGTTCATTTTTTTCCAGAAGGTTTTGGAAAATGTGGAGAAAAAATGAAAATGCATTTTTTTTACACAAAGTTGTCCATTTATAAGATATTTCTAACGCATAGCATATACATAGCAAAAATAACACCCCAAAATGCATTCTGCTACTCCTCCTGAGTATAGTGATACCACATGTGTGAGACTTTTACACAGCCTGGCCATATACAGAGGCCCAACATTGAAGTAGCACTTTCAGGCGTTCTACAAGCATAAATCGCACATATCCTTTCTCAACCACCTATTACAATTTTGAAGGCCCTGGAGCACCAGGACAATATAATTTTCCACAAAATGACCCCATTTTGGAAAGCACACACCCCAACGTATAATCTATGAGGCATTATGAGTCTTTTGAACGGTTCATTTTTTTCCAGAAGGTTTTGGAAAATGTGGAGAAAAAATTAAAATGCATTTTTTTTACACAAAGTTGTCAATTTATAAGATATTTCTAACACATAATATGTACATAGCAAAAATTACACCCCAAAATGCATTCTGCTACTCCTCCTGAGTATGGCGATACCACATGTTTGAGACTTTTACACAGCCTGGCCACATACAGAGGCCCAACATCCAAGTAGCACCTCCAGGCATTCTAGCAGCATTAATTGCACATATCATTTTCTGACTACCGATCACATTTTTGAAGGCCCTTCATATATCTAAAACATAGCAGGTACATACCAAATAACAAAAGATTACCTGTGGTTTTAGAAGTGCAGTGGTCCACAGAGGAGAGCATCGGTCCAGGCAGCAGGCAGGGATGAGGTCAGCGACAGCAAAAGCAATCATCCAGGCAGCAGGCAGGAATACTGTCCATAGTTCGCACAGGCAGAGATACTGTCAGCACAGCCAGAGCACAGCCAAAGCACAGGTCCAGGTAGCAGGCAGAGGTGTCCCGGCAGAAATGCTGTCCAAAGCCAGTAGAGGCAGCAGGCAGATATATGGTCAACACAGCCAAAGTATTGGTCCAAGCAGCAGGAAGAAACATGGTCCATAATGTCATGGGTCATTACAGGCAGTAATATGGTCAGCACAGCCAAATTATTGGTCCAGGCAGCAGGAAGGACCATCAAGCTTAGGGCCAGGGGGACAGGGGTAGAGGCTTCTCCCACCCAAATCGCTTTGAAGCCTCCGGGCAACCAGACCCTGTTCTTGGAGCACAGAAAACGAAAAACTGGTTTTCTCTACTCAGAACGCTATTCTGAAGCCCCTCACATATGTGAGACCCCTGTGTACTAAAAGTAGATGGCCAAAAGATCAGTCCAAGTGGCAGGCAAAAACATGGTCGATTAACAGGCCAAGGTCGGTACACGTGGAAGTCAGAAACGTGGTTTAAATCGGCAGGCAGAGGCATCGTCGGTAAACAGGCCAGGGTCAGTTAATTACCATGGAAGGTAGTTAGTAACATGGTAGCAGGCAAATAGGGAAATGGCAGTCTATTAATAATAAGGGGAACTAATGGATGTATGATAATTTTTGAAGCAATTTCCGATGCACAGGCCAGGTTGGGAGGGACAATCGGGACAATAATAGCTGGTGTCTCTTCTTACTCCTCCTCTGCTGCATACACGGCATTTCTTTTGGCGTCTTCTTCCAGATTCTGTGGGGGGGGGATGCTAAAGGGATAGTGTCGCTCGTGAAGCCGACTCACACTATCAGAGCGAATGCTTCCTGGGGCGGGATCTTGTTGGTAAATGAGGGCATCGATGATATCTTCGATATATTGGAGGTAGTGGAGTCAGTGATTTTGAGTTGCTTTTTGGTAGCAGACAAACGAATTAAAAAGGGCCATGTGAAACAGGTGAAACGCAACTTTTTTGTGCCAATAATGGGACTTTCTGGTTGATAAGTAGGGCTGTAGCATCTGGTCGTTTAAATCCACCCCTCCATGTACAAATTGTAGTCGTGGACACATTCAGGCTTTACAATGGAGCCGCGTCTTCTTGGGATCTCCACCATGGTGTCATTGTGGATCGTAGAGAGGATGTGGACATCTTTCTTGTCCCTCCACTTCATGGCCAACACCTCCTCGTTCCTCATGGATGCCGATTCTCCAGGTCGCAATTTTTTTGTCAATAAATTTTGTGGGAATCCCTTCCGGTTTTTTTTGAAGGTACCGCAGGCCGGGGTTTGTTTACTGTAAAGGTGGCGAAAAAGGGGCAGGCTGGTATAATAATTATCAACATATAAATGGTAACCTTTTCCGAACAGGGGGTATGCCAACTCCCAGACAATTTTCCCACTGGTTCCAATATATGTGGGACAATCACGGGGCTGGAGCTGGGAGTCTTTGCCTTCGTAGATCCTGAATTTGCAGACGTATCCAGTGGCTCGATCACATAATTTATTTAATTTGAACCCATACCTGGCTCTCTTGCTTGGTATGTACTGCTTGAACTGCAGTCGGCCGGTGAAATGTACGAGGGACTCGTCCACACAAATTTTTTGGTCTGGGATGAAAACTTCTTCAAATCGCTGGGAAAAGGCATTGATTAGGGGGCGTATCTTGTACAATTTGTCGTAGTTGGGATGATCTCGGGGAGGGCACTGTGAATTGTCATTGAAGTGGAGAAAGTGCATAATCATGTCGTATCTTTTCCTGGACATGACAGCGGAATATATGGGCATGTGTTGGATGGGGCGTTTGGACCAATATGAATGGACTTCGTTCTTTTTTGTAAGCCCCATATTGAACATAAGGCCCAAAAATAATTTAAATTCCTCCAATGTTAGACGCCGCCACTGGAACATGCGGGCGTAGGAAGAATCGGGGTTGGCAGCAATAAATTGGGATGCATACAGATTCGTTTGATCCACTATATTCTGCAGCAAATCTTGTGGGAAAAATAAACAAAAATAATCAAATTTAGAAAAATTTGTAGTGTCGGGCTGCACACCTGGCTGTGCGGTGAAAGGGGGGATGATAGCGGATCCTGAGTTGGCAGGCAACCATAAGGGGTTTGCCAGGGCATCGGGAAGGTAGGATTGGGGCTGGATTCTTCGGGCTGGGCGTGCATTTCCATTGCTTGTACTGGGCTCCTCTTCCTGGGGTATGGCGCTGCTGGTGGTGGGCAGTTCTCCTGATCTTGGTGCTGATCTTGGTGCTGATCTTGGTGCCGATCGCATTCTTTTGGGAGGGACGGTTTCCTCCGGTGACTCGGACTCTGAGCCACTATCCTCCACTGGCTCGTATTCCGAACCAGAATCGGATAATGGGAGCTCCCCGCTGCTCTCATCATCCGACATGGCAAGAATGGCATATGCCTCCTCAGGTGTGTAAACCCTTTGGGACATTATGGCAGTGCTTATTGGTGGGCCTGTGTAATGGTACTGCTGGTGGTAGTGGTGGCGGTCTGTGTGGTAGTACCGATGGAGGTATTAGTGGTGGGCCTGTGTGGTGGTACCAATGGCGGTATGGGTGGTGGTGGCAATGGCGGTACAGGTGGTGGTGGTACCGATGGCGGTACGGGTGGTGGTGGTGGCGGCGGTACCGATGGCGGTACGGGTGGTGGTGGTAGCGATGGCGGTATGGGTGGTGGTGGTACCGATGGCGGTACAGGTGGTGGTGGTACCGATGGCGGTACAGGTGGTGGTGGTACCAATGGCGGTACGGGTGGTGATGGTACCGATGGCGGTACAGGTGGTGGTACAGGTGGTGGTGGCACTACCGACGGTGGTACGGGTGGTGGTACTGGTGGTGGTACCGATGGCGGCACTAGTGGTGATACTGGTAGCGGGCCTGTGTGGCAGTATAGATGCTGGGCCTGGTGGCGGTACTGGTGGTGGTACTGGTACCGATGGCGGTACTGGTAGCCTGTGTGGCGGTGCCAATGGCGGTACCGATGGAGGTGGGCCTGTGACAGATGATTGACAGATGGGCTGATTGATTGACAGATGGGCTGATTGATTGACAGGTGGGGTGATTGATTGACAGATGGGCTGATTGACAGCTGGGCTGATTGACAGATGGGCTGATTGGCTGGGCTGATTGATGTGCTGGGCTGTGTGACAGGTCCTCTTTATGGGGGGGGGGCGTGTTGTGCACTGTAAACTTATGTAGACAAACTACACTGAGCTAACTTACTGATCTCTTCTCTCTCCTCACAGATCGGTGTGTGAGGAGAGAGCAGGGATCAGGTAGTAACTCCTGTGGAGTTTGGTTACATTTGTGACCGGCTGTGATTGGACACAGCCGGTCACGTGGTAAACAGCCAATTCATTGGCTGTTTACTCTGATCGGGGACGCGCTGTGTCCAAGGGACACTCGCCTTCCCCGATCCCCGCTCTGCAAGCCTGTGGCGGCGCGCACGGAGCGCGCCGCCGAGTTTGTTTTGACAGGTGATCGGCTGTGACTTTGACACAGCCGATCACATGGTAAACAGCCAATGAAATTGGCTGTTTACCGTGATCGGGGAAGCGCTGTGTCCGAGGGACACATGCCGTCCCCGATCACCGCGCTGCGCGCCCCCGCGGGCGCGCGCAAGGCATTATCCTGCAGGACGTCATATGACGTCCAGTATCGATATTGCAACCACTTCCCGGACGTCAATTCACTATTGACTGGGCGGGAAGTGGTTAAAGGAGTAGTAAAGGTACATGTTTTTTCACCTTAATGCATCCTATGCATTAAGGTGAAAAAACATCCGACAATACCGCCCCCCCCCCCCCCCGAGCCCCCGTTTTACTTACCTGGCCCCTCGAAAGTCCCGCGCTCGTCCCCGTCATCCTCTTCGGTTCTCAGCCTGGCCGCCGATTGGCTACACTGGATGGATTGAAAGCAGCGTAGCCATTGGCCGGGGGGCGGGGCCGAGTGATGGCCGCCGCTGTATCACGGGAGCGCGCCCGCAATAACTCCACACCATGCGAGCTCGCATTATGGTGTGGAGTCCTTGCGGGGAGGAGCCAAGACAGCCGCCGAGGGACGCCAGAAGACCAGGATCGGGGCCACTGTGTGCAAAACGAGCTGCACAGTGGAGGTAAGTATAAACTGTTTGTTATTTTTTTGCAAAAAAAAGGGAAGCTTTAGTGTCCCTTTAAGTTTATCTGCAGCTCCTTAGGGGGTGAGCTTCACTTGTCAAATGCTTTGTGGATGTCCAAAGAAAGCAACATTAGGATCGTCCGCTGAATATTGTCCACTGCCTGTCTAAGAGAGGCAAAGCCTACCTGCACCAGAAAATGTATTATCTTTTTAAGGCGATTGGCAAGGAGCTTGGCCAATTTTTTTTATGTCCACATCCATTTAGTAAAGAAATTGGGTGAAAATTTGTCTAAGATTGATTATCTTTTGCTTAGGGAGCATAACAATATTGGCCTGTAGCATATTAGGAGTGAGACTGTCACCGATCTTGAGGCTATTGAACATGGTGGTGAGATGTGGGATGATAACGTTCGGGAGTTTCTTGTAGAACAGAGCTATAAACTCATCTGGGCCCGGGCTCTTATGAGACTTTTAATTCCTTTATAACCTGGCGGATCTCCCGTTCTGTAACATCCACTCCCAAAGCTTCACCTGTAAGGGCAGGGAGGTAAGATTTGGTTAAGAACATGTCTGTGTCAATAACCAGCTGTTTACGTGAAAAAGTATAGATCTTATATAGATGGTGTCAGAATAAGTCATACATTTTAATTGGGTTAGAGGGGCGTACCTGAAATTTTGTTCTGAGGGAGATGGCAGGTAGAGATGTACCGAACTATTCGCCGGCGAATAGTTCCCGGCGAACATAGCTTGTTCGCGTTCGCGGCAGACGGCCAACATATGCGATGTTCGGTCCGCCCCCTATTCGTCATCATTGAGCAAAGTTTGACCCTGTACCTCACAGTCAGCAGACACATTCCAGCCAATCAGCAGCATACCCTCCCTCCCAGACCCTCCCACCTCCAGGACAGCATCCATTTTAGATTCATTCTGAAGCTGCAGTCTTAGTGAGAGGAGGGATAGTGTATCTGCTGCTGATTTAATAGGGAAAGCTATAGCTAGGCCAGTGTATTCAGTGTCCACTCCAGTCCTGAAAGACTCATCTGATCTCTGCTGTAAGGACAGCGTCCTGACAGCACCCCAAAAAGCCCTTTTTAGGGCTACTACATACATCAGTCTGCCTTTTTTTTTCTTCTCTGTAATCTAATTGCTGTTGCCTGCCAGCGTGTGTGTATTCAGTGTCCACTCCAGTCCTGAAAGACTCATCTGATCTCTGCTGTAAGGACAGCGTCCACTCCTGACAGCACCCCAAAAATACCTTTTTAGGGCTAGTAAATAATTATTATTTTTTTCCTCTGTAATCTAATTGCAGTTGCCTGCCAGCATGTGTGTGTCAGGCTCACAGCATATACTGTGCCCACTTGCCCAGTGCCACCACTCATATATCTTGTGTCACAGTAGATTACATTTAAAAAAAACAACAACAATTTTGACTGCAATAGAATAGCAGTCAGTTGCCTGCCAGCTTGTGTGTCAGGCCTACAGCATCTACTCTGCCAACTTCTGCCAGTGCACAGTGCCACTCATATCTGGTGTCACAGTAGCTTGCACGCATAGTACAACTAAACTAATCTAAAAAAAATGACAGGCAGAGGCAGGCCACCCCGCAGGGGCCGTCGTGGTCGTGGTGCTGTGATTCCCTTTGGCCCTAGAATAATGCCCAGTGTTCAGAGGCCACGTACCCCGAACTCGAAAAGTTCTGAGGACATAGTTAACTGGCTAACACAGGACACCCAATCTTCTACAGCTTCCGCTCGGAACCTTGACGCACCATCCTCCTCCAGCTCAGCTTCGGGCACCTCTCAAGTTCCCACTCGCCCGCCTGCCGCCACCACCAACACTAGCACCACAGCTGCTTCACTTGATCTGTCAGAGGAGTTATTTACACATGAGTTGGAAGAAATGAGTGATGCGCAAACATTATTGCCAGAGGATGAAGATAAAAGGGATATGTCACAGTCAGGCAGCATTACACACATGGACGTACGGTGTGATGATGATGATGTTGTACCCGCTGCTGCTTCCTTTGCTGAGTTGTCAGATACAAGTGAAGCGGTTGATGATGACGATGTGGATGTCACGTGGGTGCCTGAAGAACAGGGGGAAAGTTCAGATGGGGAGACAGAGAGGAGGAGGAGACGAGTTGGAAGCAGGGGTAGGTCGTCGCAAGGAGCTAGTGGCACAGTCAGACAGCATGTATCGGCACCCGGGGTCAGCCAGACAGCACGCCAATCAACGCATGCTGTTGCCACCACCAGAATGCCGTCATTGCAAAGCTCAGCAGTGTGGCATTTTTTTTGTGTGTCTGCCTCTGATAACAGCGATGCCATTTGCAACCTGTGCCAAAAGAAAGTCGTGGGAAATCCAACACCCACCTAGGTACAACTGCTTTGCGAAGGCACATGATCGCACATCACAAACGCCTATGGGATCAACACATGATGACGAGTACAAGCAGCACACAAGCTCAAAGCCACCATCCTCCTCCTGGTCCAGCATCTTCAGCCACGTCAACCACTGCTGTCCTCCTTGCCCCCTCTCAACCATCCGCCACTACGTCTCTTGCCTTGAGCAGTTCCTGCTCATCTGCCCACAGTCAGGTGTCTGTCAAGGACATGTTTGAGCGTAAGAAGCCAATGTCACAGAGTCACCCCCTTGCCCGGCGTCTGACAGCTGGCTTGTCGGAACTCTTAGCCCACCAGCTTTTACCATACAAGCTGGTGGAGTCTGAGGCCTTCAAAAAATTTGTAGCTATTGGGACACTGCAGTGGAAGGTACCCAGCCGAAATTTATTTTCACAAAAGGCAATCCCCAACCTGTACTCTATTGTGCAAAAGGAAGTCATGGCATGTCTGGCACACAGTGTTGGGGCAAGGGTCCATCTGACCACTGATACCTGGTCTGCAAAGCACGGTCAGGGCAGGTATATCACCTACACTGCGCATTGGGTAAACCTGCTGACGGCTGCCAAGCATGTAATGCATGGCTCTGCAGAGGAGTTGGTGGTGACACCGCCACGACTTGCAGGCAGGCCTGCTGCCACCTCCTCTACTCCTCCTACTCCATCCTCTTTGATAACCTCCTCGGCTGAGTCCTCTTCTGCTGCTGCGTCTTGCTCCACATCAACTGCACCCCCCCAGCTCCCCAGGGGCTATTCCACATCCCGGATACGACAGTGTCACGCCGTCTTGGGGTTGACTTGCCTGAAAGCAGAGAGTCACACCGGACCAGCACTCCTGTCCGCCCTGAGATCGGCAAAGTTGTGTGTGACAACGGAAGCAATTTGTTGGCGGCATTGAATTTGGGCAAGTTGACACATGTGCCGTGCATGGCACATGTGTTAAATCTGATTGTACAACGCTTTGTGCATAAGTACCCAGACTTACAGGACGTCCTCAAGCAGGCCAGGAAGGTGTGTGGCCATTTCAGGCGTTCCTACACGGCCATTGCGCACTTTTCAGATATCCAGCTGCGAAACAACATGCCAGTGAGGCGCTTGATTTGCGACAGCCCGACACGTTGGAATTCAACACTCCTAATGTTCGACCGCCTGCTCCAACAAGAAAAAGCCGCCAATGAGTATTTGTATGACCGGGGTGCTGGGACAGCCTCTGCGCAACTGGGAATTTTTTTGCCACGTTACTGGACGCTCATGCGCAATGCCTGTAGGCTCATGCGTCCTTTTGAGGAGGTGACAAACCTAGTAAGTCGCACTGAAGGCACCATTAGCGTCATCATCCCATTTGTTTTCTTCCTGGAGCGTGCCCTGCGAAGAGTGCTGGATCAGGCCGTAGATGAGCGTGAAGAGGAAGAGGAAGAGTTGTGGTCACCATCACCACCACCAGAAACAGCCTTATCAGCATCGCTTGCTGGACCTGCAGCAACGCTGGAAGAGGAGTCTGAGGAAGAGTAGTCAGAGGAGGAATGTGGCTTTGAGGAGGAGGAGGAAGACCAACCACAGCAGACATCCCAGGGTGCTCGTTGTCACCTATCTGGTACCCGTGGTGTTGTACGTGGCTGGGGGGAAGAACAGACCTTCAGTGAGATCAGTGAGGACGAGGAACAGGACATGAGTAGCTCGGCATCCAACCTTGTGCAAATGGGGTCTTTCATGCTGTCGTGCCTGTTGAGGGACCCTCGTATAAAAAGGCTGAAGGAGAACGACCTGTACTGGGTGGCCACGCTACTAGACCCCCGGTATAAGCAGAAAGTGCCAGAAATGTTACTGAATTACCGGAAGTCGGAAAGGATGCAGCAGTTCCAAAATAAATTAAAAAGTATGCTTTACACAGCGTATAAGGGTGATGTCACAGCAGAACGGGAATCTAACAGGGGAAGAGGTGAAAGTAATCCTCCTCCTACCACGACCACGCCGGCAAGGACAGGACGCTTTACAGACGTGTTGTTGATGGAGGACATGCAGAGCTTTTTAAGTCCTACGCATCGCCACAGCCCTTCGGGGTCCACCCTCAGAGAACGACTCGACCGACAGGTAGCAGACTACCTCGCCTTAACTGCAGATATCGACACTCTGAGGAGCGATGAACCCCTTGACTACTGGGTGTGCAGGCTTGACCTGTGGCCTGAGCTATCCCAATTTGCGATAGAACTTCTGGCCTGCCCCGCTTCAAGTGTCCTTTCAGAAAGGACCTTCAGTGCAGCAGGAGGTATTGTCACTGAGAAGAGAAGTCGCCTAGGTCAAAAAAGTCTAGATTACCTCACCTTTATTAAGATGAATGAGGCATGGATACCGAAGGGACTGACAGTGGGCTATACATTTGACTAAAAAAGGCCTGATGAGATGAGCTGCCTTGGGCTAAAAATGGTCCACACGCTGCTGTATTTTATCTCTGCATGCCGGATGACTTTCGTGACTTATCCGCCACCAACTAGGGTTCAAGCTGCAATGTTTTAGGGTACTTCCTGCCTGGAAAACATCAATTTTTCTGGCCGCTGCTACAGCAGCGGCTGCAACAATACCTAGTTTTTCAGGCATGTGTACATGCCTAATTTTTCTGGCCTCTGGTGCTGCACTGTGGCTGCAAAAACAAAACAAAAAAAAAAGCACATACATGTGTCAATTCCCCTTTGTGATCGCTACCTTGTTGTGGTGAAGGGGCTTGCGTATCACAATGAAGCGACCACCTCTATGAGTGTGTTGGCAATGGCAATGTTGGCACACCCCAGATGATAAGGTCGTTGCTTCATTGTGAACAGACCAAAAGCGATCGGCTGGATAATTTTGCATAGAAAAAACATTAATTTTCTTTGTGATCATCTAAGGTGATCATTAAAGCCTTGCGGTTGTGCAAATGGACTGTTTGCGGTGCGTTAAACGGGGAGTTTGGTCTGTCAGAGTTTGGTCTGTCACTGTGAAGCGGGCATAACTCTTACACTACCTGATCGATACAACATCATACCTGATGTTTTAAAGCACGTTATTCCAAACAATTTGGGAATGTTAGGTGATTTATGCCCTTTGAGGATTAAAACCCGACTCTGCGTCAACTACGTAATTTTCCATGGGAGTTTTGCCATGGATCCCCCTCCGGCATGCCACAGTCCAGGTGTTAGTCCCCTTGAAACAACTTTTCCATCACTATTGTGGCCAGAAAGAGTCCCTGTGGGTTTTAAAATTTGCCTGCCTATTGAAGTCTATGGCGGTTCGCCCGGTTCGCCAGTTCGCGAACATTTGCGGAAATTCGCGTTCGCCGTTCGCGAATGGAAAATTTTATGTTCGCGACATCACTAATGGCAGGTTGCCAAGGGGAAAACAATTTTATAGCTAACATTGTGCTGATTTTACTGCTGTTAGCGTAAAACTTTTGTTTAGTCCATCGAAGATCTCATGCTGCCCTGCCCGTCAAGCAAAGATCAAAGTCCACGTGGAGGAGTTCTACTGTCATTCTGTTTTGTTTCGTAGGGTACTGTTTGAGCTGAGCAGTAGCTGTGTCCAGTTCAGGCTCTAGGCGTGAAAAATGGGCCTACCGTTCTCTTTTACGTTTAGAGGTTTGTTAGATTATATGGCCTCAAATTACCGATTTGTATGCCTCCCACAAAGTGACTGAAGAGTTTAACGTTGAGCTTAAAATATTTTGCAGACCTAATGCGCAATTCTTCCATGATACTAGACTGAGATAGAAAGAAGTCGTTCAAGCTCCATGAAGAGATGGGAGGTTTAACCACTAGCCCACCAGCTCACGCAAATATACTGCGGCAGGTCGGCTTTTCAAGGAGGACAGTGGGCACGCTATAAAAAATAAAATAAAACGTCCCTAAATCTATCCTGTAGTTTGTAGACACGATAACTTTTGTTCAAACCAATCAATATACGCCTATTGCAATTTTTTTTACCAAAAATATGTAGAATAATATATATGGGCCTAAACTGATGAATACAATTATTTTTTATATATTTTTTTATATGTTTTATAGCAGAAAGTAGAAACAATATATATTTTTTTAAATTGTCTGTCTTTTTTTGTTTATGGCGCAAAAATAAAAACTGCAGTGGTAATCAAATACCACCAAAAGAAAGCTCTATTTGTGGGGCAGAAGTGGTTAAGCAGAAGGGACCTGCATGTTCTAAAAATACGGTTATGGTCAGACCAGGGCACTGTTAGTATCGAGGCAGACATATCCTGAGGGACAAACTGCCTTTGAAAATACGCATGGTCAATGAGTGAATACTAAGTGTGAGGGTGGGTGTAATGTGCGTAATCACAAGCAATAGGATGGAGTTCCCTCCAGTTGTCAAAAAGACCAACATTTTCTAGGAGATCCCTGTAGGACTTGTTAAGGGCATCAGAATGCAACTGGCCCGTGGAAGATCGATCAAGTTTTGGATTCAAGATGAAATAGAGTTCAGAGAGTGCCTTTTTAGTAAGTGTGAATCACATTGAAAAGATGGGACAGAAAAGGCAACTAACTGTCTCTCGGTTCATAGTAGGTGCAGATCGTGACCTCCACATTCATCAGAGATCCCAGTAGCAATATGTGATTTCCTTGGGTTCAGAGATTGACCTGTAAAAGGTAAAGTAACTCTATTATGAAGAGCTACTAAGACTCCTCATTGTTTGCTAGGGCAGTTTTCTAATGCAAACATGGAACAGGAGCTATAGGGAGGGTAAATAGGGTGAGCTGAGCTGTTGACTTAAAGTGTTAGTTCACCTTCACAGAAAAACATGTAAAGGTGGGCTAACACCTGAGACACACAGCGGATGCCATTGGCTCCTGCTGCTGTCAATTAAAGTCACTGAGCCAATGAGAAGAGAGAGGGGGCTGGGCCAGCCAGCGTCTCTGTGTCTGAATGGACACACAGAGCAATGGCTCGGTTTGGGTGCCCCCATAGCAAGCTGCTGGCTGTGGGGGTACTTAGCAGGAGAGAGGGTCCAGTTTGGAGACCCCTGCTCTAGACATAACAAAATATCTATATATAGGAATCCTGACCTCCTTCTTCCTATTTATGACCCTTCTATTAATGACTAAACATCTATATATTGGAATCAGGACCTCCTTTCTCCTGTTGGTGATCCCTTTAGTGATAACTAAATATCTATTTAGAGGATCAGGACCTCCTTCCTCCTGCTGGTGATTCCTCTAGTGATAACTAAGGATCTATATAAGGGAATCGGGACCTCCTTCCTCCTGCTATCAATCCATCTGGTGATAACCAAAGATCTATATAGGGGAATCAGGACTTCCTTCCTCTCCTTGGTGATCCCTCTTGTGATAACTAAAGATCTCTTTAAGGGTATCAGGACCTCCTTCCTCCTGATGATAATCCCTTGAGTGATAACTAAAGATCTATATAGATGAATCAGGACTTCTTTCTTCCTGCTGATGACCCCTCTAGTCATAACTAAAGATCCATATAGAGGAAGCACGACCTACTTTCTTCTGCCTGTGATCCGTCTAGTGATGCACCCTAGAATTCTTTAAATTCTTCTTTCACTGCTAGGTCATATGGACTGGGGAGGGGGGGAGTCTACACTACACTGACTTTATATATATATATATTAAACTGCCTGCACACCACTAACTAACCTGCCTCTAGCTAATGTTCCCTCAATCATAACACTATATACGGCCACTGTGTAAGCAGCCTTTTATAGTGTGAGGTGTGGACTTGATTGGCTAAAGTCACCCTGCCTTTGGCCAATCGTGGCTCTCACAGCAGAGCGCACTGTGATTGGCCAAAGCATGCAGGTCAGGTGCAGGCTTTGGCCAAATAGCAGCCATCAATGCAATGCGATCTCGCAGTGCATTATGGGGCGCTCCGCAGCTCTCAAATTTGCCCAAACATCGGGACATCCCTAGTCATCAGCATAAATACTGTAGCCAAGTGCATAGCTAAAGAAGGAGCCATTATGAAGACACTGTGCTGCAGTTGCTTTGTGTTCCTATATAAGACTTATGTTGGCTTTCTGTGCCTTTCAATATTCATCCAGCAGAGGGAGCCTGTGGGCATGAATGACTTGAGAGACTTTGATGCGGGATGCAATGAACTCTGGGAAGTGTCGTCTGAAAATAGGATCTTGTATGGGAGTAGATGGAGTATGGACTGCAACTCTTAGATATACATTCTTAACCAGAGGGGAAGGGCACAGTTTTTCTCCTGGACTTTGAATAGAGAACTTCCTGTTGCTGTGAGGGGACTGGAGTGTGCACACTGCTATCCCCGGGCGCACACTAACCTGCTACAAGCCTGTGCCTATGACAGAAACTGCAGAGCTGCTTTGAGTGCCTATAAAAGGCTCTTTTAATGGCTTTCAGTGCCATTCAGCATTTATCCAGCAGAGGGAGCTGGTAGACATGAAGCACTTCAGAGACTTTGATACAGGCTGCACTGAACTCTGGGAAGTGTAGTCTGAGAAGAGGATCTTGCATGGGAGTAGATGGAGTATGGACTGCAACTCCCAGATGTACTCTTAACAAGAGGGGAAAGAAGCAGTTTTTCTTCTGGACTTTAGATAGAGAACTTCCTTTTGCTGTGAGGGGACTGGAGTATACACATCGCTGTCCCTGGGCGCACACTAACCTGCTACAAGCCTGTGCCTGAGACAGAAAATGCAAATTAGGTATGTGCACCGTGGGAAAGACTGGGCCCCAACATTAGCTGGCTGAAAAATTTAGACAAAGGACTGTCTATAGCGTTACTATAAGAACTTTACTCATTGTCCAAAGTATGAGGTACCCCTGTAGGAAGGTCTGCATCCTAATGTAATAATTCATACAAGGTCTGCATCCTAATGTAATAATTCATACAGAGTGCACTGTAAGCAACATAGTCTACTAATGGCAAAAACAAATTTGCTGTGTTGATTGCCATTGTTGTTACTGTTATCTATGCCATTGTTTATTGATTTATAGATTATTGGGTATAGAACAATTCAACCATACAGAATTCCATTCTAAACTGCTATAACCTAGTGGTCATATTATTTTGTATTGTTTAGTAAACTGTGGTTGACCTATTTCTCTATTTGCTCATTTGTGTAAATACGTTCTGCCATTTACCTCAACCCATTACAATACACTTTTAATTTACCATTAGACCGTCTGGTGTTTATTTTCTGGTACTGAACCGCAGCTGGGTGCATTGTATCCATACTGGTGATCCTTTAATGGTTTGCAGCAACTTTTGTTCCACCAGGTGTCTCAGAGGGGCAGAGGTTGTTTACAGAGTCAAGGCAAAAGAACAGAGAACCCAATCTTTCAAGTGGCTCCTGCGGGGCTAGGGCTACAATACATACCTCACCCAGCAAACCTTCAGTTATATCCTTTACAAACAGATTAAAGTGGTTCTAAAGGCAGAAGATTTTTTATCTGCATTCTATGCATTAAGATAAAAAACCTTCAGTGTGCAGCAGCCCTCGATCCAGCGATGTTGCACGAGAGACTCGCCTGTCTGACTCTCCCTCTTGATTGGCTGAGACACACAGCAAGCGCCATTGGCTCCTGCTGCGGTCAATCAAAGTCAGTGTGCCAATGATGCGAGAAAGGGGGCGGGACCAGCCAGGGGCTCCGTGTCTGAAAGGACACACAGAGCAGTGGCTTGGTTTGGGTGCCCCCATAACAAGTTGCTTGCTGTGGGGGTACTCGGCAGGAGAGAGGGTCCAGGAGCACCAAAGAGGAACCCGAGAAGAAGAGGATCTGGGCTGCTCTGTGCAAATAAATCAACTGCACAGGGGAGGTAAGTATGACATGTTTGTTATTTTTAAACCCCAAAAAACTGAGACTTTAGTATCACTTTAAAAAGAACAGGACCTAGAACACAGCCTTGTGGTACACCACTAGCCTGTGTTCCCAAATAACTTGATTCACAACCACACTCGGATATCTATCCTTGAGCCAATGGGGAAACCACTGAACAACCCCATTTTTTTTAATGAAATCTCAGCTTTGCTAAAATCAAATACGTTCAATTGCAGACCAAGGAATGCGAAGCATCTTATATCAGTGGATGGGGCCTAATTTGATGATTATTTCACAGCTATAGCATCCGAATTGGGATTAAATCAGCCAAAATCAACTGTGAAATTCCTCACTCTATCTCGGTGTTGGAATGTCCTTTGGACCCTACTCAGCTTGATGGAATTGGTTTTCCTCTTCATGCATTTTTCATACAGAAGAAAAAATGCACAGAAAAAAGAAGCTTAAGTTGTCAAAAATAAAGACAAATTAATTCATAAACTGTAATCGGTGGTGTGAAGGATCAGTACTTATAGAGCTTGTCAAGTCCTTACCTTCACCAGGAATCCTTCCCATTTTACTCTTCTGCTGTCATAAAAATAATTTAGTTTTTCACAAGCCATGAATAATTCTGTGGGCTGCCTTTGATTTGGTATTTTGATATGATTTGAAATGGAATCTCTTCACACTCATAATGATGTTTGTTGGAATGCTGCTTAAGAGTGAGGCGAACGACTTAAAGCGTAACTTTTGTTGAGAAAAACCCATTCCCCTCCAGGTGATCTATGTACATTGCAAGGATTTTAACAAACTTTGCTGCAGATTCCTACCTTTTGTTATTCTGAAGAAATCCCTGTTTGTTCCTCTGTGCCCCTGTACTGAGTGAATCTAATGGGAGTGGTTTTATAATTATCAACTAGCTGTGCACCTACAGGGCTCTAATGAGATAAATTGCTGGCTCAGCATCCCTTTAGCTGTGATTTCCTATTGGTATATCTCACTTTGTTGCAGGGGATGCCGGAGATCTGACTTCTGGGAAAATTGGGGAGCCAATCACACAAGAAGGAAATTATGTTTCTGGGGGGGGGGGGGGGGTCCTGTATACATTCTGTGTACAGAACACCTCCAGGTAGCCATATTGCATTGCATTTTACAGAAAATGAGAGAGCTGCAGATTGAAAAGGAAAGGTAATTTTTAATAACATTCAATTAAAATATGACTTGTGTCGCAATTGTATATGCTATATTATTTTTTTCTTTATCTGCTATTTTTGAGTTACCATTTATGTCCATTGAATTGTTTTTTACTTGTGGAGGCTTTGGAGTGATCCTGGTGCTCTTGCATGCATGTGTTCTCTGCCATATGTAGTAAGTTGCCTTACTTGATCCATTTTCCTATATACATGTTTTTATGCCCATTCATATGTGTTTAGGACATTTATTACTGTTTATATTTGTAGACAGTTGTTCAATCTGTTGCTCTTGAGAACCCCCAGACGAAGACCCTGGAGTCGAAACAGGGGTACCCACGATTTTTTGGGAAAGTCCTATCATCCTGTGCAAATTTGCATTTACTTTTGCATGTATTTTATTAGTGTCTTAAGATTGTATTTAATAAATTTATATTTGTATTTTATATATTTGTCATAGTGGTGCCTTTCCAAAAGTTCCTTCCATAAACCTCCTTTCTGTATGGAGTTACCATTAAAGCTGAACTCCAGGTATGGATTTTATTGCATAGGTACATACAGTAGGTCCAGCTTGAACCAATGTAAGTGGGCATATGCCATACCTGTGAAAGCAGAAAATAACTGTAGTAATCATTGCTATGATTGCTGTGTTCATGGAATTTATATTTAAAATGTGTTTTGCTGCAAGAAATGGACAAGTGTTAGTGGGCCCAACCCAGAGCTTATCAGAAGCAAATTCACTAAAAATAGTCACTATGGATGTGCCATTCGGGGTAGGATTGCCACCTTTCCTTCAAGCCAAATCTGAACACTTTAGTGTCACACAGCAGTTTTTATTTTGTTTTGTTTTTTAAGGGGGAACGCTGTGGACTCTGGTGTAAAATGGAACTCTGATGTAGGGGATTTCACCAAAACCCCCACTTACATAAGAATTCTCAGCATTCCCCCTTAAATCATGGTTCCCAAAGCCCACCTTACATCAAAATCTGCAGAGCACCCCGTACATCTGAGTCCTCCTTACCATAGTGCACTCACTCGCTCAGAGGCAGGAGAGAGAAGGGAGGAAGGCGGCCTATGCACTTGATGGTTGTGGACATGGTTAGTTGGGGAGCATAGGGGTGTGCAACCCAGGCAGCAGGGGGGAATCTGCACCACACTGGGTGATTAGGGTGTGCCCAGGCACGCCTAAATTGGGGGGCCACAGTCTAGTCTGAATAATGTGTCCGGGTTTCAGGGAGTCTGAATCCTGGACACATGAATCAAAACCTGGACTGTCCGGGTGAATCCTGGACAGGTGGCAACACAAATTAGGGGCATAGGGGGCAAATGGTAACATGTCAGAATGGAAGAATCAGATGCAAGATATGAGTTCAAAGAAACCTGGGAGTATATCACAACTGCTCTGGGATCATCCCATGTATTTATGTTTAGTGCCATCAAAGATCCAAAACTACAAAAGGCTGGTGATGAAGCGGAGCGCCACCGAAAAGTGGAAGCTGTGCTTGTCTCCCTCCTCCCCCCCTCTGCTGCCACATTTGGCATCTTTTGCGGGGGGGTACCTGGTTTTGTTTTGACAGGTACCCGCTCCCACTTCCAGCTCAGTTCGCTGAGGCGAAGTGAGCCAGAAGTTCGCCCCCCTCCTTCCCCCCGCAGCCGGCCCATTCACAGAGTGCAGCGCGATTTGCGCATCCGCAGTAGGAAACCGGCTGTGTAGCTGGAAGGCTTCGCTGCCAGTTTCCCTTAGCCGAGATGGCGGCGCCAGCACCCGAGAGCCAATTCAAGAATCAGCTCGGGTGAGGATACCACAGGATGCCTGGACAGGTAAGTGCCCTAACAGTAAAATTCAGCAGCTACAGTATATGTAGCTGCTGACGTTTAATTCTTGGAGAGGGGGGGGGGTGGCAGAACTTTACTTAAATAAACTGAATGACCCATAGGAGTCCCTGGTTTACTCTGATGTGATTTCTGATGCATTTCATAACACGTGGAATTGCATTGCAAGTGAAATAACATGACTTTCAGTGGAGGCTGATCAAATATATGCATTGTGAATCCATTTGATTTAAAAAAGGGGTCTTGTGCGAGTTTAGTGTGTTGTGGTGCAATTTTAAGGTGCAAAAGTTGAAGGAAAAATGCTGATCTGTCCCAAGGTAACACAAAGTGAGGATATTAGTTATGAGGAAAGGTTGCGAGCACTGAACTTATTCTCTCTGGAGAAGAGACGCTTGAGAGGGGAAATGATTTAAATGTACAAATACCATACTGGTGATCCCACAATAGGGATAAAACTTTTTTGTGGAAGGGAGTTTAATAGGACACGTGGCCACTCATTAAAATAAGAAAAGAGGTTTAACCTTAAACTACGTAGAGGGTTCTTTACTGTAAGAGCGGCAAGGATGTGTAATTCCCTTCCACAGGCGGTGGTTTCAGCGGGGAGCATCGATAGTTTCAAAAAACGATTAGATAAGCACCAGAACGACCACAACATACAGGGATATACAAGGTAATACTGACATATAATCACACACATAGGTTGGACTTGATGGACGTGTGTCTTTTTTCAACCTCACCTACTATGTAACTATGTATGTAACTACCGGTATGTAATTCCAGTACGTTTTCAGCTAGTCTCTGCTGTCCTCCTGACCTACTATCCCTGAACCATGTCCAAGGAGAGAGAGACACATGAAAAATGCATTCGAAACGCATCTGAACCTCGTCAACGCGCATCAGTGTGAACCTAGCCTAATCCTTTCTGTGCACCATTCAGGGAAGACTGGTACACGATTACACACAGAGGCTCAGATAGATCTCACTATTCTGGGATGCAGCTTGAGGCTGGGTTCACACTACCTTACAGAGCGGCTCACAGCAGAGGTCCGGTGCGCCTCTGTTAATTGTTTCCGGTCCGATTTTGGTCCGAATTTTTGGCTAAATTTCGGACCTGAAACGGACCAGAAGACGCACAGGACTCCTTTGCAATTCGCTCCATAGAGAGCCGGTCACAATCTCCTGACATGTGAATTGGATGCGGGGAAACCCACATTCAATTCGCAATAGTGTGAACCCAGCCTGAACGGGCCTCTAGCCTTCCATTGAACAGTAATCATGTATGAATGCTTCTGGTTTGTATAGAGCTTTAGCCCTCACTGCAAGTATGATGACATCATAGAAGCACCAAAGATGGAATGATGTGTGTTCATTTCAGGTAGATCTAAACCCTGGTGACATTAATTTTTCTATGTACACTACATATGATAAACAACTGTCATGATTTTTTTTTTCATAAAATGTTGTTTTCACTCTTTTTTCATGCTGTTTTGCATCTCAGTGCCATTGATCTCCTCTGACCTCCCTCAGACACTTTCTGTCTACATGCACTTCACTGTCAGCTGCACATCATTGCTCTGGACCATGCCTGTGTAGCGGGGTCTTCAAAGTTAGTGGGACACACCTGGGGGTAGAGAGACCCAGGTGTGTAATTATGTCAGGGATTAGACCCCTTTTTGTTATTCGTGGAGGATTGGGTGGTGCGGTGTTCTCCTTGGCCTGTGGGTGGCGACGTGCCTACAGGCTCGAGGTGGAGTCACTGCCACAGTGCTACCTTTTTTTTTTGTCCCTTCCTGGAGATGGTACGGCTGGGGCGGGGAACCCGCCGTGGTGTCGATGGGAGGAGATAAAAGGGGGAGACGCCCTCGCCACGAGGTCTGTTGGGGGGGATCATCTCTTCACGCACCCAGGCACCTTAGGCCTGGGTGCGGGCGGTTCAAGGTTCCGGCCTAGGCGCCCTAGGCCTGGCCGGAATGAAGATGGAGTCCATCCCAGGCACCTTCAGCCTGGGGTGAGGTACTATTGAGGAGGCCTGGGACCCGGTGACTCCGACTGGGTCCCGCGAGGGTGAAGTTGCTCCAGGGCGCCCCTTGCGAGGGGACCCGCATCTGAGGTGAGGAGGCTGGGGAGGTCACCCGTCCGAAGACCCGGTGCAGTGTCAACCCGGTGACGGATGGGCCTTCGGTAACTCCCTTGGAGGACATCTTCCCCTGATAGGGGCTACAGCGCAGCGGAGGAGCCTATCATCAAGACTCCTGCAACCCCTGGTCATAGCACAGGGAGTGTAGGGACTAGGAACCTGTACAGTGCCTCGACCTGCTTTCCCATCGTATCATGCCGTTGCATTTGACTGTATGTGGAGATACGCAATAAACCTGAGTTCGGACTTTGATGGGTGTATGGACTCTGTTGATGGGAACAAAGGGAGATTCTGGCACGGAAGGACTGACCCTCATAACCAGCACACATTTGGCCCGAGGAAAAGATTGGTGCTGGCCTTCACCTCACCCACAGCCATGGGGAGGACATGGGCCGTAGCGCACCTCACTCTGTCGCTCGACATACCCCTAGCTAAAGAGGACGGGGTGAGGCCGCTACACGTGGGGGCTCGTCCGGGGTGCTCGGGACTGGTGGTCCAACTAAAGCCATTCGGGCGATGTGAGGCATGCAAGGAGTTCCTTTTTGAGGTTGAACCACACACGGAAAGGCCCCGGGCCCTACGCCTCAACTGCATCACAGGAACCGCCACTCCGGAGGGAGAGATCAAAGCCTTTGCGGAGTTTCCCGTGCGCGCTGACCAGGGCGAAGTGACTGCCCAACCAGAGACTGAGAGAGAAAAATCCGAGGACACTGCTTCGGTCACTACAGACTCCCTGCTCCCACCTCCGAAGAGGAAAGTCGGCCTGGTACAGGCATCCTATGGTCGTGGTCGAGCTTCACCCCGCCGCTTGCCTGGCCTGGATGGCGCCGGTAGAGAAGAGAGTCCCGGACATCCCAGTTCTTCAGAAGGTCCAGGTGAGCCAGGGGCTGGGACTGTGGTGTTGGTTGGAGGTGTCGGGGGTCCACAGTCGGTGGAGCCCGCAAGGGAGGGTAGCCTTCCGTCTACTAGAGACTACCTTCCCGCTGAGATGTATAACACCTCTGACCTAGAGTCATTGTCAGACTGTGGGGATGACGGAGAGATAGACGAACTGTTTCACCGGAAGGGCTGGGACAGACGCCCACTACCTGAGTGAACCCTGAGGTTTGGAACGGCTGTGTTTGCTGAAAAACCGGGAAGAGGGAGGAGTCCAGCCGTGTGACGAACTACATGTGGGGACTTTTGCTGCACTGCGCCACGAGGCATCCCATGACTGCGCAATTCGTGGGAGGAGACTGAAGGAAGCCCGCGAAAACGTGCAAGTCATGGGAGGAGTCTGGCCACGTGTGGAGATACACGTGGAGACTCCGGCGCGAGGTCAGCGCGTGATGGAGCAGCAAGTGGTCGGAGTGAACTCAGGCTCCCCGTGGATGCCGGTACCTTATCCTTTCAAGATGACTGCATTTGCTGCGCCCATTACAGACACGGGGATAAGGCTCAGGCCCCGAGGACAGTTGGCTCTGTATTCATGCAGAGACACGGAGGCCCTCGGTGTGATCTGTCCCGGATGCTCGGGACTGGTGGTCCAACTAAAGCCATTCGGGCGATGTGAGGCATGCAAGGAGTTCCTTTTTGAGGTTGAACCACACACGGAAAGGCCCCGGGCCCTACGCCTCAACTGCATCACAGGAACCGCCACTCCGGAGGGAGAGATCAAAGCCTTTGCAGAGTTTCCCGTGCGCGCTGACCAGGGCGAAGTGACTGCCCAACCAGAGACTGAGAGAGAAAAATCCGAGGACACTGCTTCGGTCACTACAGACTCCCTGCTCCCACCTCCGAAGAGGAAAGTCGGCCTGGTACAGGCATCCTATGGTCGTGGTCGAGCTTCACCCCGCCGCTTGCCTGGCCTGGATGGCGCCGGTAGAGAAGAGAGTCCCGGACATCCCAGTTCTTCAGAAGGTCCAGGTGAGCCAGGGGCTGGGACTGTGGTGTTGGTTGGAGGTGTCGGGGGTCCACAGTCGGTGGAGCCCGCAAGGGAGGGTAGCCTTCCGTCTACTAGAGACTACCTTCCCGCTGAGATGTATGACACCTCCGACCTAGAGTCATTGTCAGACTGTGGGGATGACGGAGAGATAGACGAACTGTTTCACCAGAAGGGCTGGGACAGACGCCCACTACCTGTGCTGAGTAAACCGCAGGATTCCCCCATGTCCATAGAAGATAGTACGCTCCGGGTGAAGGCCCCGGAGTTCCCGAGGAAATCTAGTCCTCCGACCAACTTTCCTCATTCAACTACATCACCCGCTCAGATTGTGGGGATGCAGCGTGCTTCGTTGCGGGCACCAAAGACAAAGCAACCCGAGATGGTGAAGGTACCTTGGCACCCGGAGGCCATCGTGCAGCCAGGAGAAGGTGAGCGAGATGTGATGCCGCCTCTAGCCAGGTTGCAGAGACTTTTCTCCCAGAGAGTCGCCCGTGAATATGGGTGGGAGTACCCTTACTTGCCTCGGGACTTATTGTATGAAGTCGAGGTCCTGCGACCAAGGTGGTATGACGAGTTTGTATGGGAAAAGCGATACCTGTCATGTTCGCCGCCTGTGTCTAAAAAGTTCAAGGACTGCAGAGCTGATTGGAGACTTGGGCGCCATATTCATGCCGATAAGGTGCTCATCTGCAGGAAAGAAGGAGAGGATGTCGAATATTCGGTGGAAGTGTTTGACGGGCACCTGAAGCCCCTGTTTCTGCCGGATCCAAGGTTCTACTTATAGGAGAAGTGAGCTCCTATCTTGTTGCTGTTGAAACTTTCTGGAAGAGACATTCCCAGACGCCTAGAACTGTGCCCTACTTTTGTTTTGATTTGGGCTTTTCTTTTCCTCACTGGAGACTTGGGAGCTGTTGTTTTTTTTCTCCCTTTTCTTCATGTGCCAAAGGCAGAGACTTTTGGGGTAGAGTCAGAGTAGGAAAGCTGGAAGAATGAAGATCTCACCAAGTGTCATTACCGCAGCGCTGTCACCAGGTGGCAGTGTTGTGCAACGGTTGTTTGAAATGTTACACATGCATTACTTACTTATTGGAGTGAGTGGGTCTCTCGGCTGACGGATCCACTCATGCCAAGTTAACACAGAGTGTTAGGATGTGTTTTTTTTGTTTCCCTTCTGCAGGAGATTCGTCGGTCAAGACTACTGAGTATGGGGTGGTTCTTAGACAGTGACGGGAGGGATTGTATATGTGTACATGACAGATGTTTTATACAAAAAGTTTAATGTTTTATAGTTCCCTTTCCCTGGAGCAGGTCTTGGCACACACAGTATCCAAAATTTGAGGGATAGCCTCTGGGGCCCACTTCATGTCACCATTCCTTGGGAGACATGGATGTGCACCTGACGCTGGGGACCAGCGTCAAATCACAAGGGGGAGTGTGTAGCGGGGTCTTCAAAGTTAGTGGGACACACCTGGGGGTAGAGAGACCCAGGTGTGTAATTATGTCAGGAATTAGACCCCTTTTTGTTATTCGTGGAGGATTGGGTGGTGCGGTGTTCTCCTTGGCCTGTGGGTGGCGACGTGCCTACAGGCTCGAGGTGGAGTCACTGCCACAGTGCTACCTTTTTTTTTGTCCCTTCCTGGAGATGGTACGGCTGGGGCGGGGAACCCGCCGTGGTGTCGATGGGAGGAGATAAAAGGGGGAGACGCCCTCGCCACGAGGTCTGTTGGGGGGGATCATCTCTTCACGCACCCAGGCACCTTAGGCCTGGGTGCGGGCGGTTCAAGGTTCCGGCCTAGGCGCCCTAGGCCTGGCCGGAATGAAGATGGAGTCCATCCCAGGCACCTTCAGCCTGGGGTGAGGTACTATTGAGGAGGCCTGGGACCCGGTGACTCCGACTGGGTCCCGCGAGGGTGAAGTTGCTCCAGGACGCCCCTTGTGAGGGGACCCGCATCTGAGGTGAGGAGGCTGGGGAGGTCACCCGTCCGAAGACCCGGTGCAGTGTCAACCCGGTGACGGATGGGCCTTCGTTAATTCCCTTGGAGGACATCTTCCCCTGATAGGGGCTACAGCGCAGCGGAGGAGCTTTCATCAAGACTCCTGCAACCCCTGGTCATAGCACAGGGAGTGTAGGGACTAGGAACCTGTACAGTGCCTCGACCTGCTTTCCCATCGTATCATGCTGTTGCATTTGACTGTATGTGGAGATACGCAATAAACCTGAGTTTGGACTTTGATGGGTGTATGGACTCTGTTGATGGGAACAAAGGGAGATTCTGGCACGGAAGGACTGACCCTCATAACCAGCACACATTTGGCCCGAGGAAAAGATTGGTGCTGGCCTTCACCTCACCCACAGCCATGGGGAGGACATGGGCCGTAGCGCACCTCACTCTGTCGCTCGACATACCCCTAGCTAAAGAGGACAGGGTGAGGCCGCTACACCTGCATAAGGCCCCATTTACTCGGGGCGTTGCATGCCCCATGCAGGGTTGTGTTGTCCCGGCAAGGGGATGCACAGGTGTTTCGTGCATCCCCATGCTGGCAGTCCCATAGATGTCTATTGGGACACGTGGCTACATGGACAAAGCCGCAGTGTCCCAATGTGACATCTGTGCGGGTGCACCCAGGGTGGATTTGGGGACATGCACCCGCACTCACACAGATGTCATATTGGGACACAGCACTGTGTCCCAATAGACATCAATGGGACTGCTGGCACGGAGATGCACAGAACACATCTGCATTCTCCTTGCCAGCACTACACGGCCCTGCCACAGGGCACCCAAGTAGTCGCCCTGTGTGAATGGGGCCTAATATGTATCAGCACAGCCACTGTAGCTTCCACCAGGGGCGCATGTGACAGGGTGACTACTCAGGGAGGCAGTTGTCACCTTACATCAGAAAATGTTTGAACAAGGACCTACATGGCATGATTACCAGTGATTATTTTTTATGAAAAAAGAAAGATTGATTATTTTTTGACATGTTAACGCTTAAATTAGACTTTAGTAATTGTGTTTAAATCTACTATAACCACTTAAGCTCTAGTAATGGCAGCGATCTGCGATTTTTATCGTGACTGCGACATTATGGCAGACACATCGGACACTTTTGACGCTATTTCGGGACCATTCACATTTATACAGCGATCAGTGCTATAAAAAATGCATTGATTACTGTATAAATGTGACTGGCAGGGAAGGGGTTAACCAATAGGGGGCGGGGAAGGAGTTAGGTGTGTCCTAGGGAGTGATTCTAACGGTTAGGGGGCGTGGCTTACTGTGACACGTCACTGATTGCTGCTCCCGATGAGAGGGAGCAGAGGATCAGTGTTGTGTCACTAGGCAGAACAGGGAGATGCCTTGTTTACAAAGGTGCTGCCGTTCCGTGACCCGATCGCCAGACACCGCAGGACATCGAGTCCACGGGTCCCGCGGGCACGGTCACAGAGACCGCGGCGCGCCCACTAGGCGGCAGATTCAAAGCAACGTATATATATGTTGCTTTGCCTGCCGTGCCATTCTGCCGACGTACAAGTGCGTGAGGCAGTCGGCAAGCGGTTAACTGGTAATTGTGTGGTCATGCAGCATTTTAACCACATTACAATGTATATATTTTTTTTTTTCACACAAATAGACCTTTCTTTGGTTGGTATTTGATCACCACTTTTGTTTTTTATTATATACATGAAAAAAACCAAAAATTTAGAAAAAAACAAATAATATTTTCTATGTTCTGTTATAAATCATATCAGATAAAAAAAAAATAGCATTTCTTCATAAATTTAGGCCAACATGTATTCTGCTACTTGTCTTTGGTAAGAAAAAATCTCAATAAGTGTTTATTAATTGGTTTGTGCAAAGTTATAGCTTCTACAAACTATGGTATATATACTGGAATTTTTATTTATTTATATTTATACTAGTAATGGTGGTGATCAGCAACTTATAATGGGTCTGCAAAAGTGGGCAATCTGGCGGGAAATCTGACACTAACTGACACTGTCTGGGATCACCAATGACACTAATACAGTGATCAGTGCTAATAATATACCATGTCACTGTACTAATGACACTGGCTGGGTTAAGGGGTTAACATCTCGGGAGAGGCACTGCCAGAAAATAAGGTGTTGCTTACAGAACCAATCCCTGGAAATGGAATCCTGCCAGACAGTGTCACTATTCTTCCCTCCTATGTGGCTAGGAGGAAGTGACCTATAAAAAAAATTATGCCACTTCCTTTCAGCGCGGAGGAGGTATGGAAGAAAACTGAGACCTGCCACAGTGATGAAAGTGTTAAAGCCAGCCGCAACATTGCCGGGGGTCTTAACACTTTTAGCAACTTCATGGGAGATCTTTGTGATCTTCCTGCAGCTCTCCTGATGTGCTACACAGGACAGTGCACCTCTCCATCCGGGACTCCTACACACCGCAGCAAAACTAAGGGGAAAGGCTGGTACAGCGCACCTCTCCATCCGAGACTCATGCCCCACAGCCTTCCCTCTTAGTTTTGCAGTGGTGAGGTGGCGGAGAGAGCCTCGGAGTCAGTAATATTTTCTCGGAAGGGGGGCAATTTCCCTGTTGCACCCCCCTGATCCGCCCCAGCCTTACAATGTGTATATTGTGTGCTGCTTTTTGGTAAATATCACTTTGTTTCTTATCCCTGCTTTGCAGGATGAGAAATAGAGAGATCGTTCCCTCTGGACAGAGCTATGTGTTGATTGTCAACACAGGGCTCTGGGCTATAATTGGACACAGGTGATCAGCACACTTGGATATGCGGCACCTCACGGGAACACCTTGCAGTGGCGTTGCGTGGGGGGGGAGGTGGGGGGTACGGACCACACCCGGGTGACACCCTCAGAGGGGTAACACCATCTCGAGTGCGGCGGAGGGTCCTGGAGGCAGGGCTCTTCAGCCACAGCATACCGGCACCACGCTATCCCTGCCTGAGTGAGACTCCTCACTACCGCTGCAGCTCCCTCCTGTCCCTATACACAGGAGGCCACCTGGAGAGTGACAGTCTGAGCAAGCAACTCTCCGGGCGGCTGCACACGGAAGCCTTTTCTGCCTGCCGCCCAGGTGCATGAGGGGGGGTCTGCACTTATTGGGGGGTTAACCTGAGGGGGGTCTGCACTTATTAGTCGGGTTAACCTGAGGGGGGTCTGCACTTATGTAACCTGAGAGAGGTCTGCACCTATTGGGGGGTTAACCTGAGGGGGAGTCTGCACTTATCGGGGGGTTTAACCTGAGGGGGGTCTGCACTTATTGGGGGTTTATCTTGGGGGGTCTGCACTTATTGGGGAGGGGGGTTTATCCTGAGGGGGTCTGCACTTATTGGGGAGGATATCCTGAGGGGGGTCTGCACTGATGTGGGGTGGTTTATCCTGAGGAGGGGTCTGCACTTGTTTGGAGGGGTTTAACCTGAGGGGGGTCTGCACTTATTGGGGGGTTATCCTTAGGGGGTCTGCACTGATTGGGGTGGTTTATCCTGGGGGGTCTGCACTTATTGGGGATGGGGGTTTATCCTGAGGGGGGTCTGCACTGATGGAGGGGGGTGGTTTATCCTGGGGGTGTCTGCACTTATTAGGGAGGGGGGTTTATCCTGAGGGGGGTCTGCACTGATAGAGGGGGGTGGTTTATCCTGGGGGGGTCTGCACTTATTGGGGAGGGGGGTTTATCCTGAGGGGGGTCTGGTTGGTGGGGGGTGACACCATGTTTTACCGCACCGGGTGACACCAACCCTAGTGACGCCACTGACACCTTGCTCCTATACACCATCAGTCCCTCCCCTCACACTAGGGTACTAGGTGTAATCCTAGACTCTAACTTATAATTTCAGCCTCAAGTCCAATTGTTGTCAAAAGTTTGTAGAATTCACCTCCTGTAACATCTCTAAAATTCGCCCCTTTTTAACAAAAGAAACCTCCAAGCTCCTCATTCACTCCCTTGTTTTCTTTCGCCTTGACTATTGCAACTCCCTTCTAATTGGCCTGCCTCTCCATAGGCTATCCCCTCCTCAGTCTATCATGAATGCTGCTGCCAGACTTATCCACTTACTAACCGCTCAGTGTCTGCCAACCCTCTCCTCCAATCCCTATACTGGCTCCCAATCACCCAGCAAATTAAATTCAAAATATTAACCACAACATACAAAGCCATTCTCAACTCTGCCCCGAGCTACATCACCAATCTTGTCTCCAAATATCACCCAAACCGTCCTCTCCGCTCTTCTCAAGACCTCCTACTCTCAAGCTCTCTCGTCTCCTCTCCCATCCTCTGGAACTCGCTACCTGCACCTGTCCGGCTATCTCCCTCTCTTGCTACCTTCAGGCGATCCCTGAAAACTCATCTCTTCAGGGAAGCCTATCACGTCTCCAACTAACCTTTTACCACTTCCATCAGCTCATTCCCTACAGTTACAACCTTTTGTACCACCTGCCCCACCCTATTAGATTGTAAGCTCTTCTGAGCAGGGCCCTCTTAATCCTCTTGTATTTCATTGTATTATAACTGTATTGTCTCCCTTTTATATTGTAAAGCACTGCGTAAACTGTTTGCGCTATATAAATCCTGAATAATAATAATAATAATAATACTCACATTCAAGACCCGCTGATTTTTATCACTTTTGTTCACTACCTCAATACACTATGAAGACGGTGATCTGTGCTCTGGGGACCCTGTGTGTGCGCCCTACTGGTGCGCAGTCTTAGACCACCTCAGCTCCCAGGAGAGACAAACCTTTCTGGCCCTGGCCCCATACTCACCATACACCAATGTATTTCACCTCATATATTTCTAAGCATCCTCCCCTGAGGAAGTGTTTGTACATGAAACACGTCAGTAATTTAGGATGCAGTCATATGCCTGCCAATAGGAATAAATCTAGATCCCCCATCTACAATTAATGCCGCGTACACACGGCCGTTTTTCTCGTCGAAAAAAACGAAATTTTTCCCATTCGACGAGAAAAACGATAGTCTGTGGGCTTTCTGTCGTTTTTTTCGACGAGAAAAACGGCATTAAAAACGACGAGAAAAATTAGAACATGTTCTAATTTTTCTCGTCGTTTTTTTCGACACGTTTTCCGCGGCAGTGTTTCCCATAGGGAAACACTGCCGCGGAGCCCACAGACGGTCGTTTTTCTCGTCAAGAGAAAAACTGACGTGTCAAACGACCGTGTGTGGGGAACAAGCTGTTTCCCCGTTTTAAATGACATTATTCACGGCGGTTTTTTAACTGCCGTGAATAATGATCGTGTGTACGCGGCATAATTGTGTTCATACTATTTATACTACCTCCTACAACATTTGCAATGTGCCAACTAGATGACATGTGTGTGTATATATATGAATTCATACAACTTTACTTATCAATTCATTTCATATCCTATGCTGCGAAGCCAATATGCATGTATTTATGTATTGTATTGTATGTATTGTTGATGTCCATGCAATATGCACATATATATGAATTTACTCTTTTACTTACCTTTGCATTATTGTCCAACCTCCAAAAGTCAATACCCTCATTAAATAGTCCCAAATTTCCCTTTTCTTGCTTATCTGAACCAGGGATGGAGGCACATTACCATGTGCCTCATTCAAAGTCCCAAATTTCCCCCACATTTTACAGGCGATCAACAGGTCCCGGCCATGAATCATTGGCTGGGACGTGCTGACTAAGGCTGGCCATATATTATATAATTATCTTGTCCAACTTTCCTTTAGATTTACCAACATCATATAATATGAGGTCAAACCTAAACACTTTCAATTTGTATCCAGTCAGGCAGGCCCTTGCACTACATAGTTGAAGGTAAATCTAAAGGAAATTGAATAAGAAAATTGATTAACGTACAGAAGGTTTAATTCTTGCTGTGTTTGATTACAGTAGAACCGGCAGACCCGGGCGCCCAGAACCCAGAAGTAAGCCAAGTTGTACCGGTACATTATGGTGCCTGTATGAGCTGCCCTGCTGCAGTTTATGTACTGCGGCGGGTCAGCAAGTAGTTATAACATCCCCAAAAGCTACAGTCTCTTCAGATATTTTGGATGCTATAGCTGAGATGCCTTTGCAATCTAAATGGATATAGTACTGGAACCACAGGGACACGTCTGTTATTGCAGGACATATGCGAGTGTCCTGACTTGGAAACATTATGTCCTTGAGTGTTCTGCGTTTTCACAAGAACATTTTTCTGGTCCCTAAATGCCTCCTATAGTCACCTGCAGTCCTTGGTGTGTTGTGGCGGTTGTAGACTCTTTAAAACATCATTGATTGTAGTGCACACAATTGTTTCAAATCCTGGGAAGGCTTGTGCTCCAAGTGGACAGCATCCCCTGAGGAAGCCCAGATTGAGGGTGAAACATGTTAGGAACGCCATCAAATGTGCTGTACCCATAAGGATTGTATCCTTTGAACTTGCTGTGGAATTGTTTTTGTACAATTTTTCTTAATCTTTGTTCAATAAAATGTACACTTTTTAATATACCTGCTTGGATCAATTTATTAGTATATGCACCTTAAAAATCCCACTAGTGCTTCTATATCCATTTAAATTAGGGATGTGGTGCTAATTTTAGTGGTTTGTCTGTGGTCAAGAATGTATCCTATTTTGAAATCTAAAGCCATTTAGGATTCCTATTTTAAGTTAATATGCGCAACAAAAGATATCATCTCATCTTAAAACAATATACAGTAGATTTAGCAGGCAATAATCACACTCCAAACACATGGGTACAAATAGCAATCAAGTTGTATTTTTTGCCTTGAAGAATCTAGCTTCTTTTGGTATTTGACTTTTCCTTCCTCCCATGATCCATCATTTTTCCTAGCACTACATCAAACACGCAGACAGCAATATTAACCCACAGGTCACATCACCTCTAATTGATTACCATATTGTCTTGTATGCAGAATACTAGACTCGGACGGAAGTTGTCACATAAAACTGGTTGCTACATGCCCTTTGTTCTGGTGATGTATGTAGCTCTGTAATATGATCAATCTGCCCCAAGATGTACACATTTCCATAAGGGAAATCCTTTCCTCTAGCATAAGGAAGGACTTGGAGTTTGCATTGTAAAAGACAAAAAAAATCTTCTTCATTGTCCTAATTCTACACAACGTGTCAACACGACTTTTTGTGCATTTTTTATTTTTTACTAGGAATTGCAGAATGTTTTTGTCCTTACAGCTGAAAGCAATCTGAGAAAAGTAGAAAGAATTGGAAGCAGAAGAGGGAGAGAGAAAACAGAAAGAAAAAGCTGGACACATTACCGGACAGTCATGCAGATTCCAAGCATTTGAAGATATCATTTGGGCCAGCTGCAGGAATAAACATAGACACACAGCTCAGCCAAGGAGTCGTGTTTATGCCTGTGAAGGAAGGAAGGAGGCCGGAGACACACACAGATGCCTTCAAATTAGGATTATATCAAAGCAAACAAAAGAAATCTGAAGGGGGTTTCTAACCCACCCACTGTATATTTTCCTGCAAGTGACCCTAAAGCCCCATACACACGGTCGGACTTTTGCCCAACAAACTTCGTTTTGAGCAAGTTGGACCAACAATCCGACCGTGTGTACGCTCCATCGGACAAACTTTTTTCGTTTGGTTTTGGATTTCATCGTACAAAAGTTGGGTCTGCAAACGGACAAACTTTTGCCCAACAAAAGTCCGATGGAGCAAAGTCCTACCGTGTCTACAGAAAACCATAGGACTTTTGTCCGATGGACAAAACAACTAATGTTAAAATCAACCAACAATAGCAGAAGTTGACCAAAGGGTGGCGGTAAAGAGCAGAAAAGAGCAGAAAAACCATGTCATGTTGCAAAAAGTTTTGGGAAGTTTGCAGAAAAGTCCTGTGGTGTGTATGCTATGGGTGTGCCCGGCCAACTCCGTTCAGACAAAAATCCACGGAAAAGTCCGATGGAAGTCCGACCGTGTGTACGAGGCTTTATAGAGGTTGTAACCCTAAAAAAAAAAAAAAGATTCTGTTTCTTTAAAGCATGTTAAAGTTATTATTAAGTCTAGTTCCTTTCCCTATAAAAATAATACACTTACCTGCTCTGTTGCAGTTGGATTTGCACAGAGCAGCCCGGATCCTCCTCTTCTCGGGTCCCTCTTCTGTGATCCTGGCCCCTCCCTCCTGTTCAGTGCCCCCACAGCAAGCAGCTTGCTATGGGGGCACCCGAGCCGAGTCACAGCTCCCTGTGTCCATTCAGACACAGAGCCCGACTCGGCCCCACCCCCTCTCTACCCTAATTGGCTAGTTGACTTTAATTGACTATTGACTGCCGCTGCTGTGTCTCAGCCAATCAGGAGGGAGAATCTCAGAGACACTCCTGGACATCGCTGGACAGAGAGGGTAAGTGGTAGGGGGGCTGCTACACACAGATGGATTTTTACCCTAATGCATAGAATGCATTAAGATAAAAATCTTCTGCCTTTATAACCACTTTAAGCCGCATAGTGCTTGTGCAGTATCATTTGTCCCTTTCTATGCTGTAAAATACCCCAGAGGCACCCTTAAATAAATTTCATTTTCCAAAGAACCCCTGCTAAAACAAATTCATCGGGGGTCAGTGGGAAAAATGCCCCTAAAACTGGTGGTCAGGAAAAAATACCCCCTAAAGCTAGCCATACATTGTGCAAATTTTAGCCGGTGCTTGAGGAACCAGCCGAAATTCGCTCAGTGGGTGACCCTGCTGTCCCTGCTTCGCTTGCCAAATATTGATCCACTATTTTTGAAGGAGCCTACTGGAAAATGTTCGACCAAACACAAGCTGCATCCAACCCCGCTGTTCTGGAGGAAACCAAGGGTCTACAGAGCCCTGGTTGAAATAGCTAATGCTAAGCTAATGTTTTGGGGAACCTTAAGGGGATAAGATGAGAATGGGTGAGAAAGAGAAAGAAAAAGAAGTGTAGAGAGGGAGGGAGGGAGCTAGTGAGAGGAAGAGGTGAGAGCGTGAGCGTGGAAGGACAGAAAAAAAGATGGAAAGAAGGTGGGCATAATGAAGATCAAACAGTCAAAAAGAAGATATGGAGAGTTAAGCTGGTTATACACTAGTGGATTATCAAACGATTGGTGCAAACATTCCTACAAAAATTCTCATCAGTACACGTGACAAATGTCGCTCAAAAGTACTTCAGAAAACATTTGCTTTTTTCATTTAATTTTGGAGTGAATGGACTTTCCTGAATGAAAACCAGAAATTTGTGAAGAATTTTCCATCCTGCACCTTTGAATTTTCCAGTCACTGTGGTACAAAATAAGCAACGATTTGACCTCACTAAACCATTCGAAAATTGAACAAATGTTCCTAAAATGAAAATGTTCTCAATTTTCTAATTCTACTAGTATATGACCAGCAAAAACCTGGTATACATTAACTGTTTTTTTTTTTGTTCAACCCAGCGAGCTAAACTAAAAAAAAAAAAACGGAAGAGTTTGTAAGGAGCCGCTGTATTAACTATCCAATGTTAGTACAGCGATCTCCCCCCCCCCCCCCCCCGCTAAGCTATTGTGTTCTGACAGGGTGACAGCCCTCCGCCAGAACATACTGGTCACTGGCCATTGTCTATGAGTGCTGATCGGGTGCTAATCAGCAGACCTTTTTCGGTCATGCCCCTTCGACAGAAGACGGCTTCTGATGGACTGGCTGCTGTACACACAGGCCAAATTTTGGACAGTTTCTATTGAACCGGCTGATGCAGCCCGATATCCGGCCCGTGTGTACGGCCCTTTTTGGTGTTTGTGTGTGAGAGATAACAAGAAGGAGAGAGACAGGGAGAGAAAAACAGAGAACATATGAAGGAGGGAAGTGGGAGAAAGAAAAATAAATTAAAGAATAACTCCAGCATTGGCCCAGCTTGGACCAATGTAACTATGTATATACCATACCTGGTTGATACCCCTGGAAGCTGGAAACCACTGAAGTAGACACTGCTATTCCAGTAATCTCCACTAGCTTCTGGGTCCCTTTCTGAGTGGCTGTTCTTCTGCATTGTGAACAAAGGAGGTCGGCCACTCTGCGTGGGAACCATTAAAAAAATGCAAAATGTTCTCTGTTGGGATGAGGAGGTTGTGGTGTGTGTGTGTGTGGGGGGGGGGAGGGGGGGAGGGCTTTGACATCAGGCTCTCCACTTCGTTCAATCAGAGAACACTTTGTATTCATTCAGAATATTGTGTCAGTCATTCATTCATTCACTCTCTGAATGGCACTTGTCCTGAGCAGACCACCTCCTGTGTTCACAGGTGCAGAACAGCCACTCAGCACAGGACTCAGAAGCCAGTGGAGATCACTGGAGTAGCGGTGTCTACTTCAGTGATTACCAGATTCCAGAGACAACTGCCAGGTATGTGTCACGTCTACCCCAACGCAGGTGGTCAGACGCTATAGCTAGCTACTGTGTGCTTTAACTATAGAAGCCCCCTTTCCCTTAGGGCAAGCAAGCCTACCGGTACTCGGCTGCCCCCAGGATTTATACACAATGCTATAGTGCCTGGCCACCACACCAGGGCAGATGCGAACTGAGCAAACAAACAGACTACTTGCAGTTAGCAGACAGGTAGCGTGGTTCAATGACAGTCCAGGTTAAAGGCAGGCTGAGTTCAGGGAATAGTCCAATATCCGATCCAACGACAGTCCAGGTAAAAGGCAGGCTGAGTTCAGGGAATAGTCTAATATCCGATTCAGGTCCTATACAGGGAAATCCAAACTAGTGAAGCAGGGTACACAGACAGGGAGCTAGATCAGGAACAACAGGCATCATTCACTATCACATGTGTAGCGGGGTATACCCGCAGGACTACATTTCCCGGCATGCTTTGCAGCACCCAGGGTGCCATTCCCCGTGCAGGAACTGCTGGGGTGGACTTTAAAAGGGAGGGGCGGGGCTCACTTCTTTCTCATGGAACGCCGCCCTCCTTGCTGGAGGATCTCCTGCACTCACCAGCTGCGCACGCTAGGCCTTAAGCCTGGGTCTTGCGTTCTTTGTTCCAGAGAGCCTTCCGTTCCGCTGGGGAGTCCGCAAAGCATCCGATCCATCTGAGGTGCCATCATCTTCCGAAGGACCAAAGACTCGGTGCATCGCGGGCCACTGTGACGCCATTCACAGTAGCGGAGGAACCGGACAGGAGTCAGTCCGGTTTGGGTAAGAGAGCGCCAGCTCAAAATCTTAAATCAATAACTTTGCCTAGGCCCTCCATAGAAGATAGTTATACTTTGGAGAGACCGTTGTCCTGAACTGAGTTTGCCAGCCTCTCCAGTTGCCAAGTTAGTGGATATCTACAACCCCCCTTTATTGGATTATAATTTGTTTCTCTATGTGCACCATCGACAGTTGCTAGCGAAGATTCCTCAACAAACTATACCCACAGTTATAGTCAGGCCTGACTGGGTAGTCAGGACATTGCTGGGCGCCATTTCTTTGCTCACGAGGGAGGATAGCTGCAGCGGGGTTAATACATTTCATTGTCTAACTGAATGTCATATGCATATAATGTGTACACCTTTATTGCAGGGATCTGCATAAGATATTGTATTCAAATTACCCTTTCATATTGTTGCTTGCAGTAAACCGTTATAGTTAAGTACTCGGTTGTGAGTGTCAATTATTGTGCTGGTATACAAAGGGGGTTGTACTGTATAATATGTGTATAGAGATAGTACAGTTATACCACTACTTTCCCTCTTTTATCTAATTGTGTCATGAGAGAAGTCAGAGCCGATTGCCAGGGGTTGGTAGCAGTGCATTACAGGGCCCAAACAAACCAGCAGCCCTCTTAAGCTGAGGGTATCGCTACACGTGGGGGCTCGTCCGGGACCCGTGTATATTGCACGCTGCGAGCAAGGCGGCCTGAAATACCAGCATGGACTCGCAGGCAGTAATAGAATGGTGCGCAGAGGAGGGCGTGGATCCACTCCGGGCGGTAGCAATTGAACTCCCGGGAGAGATCTGGGAGAAAGAAGAGATAAAGCAATTAATAATGTTAATATCTCCAAAATGGAAAGCATGGCCGGTAGATGTGAAGACAAATGCCTCGGGGACATATGCGCTAACAGAGTGGACGAGAGGAGTCCCGGAGGAGTTCAAAGGGCAAAGTATAAAATACATAAATGACAGAACTTTTCGCTTAGTGCATACAGGGGCTGTGAAGAAAGAGTCCCCAGGGACCTCCCCACAGTTATCTCCGTCACTCTTCTCCAAAATGGGAGGCAGTAGCAAAACGAAAGCACCAAAGTCACCCCTGACCGCCATAGGTCCTGAACTGTTGACTGCTTTGGGGGACTTTGTCGTTAAATGCCAAAAAATAACACGGTGCATGTGGAAGCTGGGTACAGGAAACTCCGGGTGTTTTCAGGAACACAACCCGTACCACCCGGGGAGGAAGATTTTGATACTTGGATTGAGCAGGCAATGCAGGCAGAAGAAGGTTGGGAAGTTCCAGAAGCGCAGAAGAAGCAGCGCATCAGTGAGAGCTTGAAAGGCCCTGCTGCTGAGGCGTGAAAAATCTTAGGTGCAGCAATACTGTGTGTACAGCAATGGATTATTTTTCTATGTTGCAGGAAGAGTTTGGCCAGCTGGAGAAGGTGTCAGACTTGGTGTATAAATTTGAACATACCTTCCAACAGCCAAAGGAGAAGTTGTCCGAGTATGTCCGGAGACTAAATAGAATGCTGTGCCAGATTGTACTGAGAAAAGGAATGCAGCCACAGGTCATAGATGCTACCAGGATGAAACAGATCCTAAGGGGAGCCTTGCGGTCGGACCCCGTCTGGCTCCACCTGAAGACCTCTGACGGAGTCATGGCCCTGAACTACACAGACCTTGTGCGGATCATAAGGGACGAAAAGGCCTTGATGAAGGATCAAAAGGGGTTTGAGAAAATCACACCACCTGTTTCGGTAGGAGTCAGAACGACAGTGGTCACCGAACGTGACTCAGAAGTAGAAACCTTGAAGTCTCAAATGGCCCAAGTACTGGACTTATTGACCTCTTTATTGGCCAAGAACTCTGGAGTCAAGGAGAAAGACGAGATCCGGAAGGAACCGGACCGGAATGTCCCTACTCCAGCATCCCCAAAGATCAGAAAGGAAATTATCTGCTTCAATTGTGGAGGAATGGGTCACCCTGAAAGAGTGTGTACCAGCCCAAGGAAGGGCAGAGGCACTCAATACCAGCCGGCGGAAAACTTCAGAGGGCCCCGGTGGAGGAGTCAGCCGGGCGCCCGCTACCTACAGAAAGCTCCAAGAAGGTTCAGAGACAAGCAGAGAAAAAAAAGAGAGGCAACAATGCCTCTCCTAAAAACTCCCATACTGTCTGTCGGGAGTTGCAATTTGACAACCAGAAAAAGATCAATGCATACCAGGTTCAAAAAGGGCAGAGGTCTAGAGAGAAATGGAAAAAGAAAAAAAAATTGGAAAAATCAAGGAGTTCAAAGGAGAAAATATCTCCTAAGAAGTTCCCGGATAAACTAGTTGGACCCTCCCCTCTAGTCTCCGTTCAAGTGGAGGGAGTCTACGCCAAGGCACTTTTAGATACTGGAGCCCAAGTGACTCTCTTATACAGAGACTTTTATCAGAAGCATTTAAGTCACGTACCTTTGCAGAAGCTGGAAGACCTGAAGATAGGGGGAATTGGCAACCGCAGTTTCCCCTACGATGGCTATGTTTCGATCAGGTTGGCCTTTGACCCCTCGGTGACCGGGAAGGCCGAAGCTTTTGACACTTTGGCGGTGGTTTGCCCTCGCCCGCCAGGAGCCAACACGATGTCCATGTTGATAGGGACCAACACTGACTTGGTCCGGAGACTGCTGACCTCGTTAGTGCAAGAACGGAGTTCTCCCAGACAGAAGATTCACCCAATGCTACAACAGGTCTACCAGAAGATGGTCCTGGAGCAAGAGGCCCCGGAAGAAGGGGTGGGAAGAGTCTGGAGACTGTCTAGAAGAGAGAAGATACCACAGCCTGGTGAGGTGATCTGTCTTCAGGCTACAGTAAAACTCTCCTGGGAGCAGCCGGGACCCTTTGTGGTCGTGGAACCAGATCCTGTCAACACCCACCAAGGATTGGAAGTACTCCCTGAAGTGGTCCCACTGAGGGCACTGAAGAAAGCAAAGGGACAGATTCCAGTGAGTGTTAGAAATGTCACAAATTCTCCTGTAATGATTCCAGCCCGGGTGCTACTGGGCAAGGTGAACCCTGCTACCCCAGTAACCCTGTCTGAATTGAAGTCAAAAGATGGAGAAGCCACCTTGGAAGAGCTCTGCCTTGAAGATACAGCCTTGCCACAGAAATGGAAGGAGAGAGCCAAGGCTCAGCTAACTCGGTGGAGGAGAATATTCTCTGAAGATGAGTTTGATGTGGGGGTTGCGAGAAGTGCCACCCATAAAATCCGTCTCCAAGAAGACAAGCCATTTCGGGAGAGGGTCCGAAGAGTTCCACTGGCTGATCTGGAAGATTTGCGGGAGCAGTTGGCAGAGCTGAAGAGGACAGGGGTCATTAACCACCTCCCTACCGGGCACGAAAACCCCCTTCCTGGCCAAGCCATTTTTCAGCTTTCAGCGCTGTCACACTTTGAATGACAATTGCGCGGTCGTGCGATGTGGCTCCCAAACGAAATTTGCGTCCTTTTTTTCCCACAAATAGAGCTTTCTTTTGGTGGTATTTGATCACCTCTGCGGTTTTTATTTTTTGCGCTATAAACAAAAGAAGAGCGTCCAGTTTGGAAAAAAAACACTATTTTTTACTTTTTGCTATAATAAATACCCATTTTTTTTTTCAATGAAAATTTTCCTCAGTTTAGGCCGATACGTATTCTTCTACATATTTTTGGTAAAAAAAAAATCGCAATAAGCGCGTATTGATTGGTTTGCGCAAAAGTTATAGCGTCTACAAAATAGGGGATATATTGATAGCATTTTTTTTATTTAATTTTTTTATTAGTAATGGCGGCGATCTGCGATTTTTATTGTGACTGCGATATTGCGGTGGACACATCGGACACTTTTGACACATTTTTGGGACCATTCACATTTATACAGCGATCCGTGCTATAAAAATGCATTGATTACTGTATAAATGTGACTGGCAGGGAAGGGGTTAACCACTAGGGGGCGGGAAGGGGTTAAATATGTTCCCTCAATGTGTTCTAACTGTGGGGGGAGGTGACTGACTGGGGGAGGTGACCGATGGTTGCCCCTATGTACAAGGGACACACCATCAGTCCCCTCTCCCTCACAGGACGTGGATCTGTGTGTTTACACACACAGATCCACTTTCCTGCTCGGTTCCCGGGCAATCGCGGCCGCCGGGCACGCACATCGGGTCCTTGGGAACGCGACGGGCGCGCGCCCCCTAGCTCGTTTTAAAGGCAGGACGTCATATGACGTCCTGTCAGAACGAGAGTGTCCTCCGCCTGCTGTCAATTGACGGTGGGTGGGGGACAAGTGGTTAAAGAGTCCAGGAGTCCATATGCCTCCCCCATTGTGGTGGTAAGGAAGAAAAACGGGTCGCTGAGACTCTGCATAGACTATAGGACTCTTAACCGGAGGACCATCCCTGACCAGTATACTACCCCCAGGATAGAAGATGCTTTGCAGAGTCTGTCTGGGGCCAAGTGGTTCAGCGTCATGGACCTGAAGAGTGGGTATTATCAAATCCCCATGCATCCTGAAGATAAAGAGAAGACGGTCTTCATCACCCCAGTGGGATTCTATGAATTTATTAGGATGCCCCAAGGCCTGTCAGGAGCCCCTGCTACCTTCCAGAGGTTGATGGAGAAGACCGTTGGGGACATGAATCTGATCGAAGTCCTGGTGTATCTAGACGACATCATTGTCTTTGGGAAGACTCTGGAAGAGCATGAAGAAAGATTGGAGAAGGTCCTGAAACGACTCAGTGAGGAGGGACTGAAACTTTCCAGAGAAAAATGCCAGTTCTATCAATCCTCGGTCCACTATCTGGGGCACATAGTATCTGCTGAAGGAGTGTCTACAGACCCCGATAAACTGGAGGCAGTCACCTCCTGGCCCCGACCAACTACAGTGACTGAACTCAGGTCCTTCTTAGGCTTCTGTTCCTACTATCGTAGATTTGTGGAGGGATTTGCAAAAATTGCCAGACCTCTAAATGAGTTACTGAAGACAGAAGGAGAGCCAGATGATACTGGTCCCAGGAAGCCTGGAGAGTCTGTGGAAAATCAGTGGACAGGGGAGTGCAAGGAAGCCTTCCAGATGTTAAAGAAGAGTCTTACCACTGCACCAGTCCTGGCCTATGCTGATCCAAAGAAGCCTTATGAACTGCATGTAGATGCCAGCCATGATGGCTTAGGAGGGGTGCTATACCAAGAGTATGAAGGGCAGTTGCGCCCAGTTGCCTACGTTAGCAGAAGTTTGGCACCCACTGAGAAGAACTATCCCACCAAAAGTTGGAGTTCCTGGCCCTAAAGTGGGCAGTCGTGGATAAACTCAGAGATTACCTGTATGGAGCTGACTTCACAGTAAAGACTGACAATAATCCACTCACCTATCTCTTCACCACCGCCAAGCTGGATGCCACTGGTCACCGTTGGTTGGCCGCCCTAGCCGGGTTCAACTTCAGCCTGAAGTATAGGCCGGGAGCAGGAAACCGTGATGCGGACGCGCTGTCCAGAAGAGGCCATGCACCCACCCACTATCCAGGAGATTGGACACAGTTAACTACAGATGGGGTACGGGCCCTGTGTCAAGGAGTACAACTTCAAGCTAGTGGTGGGTCGAGGGCTGAAGAGATCAGTGTTTCTGCTGTGGGGGTGCCTAAGTGTTACTGCCATGTGACCCAAGTAGGAGAGGATGACCTACCCAAACTGTCCAAGAAGGACTTGAGGAAGGACCAGCTGGAAGATCTTTGGGGAAGATTAGCACTGGAGACCTTGGAAAACCAGGATCCAGACAGACTTCTGAAGGACCCTTCAAAGGTGGCCCGGTTGGTTCACAAGGAATGGGACAAGTTGCAGGTTCATCAAGGGGTGGTCTACCGAAGGGGCCCCTCTGATGACCTGGAAGAGAAGTGGCAGCTTTTTCTGCCGGAAAAGTACAGAAAAACCGTCTTGGCTGCCTTACATGATGATCATGGCCACTTGGGGGCTGAACGAACATTCCAACTTGTAAGGGATAGGTTCTATTGGCCTTGTATGCGGGCTGAAGTGGAGGAATACTGCCACTCCTGTGCACGTTGTATCCAGAGAAAGACATTGCCACGTCAAGCTGCCCCAATGGGCCATCTGCAGAGTCAAGGACCCTTGGACTTGGTGTGCATTGACTTTCTCTGTCTTGAACCTGACTTAAGTGGACAAGGAAATGTTCTGGTGATAACCGACCATTTCACCCGTTATGCCCAAGCTTCTCCAGCCAAAGACCAGAAGGTCTCCACTGTAGCTAAAATCTTAGTGGAGAAATATTTTGTGCACTACGGACTGCCACAACGCTTGCACTCTGACCAAGGGAGAGACTTTGAGAGTCGATTGATCAAGAAACTGTTGGACTCTTTGGGTATCAAGAAAACCCGCACCACCCCTTATCATCCTCAGGGTGACGTTCAGCCGGAGAGGTTCAAAAGGACTCTATTAAATATGTTGGGAACTCTGAGTAGTGAGCAGAAGCAGCACTGGAGCAAGCATATAGCGGCCATCGTGCACGCCTACAATAGTACCACTAGTGATGCCACAGGGTACTCTCCATATCGCCTTATGTTTGGCAGGGAAGCAAGACTGCCTGTGGATCTGGCATTTGGCATATCCACGGACCGCACTTCAGCCACCTCACACAAAGGCTATGTAGACAGGCTGAGGAAGAGTTTGAAGCTGGCTTTTGAACAGGCTCAAGTGGCCTCAGAACAAAGAGGAGCTCGGAACAAGAGGAACTTTGACCTCAAGGTTCGAATCCAGGACCTCCAGCCAGGAGACCGAGTGCTGCTGCGCAACCTAGGAGTTCCAGGGAAGCATAAGTTAGCAGACAGATGGAGACCTGAACCCTATGTGATCTGTAAGAAGTTACCAGATTTGCCGGTGTATCAGCTAAAGCCAGAAGGGAAGATAGGGCCACTGAAGACATGGCACAGGAACCATTTACTCCCACTTTCAGAAGCGGTCCGGATACCTTCTGTAGAAGGTTCCCCTGAACCATCCTCAAGTTTGGAGACACCTAGGCCAAACACTCGGTCTCAGGTTTCTCAGTCTAGAGAAGTGGATGCCTCGGATCAGAGTTTAGATGAAGAGCTTGGATGGTTGTGGCCTTCTCAGACCCCAGAACCCATGTCGATAGATCTTCCACCATCTGAAGGTACTGTGGATAGTACATTAAATGTGGAAGCCACTGAGTTTGTTCCGTCTAGTCCTCTGGCTGAAGAGTGGGAAGATGCCACATGGTCACCTTCTGCTAATCATCAAGATTACTCCTCACATCTGCCTACACTTGACTTGGATGTACCAGAAGTATTGGAGCCCAGTGTACCCACTTTAGAGGAAGACGCAGTGAGGGATGTAACAGTCACCCCAAGAGAACAAAGGGCCAAAAGAGTTATTCGTCCTCCTCGGAAGTTAACCTACACCCAGATGGGGGAAAGTTCTGAGGATACAGTAACCACTGCTAGAAGGACTTTGCCAACACCTGATCCTTCTGCTGTGCATTTGGTGGAAGGCAACCCCAGCTCTCTCTCTGGCACAGTTAGACAGGTCAACCACATTGATGTAACCAGTGGGCAGGACAAACTCCCTTCCCCATTCTGGTGGGAGTTTCCTCTGCTAACTTCTCTGGCTGCCCTTAATGAGTTTGTGTTTTCCTACTGTTGATGCTGTCTTTGAGGGACCAAAGATTTCGTGTGGGGGGGTGTGTGTAGCGGGGTATCGTTTTACCCGCAGGACTACATTTCCCGGCATGCTTTGCAGCACCCAGGGTGCCATTCCCCACGCAGGGACTGCTGGGGTGGACTTTAAAAGGGAGGGGCGGGGCTCGCTTCTTTCTCTTGGAGCGCCGCCCTCCTTGCTGGAGGATCTCCTGCACTCACCGTCTGCGCACGCTAGGCCTGAAGCCTGGGTCTTGCGTTATTTGTTCCAGAGAGCCTTCCGTTTTGCTGGGGAGTCCGCAAAGCATCCGATCCATCTGAGGTGCCATCATCTTCCGAAGGACCAAAGACTTGTGCATCGCGGGCCACTGTGACGCCATTCACAGTAGCGGAGGAACCAGACAGATGTCGGTCCGGTTTGGGTGAGAGAGCGCCAGCTCGAAATCTTAAATCAATAACTTTGCCTAGGCCCTCCATAGAACATAGTTATACTTTGGAGAGACCGTTGTCCTGAGTTTGCCAGCCTCTCCAGTTGCCAAGTTAGCGGATATCTACAACCCCCCTTTATTGGATTATAATTTGTTTCTCTATGTGCACCACCGACAGTTGCTAGCGAAGATTCCTCAACAAACTACAGGTCCTTCTCAAAAAATTAGCATATTGTGATAAAGTTCATTATTTTCTGTAATGTACTGATAAACATTAGACTTTCATATATTTTAGATTCATTACACACAACTGAAGTAGTTCAAGCCTTTTCTTGTTTTAATATTGATGATTTTGGCATACAGCTCATGAAAACCCAAAAATCCTATCTCAAAAAATTAGCATATCATGAAAAGGTTCTCTAAACGAGCTATTAACCTAATCATCTGAATCAACTAATTAACTCTAAACACCTGCAAAAGATTCCTGAGGCTTTTAAAAACTCCCAGCCTGGTTCATTACTCAAAACCGCAATCATGGGTAAGACTGCCGACCTGACTGCTGTCCAGAAGGCCATCATTGACACCCTCAAGCAAGAGGGTAAGACACAGAAAGAAATTTCTGAACGAATAGGCTGTTCCCAGAGTGCTGTATCAAGGCACCTCAGTGGGAAGTCTGTGGGAAGGAAAAAGTGTGGCAGAAAACGCTGCACAACGAGAAGAGGTGACCGGACCCTGAAGAAGATTGTGGAGAAGGACCGATTCTAGACCTTGGAGGACCTGCGGAAGCAGTGGACTGAGTCTGGAGTAGAAACATCCAGAGCCACCGTGAACAGGCGTGTGCAGGAAATGGGCTACAGGTGCCGCATTCCCCAGGTCAAGCCACTTTTGAACCAGAAACAGCGGAAGAAGCGCCTGACCTGGGCTACAGAGAAGCAGCACCGGACTGGACTTTTTTCGGATGAAAGCAAATTTTGCATGTCATTCGGACATCAAGGAGTCTGGAGGAAGACTGGGGAGAGGGAAATGCCAAAATGCCTGAAGTCCAGTGTCAAGTACCCACAGTCAGTGATGGTCTGGGGTGCCATGTCAGCTGCTGGTGTTGGTCCACTGTGTTTTATCAAGGGCAGGGTCAATGCAGCTAGCTATCAGGAGATTTTGGAGCACTTCATGCTTCCATCTGCTAAAAAGCTTTATGGAGATGAAGATTTCATTTTTCAGCACGACCTGGCACCTGCTCACAGTGCCAAAACCACTGGTAAATGGTTTACTGACCATGGTATTACTGTGCTCAATTGGCCTGCCAACTCTCCTGACCTGAACCCCATAATCTGTGGGATATTGGAAAGAGAAAGTTGAGAGACGCAAGACCCAACACTCTGGATGAGCTTAAGGCCGCTATCGAAGCATCCTGGGCCTCCATAACACCTCAGCAGTGCCACAGGCTGGTTGCCTCCATGCCACGCCGCATTGAAGCAGTCATTTCTGCAAAAGGATTCCCGACCAAGTATTGAGTGCATAACTGAACATAATTATTTGAAGGTTGACTTTTTTTGTATTAAAAACACTTTTCTTTTATTGGTCGGATGAAATATGCTAATTTTTTGAGATAGGATTTTTGGGTTTTCATGAGCTGTATGCCAAAATCATCAATATTAAAACAAGAAAAGGCTTGAACTACTTCAGTTGTGTGTAATGAATCTAAAATATATGAAAGTCTAATGTTTATCAGTACATTACAGAAAATAATGAACTTTATCACAATATGCTAATTTTTTGAGAAGGACCTGTATACCCACAGTTATAGTCAGGCCTGACTGGGTAGTTAGGACATTGCTGGGCGCTATTTCTTTGCTCACGAGGGAGGATAGCTGCAGCGGGGTTAATACATTTTATTGTCTAACTGAATGTCATATGCATATAAAGTGTACACCTTTATTGCAGGGATCTGCATAAGATATTGTATTCAAATTACCCTTTCATATTGTTGCTTGCAGTAAACCGTTATAGTTAAGTACTCGGTTGTGAGTGTCAATTATTGTGCTGGTATACAAAGGGGGTTGTACTGTATAATATGTGTATAGAGATAGTACAGTTATACCACTACTTTCCCTCTTTTATCTAACTGTGTCACGAGAGAAGTCAAAGCTGATTGCCAGGGGTTGGTAGCAGTGTATTACAGGGCCCAAACAAACCAGCAGCCCTCTTAATCTGAGGGTATCGCTACACAAGCAAGGGATAGAGTGTCTTTGGTTTGCTTATAACAGGTGACTGACCATATCAATCACCTTGCAGGTGAACACAAACAGGGAGAATGCAACAGACAACACCCGGATGCTGGAACAAGGAGCAGGAGCACAAAAGTGATCCTGACAGTATGGTATATACGTAGTTACATTGGTCCAAGCTGGATCGCTGTCACTGTATAAAATACCCATTCTTGGAATTATTCTTTAAAGCGGGATTCCACCCACGATTTTTTTTTTTAAAAGTCAGCAGCTACAAACACTGTAGCTGCTGACTTTTAATAAGGACACTTACCTGTCCTAGGTGCCCGCGATGATGGCCCCCCCCCCCCCCGATGCCGATCCCTCGATCATTGCAGGTCCCGCGCCACCATCCTCACTAATGGAAACAGGCAGTGAAGCCTTGCGGCTTCACTGCCTGTTTCCTACTGCGCATGCGTGTGTCTCGCGCCATTTTGTGAATGGGCGGCTGCTCTCTGGGATTACACACAGTTCCCAGAAGGCAGCGCGCCCCATTCACCAGAAGACAATGCGAGGAGGATGCGGAAGAAGACCCACTGCGGACAAGGAAGAGGCAGATTAGGGACTTCCGCATAGCAACCGCTATTTCGTGTGAGTAAAAATAAGAAAAAGAAGAGTAGAGAGGGAGGGAGGGAGCTAGTGAGAGGAAGAGGTGTGAGCGTGAGCGTGGAAGGACAGAAAAAAAGATGGAAAGAAGGTGGGCATAATGAAGATCAAACAGTCAAAAAGAAGATATGGAGAGTTAAGCTAGTTATACACTAGTGGATTATCAAACGATTGGTGCAAACATTCCTACAAAAATTCTCATCAGTACACGTGACAAATGTCGCTCAAAAGTACTTCAGAAAACATTTGCTTTTATCATTTAATTTTGGAGTGAATGGACTTTCCTGAATGAAAACCAGAAATTTGTGAAGAATTTTCCATCCTGCACCTTTGAATTTTCCAGTCACTGTGGTACAAAATAAGCAACGATTTGACCTCACTAAACCATTAGAAAATTGAACAAATGTTCTTAAAATGAAAATGTTCTCAATTTTCTAATTCTACTAGTATATGACCAGCAAAAACCTGGTATACATTAACAGTTTTTTTTTGTTCAACCCAGCGAGCTAAACTAAAAAAAAAACCCGGAAGAGCTTGGGAGGAGCCGCTGTATTAACTATCCAATGTTAGTACAGCGATCTCCCCCCCCCCCCGCTAAGCTATTGTGTTCTGACAGGGTGACAGCCCTCCGCCAGAACATACTGGTCACTGGCCATTGTCTATGAGTGCTGATCGGGTGCTAATCAGCAGACCTTTTTCGGTCATGCCCCTTCGACAGAAGACGGCTTCTGATGGACTGGCTGCTGTACACACAGGCCAAATTTTGGACAGTTTCTATTGAACCGGCTGATGCAGCCCGATATCCGGCCCGTGTGTACGGCCCTTTTTGGTGTTTGTGTGTGAGAGATAACAAGAAGGAGAGAGACAGGGAGAGAAAAACAGAGAACATATGAAGGAGGGAAGTGGGAGAAAGAAAAATAAATTAAAGAATAACTCCAGCATTGGCCCAGCTTGGACCAATGTAACTATGTATATACCATACCTGGTTGATACCCCTGGAAGCTGGAAACCACTGAAGTAGACACTGCTATTCCAGTAATCTCCACTAGCTTCTGGGTCCCTTTCTGAGTGGCTGTTCTTCTGCATTGTGAACAAAGGAGGTCGGCCACTCTGCGTGGGAACCATTAAAAAAATGCAAAATGTTCTCTGTTGGGATGAGGAGGTTGTGGTGTGTGTGTGTGGGGGGGAGGGGGGGGGAGGGCTTTGACATTAGGCTCTCCACTTCGTTCAATCACAGAACACTTTGTATTCATTCAGAATATTGTGTCAGTCATTCATTCATTCACTCTCTGAATGGCACTTGTCCTGAGCAGACGACCTCCTGTGTTCACAGGTGCAGAACAGCCACTCAGCACAGGACTCAGAAGCCAGTGGAGATCACTGGAGTAGCGGTGTCTACTTCAGTGATTCCCAGATTCCAGAGACAACTGCCAGGTATGTGTCACTTCTACCCAAATGCAGGTGGTCAGACGCTATAGCTAGCTACTGTGTGCTTTAACTATAGAAGCCCCCTTTCCCTTAGGGCAAGCAAGCCTACCGGTACTCGGCTGCCCCCAGGACTTATACACAATGCTATAGTGCCTGGCCACCACACCAGGGCAGATGCGAACTGAGCAAACAAACAGACTACTTGCAGTTAGCAGACAGGTAGCGTGGTTCAATGACAGTCCAAGTAAAAGGCAGGCTGAGTTCAGGGAATAGTCCAATATCCGATCCAATGACATTCCAGGTAAAAGGCAGGCTGAGTTCAGGGAATAGTCTAATATCCGATTCAGGTCCTATACAGGGAAATCCAAACTAGTGAAGCAGGGTACACAGACAGGGAGCTAGATCAGGAACAACAGGCATCATTCACTATCACAAGCAAGGGATAGAGTGTTTGGTTTGCTTATAACAGGTGACTGACCATATCAATCACCTTGCAGGTGAACACAAACAGGGAGAATGCAACAGACAACACCCGGATGCTGGAACAAGGAGCAGGAGCACAAAAGTGATCCTGACAGTATGGTATATATGTAGTTACATTGGTCCAAGCTGGATCGCTGTAACTGTATAAAATACCCATTCTTGAAATTATTCTTTAAAACGGGATTCCACCCGCAATTTTTTTTTAAAAAAGTCAGCAGCTACAAACACTGTAGCTGCTGACTTTTAATAAGGACACTTACCTGTCCTAGGCGCCCACGATGATGGCCCCCCTGATGCCCATCCCTCGATCATTGCAGGTCCCGCGCCGCCATCCTCATTAAGGGAAACAGGCAGTGAAGCCTTGCGGCTTCACTGCCTGTTTCCTACTGCGCATGCGCGTGTCTCGCGCCGATTTGTGAATGGGCGGCTGCTCTCTGGGATTACACACAGTTCCCAGAAGACAGCGCGCCCCATTCACCAGAAGACAATGCGAGGAGGATGCGGAAGAAGACCCACCGCGGATAAGGAAGAGGCAGATTAGGGACTTCCGCATAGCAACTGCTATTTCGGGTGAGTAAAAATCATTTTTTTTTTCAATTTTTTTGCAGCATTTTTGTGTAATTTTTTTTTTCAGGGTGGAACTCCACTTTAAGAACAGGAGGGAGGGAGGAAGGAAGGAAGGAATGTAGGTAACATAGAAAGTGGTATAGTTGGGATATTTTCCTTAACTTCATGTGGTGTCTCTGGGAAGGGAAACTTCTCTAATGGTACACAGATAGCAATATATTGTCAAGCCTCGTACACACGACCGAGTTTCTCGTCGTAAAAAACACGTCGTTTTTTTCGACGAGATTATTGTTAAGCTTGTCGATTTTCTCGTCAAGCTTTCCATGCGTACACACTGACATTTCCCAATTTCCTTGTTGTTCTCCGCGGTCACGTCCAGCACGTACGACGGCACTATAAAGGGGAAGATCTTTTTTCTTGGCGCCACCCCTTGGGCTGCTTTTGCTGATCTCGTGTTACCGCGTGTGAAGTAAAAGTTTGGGAAGAGACGATTCGCGCTTTACAGTCTTCGTACTTTTCAGATCGTTTTCTGCGGTTCAGTTTGTGCTTGTGGGTTCGTATCTTGACTTTCAGGGCGTCTAGGCAGGTCGTATCTGTTTTACAGTGCGTTCTTGCCTGTTCGTTTCTGTTTTTCAGTTCGTTATTCATAGGCCTTGCTGTTCTAAAGTGCGTTCTATTCTTTACTTTCTGATAAGACGACCGTTTCCTTGCAATGTCGCCTGGGCGTTCTCGTCGTCGAGTTCGTGCTGTGCGTGCGCTTGGTGTTGGTCTGCTTGTTTTGGACCAAGACCAGTCCATGAATGGTGTGAGGAGGAGTTCATGGACCAAGAATTGGTTGCTCCAGCGGGACCAATTCTGCCACATGCCTCTGCTGCGGGAGATAGTCGAGAATAATCCTGAGGACTACAGGAATTTTCTGCGGATGTCTGACCCCGTTTTTCAGGAACTGTTGGCTTTGGTGTCCCCCTATATTACCAGGAAGGACACCGTTATGCGGGAAGCCATCAGTGCTGAGCAGAGGCTCATCGCCACCTTACGGTACCTGGCGACAGGGAGAAGTCTTCAGGACTTGAAGTTCACGACAGGCATCTCCCCCCAGGCTCTGGGCCTCATAATCCCAGACACCTGTTCTGCCATTATACAAGTCCTGCAGGAGGACTATATTAGGGTAAGTTTTCTCCATTAACATCATATTTTATGTATTACATGTATGCTAATGTATTGTATTTCTTTCATCCTTCCCTAATTACCATGATTGTAATATGCTGAGAATGTCCCCTTTGTCCTCATGTATGCCTGAAGCTTTAGATTGCCCCTTTTTTCTCCTCCATGCATATTTCCCTTCACTAACCTTTCCAGCAGGGGCGCCTGTTGCTCCAAATGTTTGGGGGTTCAAACCCCAATTTAGGAAATAAACTTCCTCCTTTTTTGCTCTGGTGCCTATTAAACGCCCCCATTTGTTCCCTCCAATGCAGCCATTTTGTCCCCTCCAATGCAGCCATTTTGTTCCCTCTAATGCAGCCATTTTGTCCCCTCCAATGCAGCCAGTTCCCCCCCAGCCCTGCACTTACCTTCTTGTGGTCAGCGCCATCCTTCTTCTGTCCTTGATGTCTTCTCCTTCCCTTGATGTTGCATCAGCCAATCATGTTACCATTAAACTGACTTGGTGAACATGATTGGCAGAGCAGCCTGTCAGTGTTTACCCAAGGAATGCCCCCCCCCCTGCGTCCCCTATTTAACTTTTCTTTAGCCAATTACATCCCTCAGGCTGTAATGTGCAAGACAATTTTCCTTACTGTTTCTGATATGCAATTTTAAGCCCATAAATGCTGCAGTTCTTCATATGTCGGTCGCTTAACAGGGGGCCATCCACCTGAATAGTGGGCGGCATAGACAATACATAGGTTAATGCAAGGCATAAACCTATGTATTATTCTGAGTGACGGGCACAGGAGAGAGGGGGCAGTGCTCCAGCGCCCACTCTGGACGCACCGCCACTGCAATGCTATCCTGTGGCCAAACACATCTACCCCCCCCCTCCCCATTATAATTTATTAATGGACCATCATAGGGGGTGATGAATATGATACATGAGCCTTCCATTATACTTATTTAAAACACCTTAATAAACGTAGACTTTGCTTGATGTTGACCTCTAATGTATTTTCTTAGAATATACTTGTAATGTTTGATTTGTGTATTCTAATATTTTTTCATCTTGTTTGACTCCACAGCTTCCTTCCACGCCACAGGAATGGCAGACTGTGGCATCGGAGTTTGCCACGCGGTGCGACTTCCCCAACTGTGGTGGTGCTATAGACGGGAAGCACGTCCGCATCGTGCCGCCACCCCGTTCTGGGTCCTACTACTTCAATTACAAGGGGTTTCATAGCATTGTGCTGATGGCGGTGGTGTCAGCACGGTATGAATTCCTCTATGTTGATGTAGGGAAGAATGGCCGGATGTCCGATGGGGGATCCTTCATCCAGACGGAGTTTGCCCTCCGTCTCCAGAGTGACGACCTTGCATTGCCACCGGATGCAGGGAATATTGAAGGACTCCCCTTTGTTTTTTTGGCTGATGAAGCCTTCGGGCTCGGACCACATCTTATGAGGCCATTTCCTCAGAGGACCCTGACCCCAGAGAAGAGGGTGTTCAATTACCGGCTGGCCAGGGGCCGAAGAGTCGTTGAAAATGCCTTCGGCATAATGGCCAGCCGGTTCTGCCTTTTTAGGACTCCCATCCACTTGGCGGACTACAAAATAAACTATGTAGTGTTATGCTGCTGTGTGCTACACAATTTTCTTTGCCGCAAATCGAATTCATATATGGCCTTAGTTTTGCCTGAGGCTGGACTTTCCCCTGATAATCCCCTGCCGGGCCTGGAATCTGCCCGTGCTGGCTTGCCCCCCCAAAATGCCCGTGATGTTCGGGACAAATACATGGACTATTTCACGGGTAGGGGGGCAATTCCTATGCCAGGCTATGTCTAAAGATTGCTGTCTAACGATCCAAATAAAAATCTTGTTTAAACTTCTAACTTTTCTTGGTTTCCTGTCTCCTAATTTGTCTTAGTGCATTTGTAGTGCCAAGTGTATTTTCCTTTAGTAAATACCAACCATTTCACTATGTAACCTTAAAAAATTTACCAAATAAGGTTAGAGCATATTAGAAAAAGAAGCTACACGTTGTTTGTGTTCAAATCTTTTACTATGTGCAAATTCACACACTTTTATTTTTTATTTTTACATTTTTTGTTTGCCTGGCCACAAACCGGCAATTGTTTTCTTAGGAAAATACAAAAACAACAGTTGCATTCCAAAAATTACAAAATTGGATACCTCGGAGCAATCTGAGACATTCACTTACACAAACTATATGTCTCTATGTGCCCGTCCTAATATGGGGTCCTGCCACCCCTTGCCCAGCCAAAAATTGAATATGCACACAATTGGGATTATTTTCCTATAGGGATTTTAGACTCCTGATCCCTATTGTCAACATGTGCTATCTGCCATCAGGGGTGATCAATGGACGTGTTTTGGGGGTGCAACCCCTTCCTCAGTTCACCTACTTTAGATACGAGGAAGGGGTTGCACCCCCAAAAGACGTACATGGATATCCCCTGATGGCAGATAGCACATGTTGACACACCGTGTGCAGATTCAATTTTTGGCTGGTTTGATTGTCAAAAAGTTTTTTAAAAGTTGAAGAACAAACATGAGAAAAAAGGGGGTTGGGATGCCTTATTGAATTCTCCCCAAAACATCGAGAATGTCTTTAAATGTTTGATCCATCACATGTATTCTTTCTTTAATTTTGTCCAGTTCCGTGCTACATTCCATCACTTGCTGGATGAGGCAGAGGGCACTGTCAGCAGAGAAACCTGTACTATCCTTCACCCCAACATTCACATCCCCTAAAAACAAAATAAAAAGGTATTATAACTCTGCAGGCCTACCTCTCTTACCTGAAGCTGTGGTGACAGATACTGACCTGTTGTGGTGACCAGTTCCACAACGTCATCCACCTCTCCTTCCTTCACTTCTCCTTCCTCCACCTCAACTTCCTCTACATCCTTCGTTTGTGGGTCTTTGGGAGTTTGGGGTTGTTGTGAAGCTGTGGGGTTCTTGTGCTCCCTGGAGTGTCCTCCTCCCAGTCTTCTCTCCCCTATGAGAATCAAACAAAAGGTAGAGTTATCACGCAGAAAATCTCTATGTTAAACAAAAAAACAGGCTAAATTGCTTGGAAGTGGGGTACAAGTGTGTGTTTGGGCGGAAGTTAAAGATGAATGCATTATTTCTGACCAAGAATATGCTTAGTATTCACCTTTGTCTGTCATTTTTTAGACATGTAGGCAACACAAAAATTCTCTGAAGCACCTGTGTGGGACACCCAAAAAAGGCGGGTCTGGTGGCCCACACTATAGTGCTCAAAAGTACAGATGTGGAAGCAGCTGCTGAGTGTCCTCTCCTTTACACTGACAAAAGTTTGCATTTCATTCTCTTTACAAACACATCATCTAGCCTAAAACTTTGTGCCCCAAATTTGCGAAAAAAGGGCAGATGTCTAATTACTTTTGTGGCTGTAAAATAATAGGATTTTTATAACAGCTTACCTGTAAAATCCTTTTCTTGGAGTACATCACGGGACACAGAGCGACATAGTCATTACTAATGGGTTATATAGATACCATCAGGTGCTGGCACTGGCAACTTCCAAAACCGGAAGTACCCTCCCCTATATAAGCCCCTCCCATCCGGGAGCACCTCAGTTTTGTAGCAAAGCAATAAGTGTCCCCAAAGAGGGGCGGGAGCTCTGTGTCCCGTGATGTACTCCAAGAAAAGGATTTTACAGGTAAGCTGTTATAAAAATCCTATTTTCTTTCTCGTACATCACGGGACACAGAGCGACATAGTCATTACTAATGGGATGTCCTAAAGCAATGCCAAATGAGGGGGGGCATACACCATACATAAGCTGAGCGCTATCAGACATGAGGATCTTTTGCGGCCTGCAACACACTGCGCCCAAAGGCGACATCCTCCTGACTTCTAACGTCCACCTGGTAGAATCTAGTAAACGTGTGTACTGAAGACCATGTTGCGGCCTTACAGATTTGAGCCAGGGAGGCCTGGTGATGCACTGCCCATGAAGTTCCAACTGCTCTCGTGGAGTGCGCTCTAACTTTGAACGGAGGCGGTCTATTTCTCAAGCCATAGGCTTGTATTATGACCTGTCGAATCCACCTGGCTAAAGCAGATTTTGACGCTGCCTGACCCTTTCTGGGGCCTTCCGGCAGAATAAACAAAGTATCCGTTCTACGAATCTGAGCAGTGGCTTTTAGATAAGCTTTAACTGCTCTTACTACATCCAAAGAATGCAATAACTTTTCCTCTACCGAGCTAGGTTTGGGGAAAAAAGAAGGAAGAACCACATCTTGGTTCAAATGAAACCTCGATACCACCTTAGGAAGAAAGGCTGGATGAGGACGTAATACTACTCTATCCTTATGGATAACCAGATATGGCTCCTTACAGGACATAGCGGCTAATTCCGACACTCCTTTAGCCGAACAAATGGCTACTAGAAAAATCAATTTCCTGGTGAGAAGAACCAAAGAAATATGCTGTAATGGTTCAAATGGTTGTTTCTGTAAAACCGACAGAACCAGGTTTATGTCCCAAGGACATATGGGAATATTAACCAGAGGACTAATACGCATCACTCCTTGTATGAAAGCTTTGACTAGTGAATGCGAAGCCAAGGGCCTTTGAAAAAATATTGACAAGGCCGAAATCTGACCCTTGATAGTACTCAAGGCAAGCTTCCTATCTACAGCCCATTGTAGGAAGTCCAGAATCCTACCTATTATGTATTTACGTGGATGCCATTTCTTGGCCTCACACCAGGCGATGTACGCCTTCCAGATTCTATAGTAGATCTGCCTGGATACCGGCTTCCTGGCATTGATCATGGTAGATACCACAGCATTAGAGAGCCCTCTCTTTTTTAGAATGTGGGCTTCAATAGCCAGGCCGTCAAACCTAGGGCTGGTAAGGAAGGGTGGTATATCGGTCCTTGCGAAAGCAGGTCCGGACGATGTGGGAGGGTCCAAGGACTCCCCACAGACATTTTTACAATCTCCGCGTACCATGCTCTTCGGGGCCACGCTGGAGCCACCAGAATCACTGGTTTCTTTTCTACCCTGATTCTGCGGAGTAATCGAGGTAACAATCGTGGCGGTGGAAATGCATATATCAGCTTGAACTGATCCCAAGGGAACACTAGGGCATCCGAGCCGCAAGCTAGGGGATCCCTTGTCCAAGAGACAAACCTGTCCACTTTTGCATTGAATCTGGGTGCTAGCAGATCTACATCCGGTGTTCCCCACCGCTGACATATTGTCCGGAAAACCTCGGGATGAAGGGACCATTCCCCTGGGCATAATTGTTGGCGACTTAGAAAGTCCGCCTTCCAATTCTCCACTCCTGGAATGAATACCGCAGATATGGCTGGGACATATCTTTCTGCCCATCTCAGGATGTAATTTACTTCCCTTTGGGCTGCACGACTCCTGGTGCCCCCCTGATGATTGATATATGCCACTGCTGTGGCATTGTCTGATTGAATTCTGACAGGGGACCCTTGGAGTTTGGATGTCCATGCTACTAGGGCATACCGGGCTGCTCGTATCTCTAAGAGATTGATGGGCAGGGCCTTTTCCGCATCCGACCATCTGCCCTGGAGAGACCATTGCTCCAGTACTGCTCCCCTGCCTATAAGGCTGGCATCTGTAGTGACCACCTTCCAGGAAATCGGACTGAAGGATTTCCCTCTTTCCAGATTCTGGGGAACCAACCACCAGCGGAGGCTCTTGCGAACGGAAGGGGACAAGGACATTGGTAAGTCCAGAGCCTGAACTTTTTTGTTCCAGGCTGACAGTATGGCCCTTTGCAACTTCCTTGAATGGAATTGACCGTAGGGTACTGCTTCGAATGATGCCACCATTTTTCCCAGCAGCCTCATGCACAGGCGTATGGATGGCTGTCTTTTTGAACCCACTAAGTGGATCAAATCTCTCAAAGACGACCCCTTTTCTTGAGGCAAGAATATTTTTCTCTGGTCTGAATCCAGCCTTAGCCCCAAGTATTCCAGACTTTTGACTGGTTTTAGGGCTGACTTGTCTCGGTTGATAATCCAACCGTGATATTCCAGATACTCGATTGTCTCGTGAACAACCACTTCTAGTTTTTCCACTGAGTGGTCTATCAGCAACAAGTCGTCTAGATATGCCATTATCGTTACACCTCGTGTTCTTAGATTGGCCAATAATGGGGCCAGAATTTTTGTGAACACTCTTGGTGCTGTGGCCAGACCGAAGGGTAAGGCTCTGAACTGAAAATGGCGCCCTTCTACCGCAAAGCGTAGAAATTTTTTGTGGGCTGGAAAGATGGGAATGTGCAAATAAGCATCTTTGATGTCGATCGAGGCTAACCATTCCTCCCCTTGTAGGGCAGTGGCTACCGATCGGATCGACTCCATCCGGAAAGTCCTGATATGTAGGAATTTGTTTAGCCCTTTTAGATTTAATATGGGCCTCACGTCCCCGTTTGGCTTCGGGACTGTAAAGAGGTTTGAGTAAAACCCGAACCCCCATTCTTCCAGGGGAACCTCTATAATTACTGCTTGGAGCAATAATTGTTCCAGTGCCAACAGGAGGGATCCTCTCTTCTGGGGATCCCTTGGCACGTTTGACCTTATAAAGCGGGAAGGAGGGGAGTTTTTTTAACTCCAATTTGTATCCCAGATTTACTGCGGAGAGCACCCATCTGTCTCGGATCGTGTCCCGCCAGGTCTCTGTGAACAACTGAAGTCTTCCCCCCACCCGATTGAGTGGGGGCAACCCTTCATGCATTTGACTTTGGGGGAGGTTTTGTACCTCTCCTGCTCCAGGGCTTCTTGTTACCCTGCAACTGTCCCTGATTTTTACCTCCGGGATTTGACCGAGGAGGCCGTCGGAACTGTTTCACAGCCGATGTCCTAGGGACTGGAGAAGCAGGCCTCTTAAAAGAGGGACCTCTAACTCTATTTTTAACCGGCAAAAGTGTACTTTTACCGCTGGAAATTCTCTGGATATATTTGTCCAGGTCTTCCCCGAATAAGCGTTCACCATGAAATGGGAAGCTGACCAGCAATTTTTTACAGGGAGCTTCAGCAGACCAGTTTTTGAGCCATAGAAGCCTGCGCATATGTACTACAGACAGCGTAAGGCGGGAGGCCTGATGGATTGAATCCTTTATAGCGTCCACCGCAAAGCATAAGGCTCTAGGTAGATCAGCTAGGGCAAGAGCCTGCTGATCTGGCAGGTCCCTGAAGACCTGTTTCAACTGATCTTTCACTGCTTGGCAGACCCCAATAGCTGCCACTGCTGGTTGTGTCACCAATCCTGCTGTAGAGAAAGCAGATTTTAATAAGGACTCCAATTTTTTATCTATTGGGTCCTTGAACATTTGGACATTATCCACCGGACATGTCAGTGATTTATTCACACAAGAGATGGCTGCGTCCACTGTAGGGACCCTCCATTTTCTGATGAACTTATCCTCCATGGGATAGACTACCGGAGATCTCTTGGGGGGAGTAAATATTTTGTCAGGATGCTCCCAATCCTGGTAAATGAGCCCTTCCAGTAAAGGATGGAACGGAAAGGAACAAACAGTCTGGGGAGCTTTTAGCGACCCCAACGAGGAGACAGAAGTGGATGATGGCTCCGCAAGTGGCATTTTAAATGCTGATCGGACCATTTTAGTCAGGGACTGAACCCATAACCTTTCAGCATGTGATGCTGAGAACGGCTCTTCCACTGTTGATTCCTCTACAACCGAATCGACCTCATCCTGATCCCCTTCAGGTAGGCCGATCCCTGTATGGGACTGTTGCTCTGTTAACAGGCACTCTGAGGGAGGAGACGGAGATCGGGCGCTTTTCTCCTGTGACAGGGAAGCAGCGATCAATGCTGACAATCTCTCTTCCAGCCCTCCCAGAGCTGAGGAAAAAACCTCCTCTGTTACATACACAGGAGCAGGTGAACTGAGGACAGCCACAGTACCAGGTACTCCTGAGGGTGCTCCACGGTCACTAACCTCTGATTCTTCAGGGGAGACTGGTGCAGCCGAAGCATGCCCAAGATCCTCAGAGCCCGATGGAGACCCCCTATTCCTCCTGGAATTTCTAGTCCCGGAGTTTTTAGACGGCATATTCCTAAGCCACAAAGCTGAGGTATTCCAGCCGAAATACACCAGTTACTGACAATAGTCTAGCATAAATGCTGCTATAAGAAACAGTTGGTGTCTACTAATGTGCCTTTCTAGGGGATGCCTGTATCAACCGCTTGCTGTATGCCTTCTTTAAATGTTGCCAGCTCTGTCTCTGTACTTCATAGCCAGCTCACCACACAAAATTGTGTTTTTTAACATGCTGGGACGCCCGCACATGCGCAGAAGCGCTGCGGCGCGCACAGAGCGTCATCCCCCAGGCTCCGCCCCCTTTCCCGGCTCACCTCTATATATAGAGGCGCGTGCACGTGCACGCGCGCGGCCACGTGTGCCTTCGGCGCTAATTTCGAAAATGGAAACCAGGGACAAGAGCCAGGGCCCCTTTGCCGCAGGCCGGGGGATGGACGAGCATTGCAACATGGCAGAGGAAGCAGTTTCCCATAAGAGAACTCACCATCTGCCTGGACTCGCTCTGATGAGAAGAAACTAGTCCACATGACAAGAAACGTTCCACAGCGGCCTCTAGTGGACAAACACAGGTACCGCAGTCTAATATATAAAATATATATATATATAAAAAATATTTATAAAATTATTACATTTTTTTAGTAGTTACAGGCATGCACAGAATTTTGCGGGAATACCATTAGGTAACAGACAGAAAGACAAATTAGGCTTGGGGTCCCCCAATAGAACCAAGTTCCTGGGGGCCCCCACTTACCTGTTCCCCGCCGCAGGACTTTGTTTGGTCCACAAAAGCCCAAACTTCACCTATCACGGCAGGCATTGTAATCAAACCTTCAGGGACCGGGTTCCCAAGGATTCCACTCCCCTGGACCTGTATAGCACCCTGCACAGAAAACATCTTGGTCGTGGGTATGACCAGAGCTCTGGATCCCAGGGTCCAGCTCTCCTAAGAGAAGCATTACAGGCAAAACCTTGCTCTTCTCTGCAAGGCCCGGGTACCGACCGTTTAGCTATGAAGCTTTTTTGGTCGGATCCGGAATAGCTTACTGAGGCCCAAAACAACCTGTACGCAAGCTCAGTGAAAAACACATGTTTCTTCTTGGCCAACACCTTAGACACTGGCAAAAAACGGAGGTGCTCCCGGATGGGAGGGGCTTATATAGGGGAGGGTACTTCCGGTTTTGGAAGTTGCCAGTGCCAGCACCTGATGGTATCTATATAACCCATTAGTAATGACTATGTCGCTCTGTGTCCCGTGATGTACGAGAAAGAAAATCCAAAACAGCGGATAGTGGCCGAACGAAGTGTCTGTAACGTAACGAACGATTACTGTGCCCAACCAAGTTCAAAATATAACATTTTGGAAGGGAGTCCAATAAGAAAAACAAAAAAAACCAGCAACATGTCAGTTTAGAAAAGGATTAATAGCATAAAAGTGTACATTTTACTTACTTTTTGCGAGCATTCTCTTAATGCTCCTTAACTGCTCTGGCTCCCTCAGTTTGAGGTCTGACCACCTCTTTCTGAGCTGCTCATTTGAGCGTTTCACCCCGAAATTCGTCTTCAGACTCTTCACGACTTTAGTGAGGATTTTGGCCTTCCTTCTATTTGGTTTGCTATACGGCCCATGCTTTGCTTCATAATCAGACTTGAGCAAGATGTCCACCATCTCCGCCATCTCCGCAAAAGACATATTCGATGCCTTGAATCTCCTCCTTGATCGTGACGTTTCCTCGGTCTCCGGGCTTGTCTCCTCCTCGTTAGTTGCGAAATTATCAGACACCTGCTGTATCTCCGCCATATCTGTCTGCGCACCGAAAGAGAAGGGGCGGGGAAAAGATGTTAGTTAGAACGTCATGGGCGGGCGACGTGTGCGGAGCGACGTGTTCGAATTTTGACGCATGCGTGGTGTGTATATAGCAAACACACATGTGACTATAGTACGTTCGGTGTGCGGAGAGAGGAGTTCAAGTGACGGACGTGCGAACAAAGGTATGTGATTTTGTGACTTGTACAAATTGTTGGCCTATACTGTTTTGAGAATGTTGTAGGATATATATGGTGACTACGATGTTAAGGAGGTTAGACTGTTTGCCTCACATTAGTTATATATTATTTCTTAAACTTGCAGATACAATATGAATGTCTTTATTAGCGACAAAGAGTTCCTGGCGGAATTTATTGACCGGGTAAGGGAGCTGCCCGCTCTGTGGGAGACGAAAAACCCCATCCATAAAAAAAAAGGGGTGAGAAAAGCAGCGCTGGAGAAGCTGCTCCCATTTGTGCAGACCAAGGTGCCCACAGCCACAGCAAAACAAGTGGACACTAAAATTGGGAGCTTGGGAGGCACCTACAGGACTGAACGCTCTAAGGTCCTGGCTTCTCAGAGGTCAGGAGCAGCAGCAGATGATGTTTATGTCCCGATTTTGTGGTACTACAGCAGGATGTCCTTCCTGGATGACCACATTGAGACAAGGCCATCACTCTCCACTCTTCCCCCCAGACTTCCCTGCAGCTAACCTGAGCCTTCTCTGGAGCAAGAGGAGGCAGCCATCCTGGATGATCCTGATTTGGCCATCTGGAGCCAGGTATAGTATTAAATGAAAATGTATTGGGATAAAATTAATGTTTGACAAATATGTCAAGATGAGAAACATACAATATTTTGGGTTCCACAAGTGAAATCAAGATCTCGAGACATTAGTCTGCACTTAATTGGGTGCTAAATAGTCAATCTGATGTAGGTGTAAATTAGAAAAAATGATTTCTGGATTTACATTCTAATTGCTTCAATCATGTTTATAAAGTTTGATGCAAAGATTAAAACAACATATTAAACTATGTCCCTTTTTCATACACAGGATGAAATCAGCCAGGAGGAGGGTCTGGAAACTGTCAGGCAGGAGGAGGAAGGGCCCAGTGGCAGCCAGGAGGTGGCAGGGCCCAGTGGCAGTCAGGAGGTGGCAGGGCCCAGTGGCAGCCAGGAGGTGGCAGGGCCCAGTGGCAGCCAGGAGGTGGCAGGGCCCAGTGGCAGCCAGGAGGTGGCAGGGCAAAGGAGAAGCACCAGATCCCAGGTGCCTCCCATCCGGCTTCCCAAAAGAGGCAGGAGGGACAGGACCACTAGTGAGGCAGCAATGGCCCTTATTAAAGAGGCCCATGCCACCCTCAAAGAGCCCACATCCCCTGAAGAGGCCATTGCCGGCCTAGTGGAGGCAAAGTTCAAGGTGATGAGCATGGAGCAACGCCTCCTATGCGAGCCCCTGCTCATCACCTTGCTCAACAAGGGGGTGATGGAAAAAATGACCCCCAATACCGCCATTTGTGAGGTGGCACAACTGTCCCAACCTCAACCTCCTCCTCCACCTCCACATTCTTCTTCTGCCCCACCCCCTTCTCCTCCACCTCCACCTTGTTCTTCCACCCCACCCCCTTCTCCTCCACCTCCACCTTGTTCTTCCGCCCCACCCCCTTCTCCTCCACCTCCACCTTGTTCTTCTGCGCCACCCCTTCTCCTCCACCTCCTCCTCCTCCTGACAGGAGTACCCCTCCAGTGGCCCAGCCTCCAGCCAAACGAAGAAGGAAGGCTGCAGGGAAGGCTTCAGGAAAGGTTGCAGGGAAGGTTGCCAGGAAGACGAGGAAGTGATGGCCTTGCTTCATTGTGGTCGGACAGAAGGCAGCCTGTTGTAGTACCACACACTTGGGACATATATATCACCTGCTGCTGTTCCTGACCTCTGGGAGGCCAGCATCAGATTGTGTTCAGAAATGTTGGCCTTCTCAAGCTCCCAATTTTAGTGTCCACACAGGGTTGCTGTGTGCTCTGGGGTCCCTGGGATGCACAAATGGCAGCAGCTTCTCCAGCGCTGCCTTCTCTTTATTTTAGTTCAAACATGAATAAATGTTATTTTTCTTTAAGTTCATACTTGACTATGTGTATTTGTAAAAATGTAAAATCTAGCTTTGGAGTAAGCAGATACATTTGACTGACAAAAAAAGGGACAGATAACAACCCACCAAAAAAATAACTAAATCGTGTTTCCCAAAAAAGTGTGTAAAATTTTAATAATATATATTAAAAGATTCAATGGGAGATCACTACCAAAACATTGCGAAATTACAATTAACATCAGTTAGAAAAATAACTAATTTTTAAATATTCCTAAAAACTTGCACGATATAATACACATAAATCTTCTTAAGAGCAACAAGAAAAATGTTAAAAAAAGATAGTCATAACTATAAATTTGGAGCGTGACGAATGTGCTCTCTCCATTACGAAGGCTTGTTTTACCAGAAGATGCGCTCCCGTCTCATAGTTGCTTGTGAGCATGCGCGCTTTTGGAAGAGTCGTAAAAGCATACACACGAACCATTTTCTCGTCACAAAACAGGCCGACGAGAAACACAACGAGGAAATCTGGAATCCTGACGAGAAAATAGAGAGCAGGTTCTCTATTTTCTCGTCGAGATTCACGGCAATTTTCTCGTCGTAAAACCATACACACGAATGGTTTTCTCGACAAAAAAGCTCACGCGGCACTTTTCTTGCCGGTTTTGGACGAGAAACTCGGTCGTGTGTACGAGGCTTCATTCTTATTTTATATACCACAAGAACAATAGAACTGCAGCTTATAACATCTATTATATTTATCTTTCTCGTGCTTCCTTATAATTACTTTGCCCAGCTATCGATAGTGATGTTTAAAGTAGTTAATATCAAGTAATTTATGTCCAGATAGAAATCTGGCTAATTCCTGTTAAAGTTGTCCTGTCAGTAGAGGAACCTGGCTTATAGTCTGTGAGCTCACAATCGCTACTACCAGCGTCAAATAAGTTTATTATTGATTCCTCCACCTGCTGCAGACAATGATTGATTACTAGACAGAAGGGTAAAGGTCACAGAGGACTTAAGGGACACACAAGAGTGAAACTGTATGGAAGCTACTAGGATGCTCAGTATCTCAATTTGTTCAGCTGGTTCTTCACTAGAGGATCAAGGCTTCTCCAGGTCCTAGCAACACGAGTCCATCAAGCTCAACCTAAACTAATAGTGCTGTAATAATCTTTACCCAGAAAAAGGGAAAACAAAAGCCAACTGAGGCAAATACCAATCGATCCTAACTGTGTGATCAAATAACATTTTTAAGCCTGTCAGTGGCAGTTAGGTTACGGAAATAACATTTTTAAGCCTATCAGTGGCAGTTAGATTAAAGCATCAGTCCAGAAGATAGTATGGAGGAGCATTGGTAATTCCCCTTCTGAAAATACTAGTTCCCTGGCTATCATGGTGATTAAATGTTCTCAGATTGTTCCAAGTCACTAGGCATGTGCCTTTCCTGATCCACATGCTTGTTCTTGGTCAGAGCTTGAGAAACAACTAACATTTTTAGAAATGGATCAGCGATGGCTGCCTCGATGTTTCTTCCTCTAGAGGTTTTTTCAGGGTCAAACACTGATATACTTGCACACAAACCGCATCACCAGTCCGGCCTTGTCTATGTCTGCAATGGTTTGGGGCTAAAAAAGCACCTTTCTAAAGGCATGAGAAAACCCTTTTCAAGGGTTAGATGGATACATGCCATAAGGCAGTTTTCTCTCATATCCACATAACTTAAAAACTTATTTTGTGCGAAAGTGGACGTTCAGACAGTTTTCATTTTGGATAGAGTAGGGAAGTGTTAGAACCTCCATCAGGAATGTTGCTGTATTTGTGTTCCCGGAGGGGAGATTTCCCATTACCGTATATACTCGAGTATAAGCCGACCCGAATATAAGCCGAGGCACCTAATTTTACCACAAAAAACAGGAAAAACGTATTGACTCGAGTATAAGCCTAGGGTGTCCATCTGCATGCCTCACTGTGCCTCACTTTGCCTCACTGTGTCCATGCCTCACTGAGTCCATACCTCACTGTGCCCATGCCTCACTGTGCCCATGCCTCACTGTGTCCATGCCTCACTGTGTCCATGACTAGACTGACATTTAACATGGGAGTCTATGGAAGGGGTGCCCCGGGTTTGAAAAATCGGTGCTCTCCGGCTGTAGGTACCCTAGACAAAAAACTTTGCAAATTTGTAGAGAAGAAATCGGGCTACATGTGTGCCAAGTTTCGGATCCAGGGGACATAAGAACGGCCGGTACCAGGTCCCCAAAATCACCAGAGAAATTACAGTTTAACATGGGAGTCTATGGAAGGAGTTCCCGGCTTTGAAAAATCGGTGATCCCCGGCCCTAGGTCCCTCGGACAAAAAACTTTGCACACTTGTAGAGGAAGAGTGGGGCTACATGTGTGCTAAGTTTGGGGGGACCTACAACCAGCCGGTACCGGGGCCGCAAAGTCTGGGAGATCAGGCACAAAAAGGTGACTCGAGTATAAGCCGAGGGGGGCATTTTCATCACAAAAAAAGTGCTGTAAAACTCGGCTTATACTCGAGTATATACGGTACTAATTCTCCTGGTGACTTCTGTATCTGTGGCAGGACTGGGCAACCATCAGTCCAGGAATTCAAAAAATGCTATCTGGTTTTTTAATTTCTTTGTAGCGTCTAGTGTGGGAACATTACATGGAAAACCGAAACACCCCTTCCCAGAGAGTGATTAATGTAGAACAGTGTTCTAGGCAAGGTAACGGCTTCGGCCCTCTCATTTCTTCAACCTATCTTGACATTGATAGATAGGCTTGTGCAATTAGTTTCGAAATTCGTCCGAATTTAGCAACTTTCGGATATTCGGAAGCATTCGAATTTCCGAACAAAGCAATTATGAATAAAACCGAATCCGAAATAAATTATATCGCAAATAGCAAATGCCCGAATGTCTTCGACATAATTCGTTATGAAAAAAGTTACGAATGTACGAATCCATTCTAAGCACAATAACACTCTGCTCTGCTCTCTGCTTCTCCCTCACCGTGCTGAACTCCCTCTCAAAATGGTGTACAGGGGCGGAGGCTATAGCCGCATGTAAAAAACGTAAGTAAAATACGAGATTTCGAATCGTTACAAATAACCGCTATGTATTTAGAAAAGTACAAATCCATTCGAAGCACATTAAGCATAATAGGCAGCGTCGTTGTGAGAGAGACACGGAAAATTATGAATCAACTAACCCAAAAAAAGTTACGAAAGTAGGAGTTGTGTCCAGAATCAACGAAAAACATTGTACTCTACCGAAAGTACGAATTATAAATCAATGAAAAATAAGGCTTACATTAATACGAATCATTCCGATTCAACGAAAAATGTCGCTTGCGAAAATACGAATTAGTCCTAACACGAAAAATCACGTCTAGCAAAATTACGAACGATTTCGAATCAACAGAACCGAAAAGAAACAAACCGAAACTAAACGAATTTTTCCGTTGTGCACAAGTCTATTGATAGACACAAAGAAGCCACCCAATTTGCTCTGTCTATACTGGCATGGATCCACTGCTTTGTCAGACAAACTTCTTGCAACTGCATCCTCCCTTGAGATGTGACAGGCGAGGTACAGTTTTGACCAATGATGCTATCCCCCTGGAGGACCATGAAGGTTATAGATGGACCCCTTTGACATTTACTGACCCCCTAGGCTTCTGCCATGGTTGCCCTGCCGATGATCATACTCTGCCCCTTCACCACACCACCACCAGTATAGGACATCTCTGCTCATGTTTCCCTATAGAACAACCATATTTTTTTGCCTGTAATACAAATTCTGGAGAAACAGCTTAGACAGCCAGTAGTGTTTTGGACATAAGCATAGAAGGACAGCATGTGTGGCAGTACAATTATAGCCCAAGGCATGTTCCCTGCAAATGCTTAAGGCGGAATTGACTCCAACTAGAGCCCTTATTAGCTAAACAAACTCATATTCATGCATTGTTTTCATAAGGAGTCCCAACTGGCTATCACAATCCCATCTTCGTTGGAGAAGTACTTCAAAGCAGAGAAGAAAGTATCTCCTCACCAACAGAACAGAGGAGCCAAGAAAGATAACTGCAGACCTCCCCAGCATACAAAGCACTCGGCTTAGTGGCATTAAACAAACAAGGGCAATGCAAACGCTGAAAGGTCATAAGCAGAATTTCTCAAATCAATAAATAACTAAAAAGCGAGCTTGTTGAGAGATTTCAAGTCATGTAAATGCAAAGGACTGATTTGTATAGTCAGTACATGCTGAGTTTTGCTCCAGAAAAGGAAAACTCCGAGAACAATGCACTAAACGAGCTGATTGTTGCCACTGAAAAGATGGCAATCAGGAAGTGTGAGAAAAATCCCAGCTCTGACACCGACAATAGCTAAAGACGTGGAATAAGTGTCTGGGAACAGCAGACTGATAACTTTATAATGGTGTTATAAAAATTCGAACAAAAACTGGAATGTGCCTGGTTGATGGACAATGTCTCAAGGATGTTGAAGTGCACCTGTCATTCTGCAGCAGGCAATCAACTGAAAAGAAGGGAAGCAGCAGTGGAGGGTTGGTTGCTTGTGACCTTGAAGGCAAAAGTAAGACAGCCCTGTTAAAGCAGGACTGGTTCATTGTTTACAGAAACAAAGGATAATGGGAAATGCTACAGATGTATCTTTGTTCGTCACCAAATTTAAAGTGAACCCATGAAGGCCAAAGCTACAGGATCACGTTAAAGCAATCCTGTTGTGAAGATAAATTCCCTGTAAAATAAGCCCTATAATACTTAACCTGTCCAGCTGCCCATGCCTTGCATCTCTGCTCTCATAAAAAGATGAGGCAGTTGAATCTGTGTCGTTGGCCTGGTCCCCCACTGAGTTCTGTGGTTCCATCCGCTGGCCGATACATCACTATTTGTAACACAGTTGCTTTTTGGTCTGAATGAGGACAGGTTAGAAGCTCTGTTAGGTTTTTATAACCATTTTAAGCAAGAGGAATGCGCTTATATAATCGTGCATCAAACCCACTGGGCCCAAAAACTATTTATTACTTACAAATATAGCGCACTCATCCCAGCCTTTACCTGCTTTTCTTAATTTGGCTCCTCCGCAGGAAAGACTGAGGCACACCGCACTACATGCCCGTACCCTCCTGGATGGGGAGGTTGAGCGGTGTTAGTTTTCTCGGGCCTGCCTACGGCTGGTGTTTGAATCCTCCCGAGCTGATCTCACTTCTGGCTTGGCCAGAAACAAGTCCTTAATTCTCCCCAGTAAAGCCACTGTCCACACCAACTGAAAGTCCAACTTCTGTATTTATTTCACATGAATAATAAACAGTCCCTTTAAGAGCAGACAGGTTGAGACGAGACACAGGTCAGATAAGGTGGGAGGGAGGTCCAGGCACAAACTCAAATCTTGGGTTCTCTTACTGTTCTGATATGCACGAACAGGTTTGGCGTGCGATCTTTATCACAGACCTAATGAACATGAAAGTCACTGCCTCTGACTTGGTGAAGATGGTCACTGCCACTGACCGGGTGAATAGGGCCTTGCCCTATTTGGTCACTGCCACTGACCTGGTGTACGTAGAGTCACTGCCACTATGACCTACAGAACATGCACTGCCTTCTTGGAGAACTTGGCCCATGTCAAAGAGAAAAGCCCCATCCACTCCAAATTCAAATGTGACAGAAGGGAAGAAGAACCTCTGTATTCTGTAAGTGTGTGCGTGGGTAGTTGGGACAGGGACGGGATGGCGGGGCGGGGGGGAGGCTTTGTGGACTCTATATTTCATGTCATATTCTAAATATGGGTGTATCATGAAATATGGGCAGAAAGGTGGAGTTAGCATCTCAGTTTTCAATAAACCTATATTATAAAGATATCTTACCAAGTTACTAACCTCTTTCTTAAGACCCCTTTCACACTGAGGCAGTTTTCAGGCATTTTAGTGCTCGAAATAGTGTCTGAAAACTGCCTCCCATTCTCTGCAATGGGTGCTTTCGCACCCGCATGGTGCACTTGCGGGACTTTAGAAAAAGTCCTGCAAGTAGCATCTTTGGGGAGGTTTGGGAGTGCTGTATATAACACTTCAATATGGGTTCAATACTTAAATGGGCGTGCTTGTTTCGTTAGGCCACGCCTATGAAGATACCTGATGGGGTGAAGCATGTCAGGCTGGCCGATGCAAGCACGCTGAGAGCCACGGAATTTTTTACTGTACATCATGATGCCTGTATTTTACTACTACCTGTAAGTAGACTACAATAAATTACAGTTTTTTTTTACCCTACGGGCTTTACTATTGCTGACTTATTTCTTTCTCAATTTGGGTAACATCATATTGGTGAATATCTTATCCATTCCTGCTTTGGAGTTTGATGAGTTGGTGGTTAAATGTGATCTGAAACTTTGGATTCTTTATAATTGATCTGCAGTATTTGGAGAGTGACACCCTGGTCCCCTGTGATTTATGATTACATGCTTGTATATCATTACCTTCTGGTAAGCAGATTGGATTCAATTGGGTGTGGTGTGCTTTTCCATACACACTGAAGTTGGTTAAGGGTCCTTCATATTCCCTATCATATTCCCTATATCTTCATTGACAGAACTGTTATATGAACAATGACAATTTAAAGCGCTGCATTTTTGGACTTTTTATTTTTATTGTTTGATGATCAACAAACTGTGCTGGCTGCTTATTTTTAAATTATTTTAGTTAGCGCAGATACCCACCCACTCTCTTTATACAACGCTCCCAAAACGCCCCTGCCCATTGCAATGAATGGGCAGCGCATCCAAAGCGCCTGAAAAGCACTTCGGAAGTGCGGCAACACAGGAATTTTTAACCCCTTTGGGGTTAAAAGTGCCCCACTATCGGCCAAAAAGCGGTACAAGCGCCGCTAAAAATGAGCATCGCTTTTAACGAGCAGCGCTTTACCGTTAACGACCGGCGCTAAATGTCAGCAAAATTTTCTTCCAACATAATCAGCTGCCGGTGTCTTGCCGAGAAAGGTCCCCCTGTGGATTATGCCCCCCCTGTACTGCGCAGGTGCGGCGCTTGCCTCCGAAAATAGACAAACATCTAGAGCTGAGAGTCAGCTCTAGATGGCGCCTGTGCACACCAAATTGTGCTACGCTTCTGACATCCAGGCTCTTTCCTTACCATCCCCGTGGACATGGAGGATGTTAAAAAAAAGAGCCAGGAGGCCGAGCAAGCGACTGGCCACTTTCAGCGAGGTCCACGCAGGTGCCGTCTAGAGATGACTCTCAGCTCTACATATATTCGGCTATTTTCGGAGGCTCATTCAGGTTCGTACTGTGCAAGCGCCGCGACTGCGCAGTACAGGGGGGGGGGACCTTTCTCGGCAGAACACCGGCATCCAGTTTTACTCCAATGCTTTCCTCTGACTTGCTTTTTTGCCAAAAAGTACTTGATTTTAGAATAGTTAGTAAGCAGTTCTTGTACACGGTTGGGTAACACAGGACACATGAGAGGTCACATGATCATACAAGGATTTAGTGTTTCACATAAGTGCTTTTAGATTTCCTGGTTATGCTTGTGTAAGCATTTCTGGATGCTTAATGTGTATTTCTGATTTAAAACATGTAAAATGTGTAGAATCTGATGGAACAAGCAACGGTGTGCTAGATTAAATATAAGCATAGTTAGAATTTATTGGCAAATCCTATTTAATTATCTTTTTTTACCATTGTTACCTCTTTTGTTTTTACATTTCCTTTTTGTTTATTTTATAGCTCCAAAATTATGTAGCCTTGTGTACTCTTTCCAGTGCTGTAGCTAAACTCCCCAGGCCCCGGAGCAACCAAAGATGGGACCCCAGAGTCAGCTATATTCCTCAGTGAAATCTTATTAGACAATGGATTCTCTTTGGTTTCAAAGTCATGTTTTTTTGCTCTGATATTAAAGTGTCTTCTAGAATAAACCAAAAAGTTATATTACATGGGCCTTATTACTTATTAACATTTCTGCACATGAAATTTCTTATACCTGAACAGATTTCTGTACCAAAACTCAAAGTCATACAAATCAAAATACAGCCTGGCTTAGGCAGAATAAATTCCATATGTCAGATCGATCAACTGACAAGAGTACTTCATGAGTAATGACCAATGAAATTCTGTGATGTGATGTGAAACAGGGTCTTCTAGCCTGGCTTAACAAACATACACATGAAGTAAAAGGCCTCGTACACACGACCGGTTTTCTCGGCAAGAAACGACAAGAAAGCTGCTGGGAGAGCTTTTTGCAGAGAAAACCGGCCGTGTGTACGCGGCTTTCAGGTTTCTCGTCAAGAAAACTGCCCAGAATCTCGACGAGAAAAATAGAGAACCTGCTCTCTATTTTCTCGTCGGGATTCTTGTCGGCCTGTTTCCCGACGATAAACCCGAGCGTGTGTATACTTACCTGTCGCCGAGGAAACCCGTGCATGCTCGAAATGACTTTGACGCATGCGCAGTAGCTTCCAAGGCATAGGTAGGGTGAAGCAAGATGGCGGCAACGGCATCGAATGTGACAAGCGCATGCTCGTCGTAGTCGATGATGTCACCGCGTTCGTGCCATTCAAAAGAACGGCGGTTCTTTTCAATCGTACGTGTGTACACTCGGCCGGGACAAGTTTCTTGTCAAGAATCTCGTCAGGAAAAACTACAGGTTTTTTTCCTGACGGGATTCTTGGCCGTGTGTACGAGGCTATAGAGTTCTGTATACAAGGATGTTCCGATTACCTCCTAACAGAGGCGTAGCGTGGGGGGGGGGCAGGGGGGCCGTTGCACCGGGCGCAACATTTAGGGGGGCGCCCGCCAGTATGTATCACAGTGGCTGCCTCCTAAATGAACTGTGTCCCCGTCCCTGTGTCACCGTGCCCGCCGCCATGTTCAGTCTCAGGCGCCCTGTGATTGGGCGTATGAGGTCATGTGCGGCGGCGGGGCTGGCCTGTCCACGATCGCGGTAGAGCCTGGAGTCCCGCCTTCGTCCAATCACAGAGTGCAGGAGACTGAACATGGGTGGAGGCGGGACTCCAGGATCTACCGCGATCGTGGATAGGCCAGCCCCGCCACCACACATGACCTCATACGCCCAATCACAGGGCGCCTGAGATTGAACATGATGGCGGGGAATATCGCCGAACAGAGGCTGCAGAGCAAAGCAGGTGCCGAACATGGCGAGTCGGATTACTCCAGCAAGGTACCGGGGATCGGGAGGAGGGCAGCCGCTGACACTCTTCCAGGCAGGCTGAGCCAATGCTGGGGAGGAAGGAGAGCACGGAGCCGGGAATAGAGCACAGGCAGCAGGGGGTGTAGGGGAGAGGGAAAGTCACAGCATGGAGGAGAAGAGAGGAATGGAGAGGAGAGGGGGATCAGCCTGGAGGAGAGATGGAGGAGAAGAGAGGAGAGGGGGATCAGCCTGGAGGAGAGATGGAGGAGAAGAGAGGAGAGGGGGATCAGCCTGGAGGAGGGATGGAGGAGAAGAGAGGAATAGAGAGGAGAGGGGGACCAGCCTGGTGGAGGGATGGAGGAGAAGAGAGGAGAGGGGGGTCAGCCTGGAGGAGGGATGGAGGAGAAGAGAGGAGAGGGGGATCAGCCTGGAGGAGGGATGGAGGAGAAGAGAGGAATAGAGAGGAGAGGGGGACCAGCCTGGTGGAGGGATGGAGGAGAAGAGAGGAATAGAGAGGAATAGAGAGGAGAGGGGGATCAGCCTGGAGGAGAGATGGAGGAGAAGAGAGGAGAGGGGGATCAGCCTGGAGGAGAGATGGAGGAGAAGAGAGGAGAGGGGGATCAGCCTGGAGGAGAGATGGAGGAGAAGAGAGGAGAGGGGGATCAGCCTGGAGGAGGGATGGAGGAGAAGAGAGGAGAGGGGGATCAGCCTGGAGGAGGGATGGAGGAGAAGAGAGGAATAGAGAGGAGAGGGGATCAGCCTGGAGGAGGGATGGAGGAGAAGAGAGGAATAGAGAGGAGAGGGGGACCAGCCTGGTGGAGGGATGGAGGAGAAGAGAGGAGAGGGGGACCAGCCTGGTGGAGGGATGGAGGAGAAGAGAGGAGAGGGGGACCAGCCTGGAGGAGGGATGGAGGAGAAGAGAGGAGAGGGGGACCAGCCTGGTGGAGGGATGGAGGAGAAGAGAGGAGAGGGGGATCAACCTGGTGGAGGGATGGAGGAGAAGAGAGGAATAGAGAGGAGAGGGGGACCAGCCTGGTGGAGGGATGGAGGAGAAGAGAGGAGAGGGGGATCAGCCTGGAGGAGGGATGGAGGAGAAGAGAGGAATAGAGAGGAGAGGGGGATCAGCCTGGAGGAGGGATGGAGGAGAAGAGAGGAATAGAGAGGAGAGGGGGACCAGCCTGGTGGAGGGATGGAGGAGAAGAGAGGAGAGGGGGATCAGCCTGGAGGAGGGATGGAGGAGAAGAGAGGAATAGAGAGGAGAGGGGGATCAGCCTGGAGGAGGGATGGAGGAGAAGAGAGGAATAGAGAGGAGAGGGGGACCAGCCTGGTGGAGGGATGGAGGAGAAGAGAGGAATAGAGAGGAGAGGGGGATCAGCCTGGAGGAGAGATGGAGGGAAGAGAGGAAAGACACACTTCTATATACACATGAATGGGACAGGAGGAAATCAGTGGAGCTGGGATTGTCAGATTGTCACATCCATATGGGGGGGGGGGGGGGGGCATGGAATCAGTAGGAGATGACATTAACAGGAGCTGGGACTGTCACATGAGATGAGGGGTCCATGGATGGGAGCTGAGAGGGGTCCATAAATAGGGCACAACACACACAGGGACAGGAGAGAAACGTGGGTGGAGGCATGGACACTTAAGCCTCGTACACACGAACGAGTTTCTCTCTTGCTGGCAGAGATTTTTTGCCGAGAAATTCATTCGTGTGTATGGTTTCTCGTCAAGAAAAGCGACAAGAATCTCGACGAGAAAATAGAGATCCTGCTCTCTATTTTCTCGTCGAGATTCTCGTCAGCCTGTTTCTCGACGAGAAAATTGTGTGTGTGTACACTTACCTTTTCGCCGGGAAGCCCGCGCATGCTCGAAATGACTTTGACGCATGCGCGGTAGCTTCCTAGGCATAGATAGGGTATACCAAGATGGCGGCGACGGCATCGAATGTGACGAGCGCATGCTCGTCATAGTCGATGATGTCACCGCGTACGCTCCATTCAAAGAACCGCGGGTTCTTTGAATGGATCGTGTGTACACTCGGCCGGGACAATTTTCTTGTCCAAGAATCTCGTAGAAAAAAACGACATGTTTTTTTCTACGAGAATCTCGGCCGTGTGTACGAGGTTTCACTGTGTGTTCTATGAACAATGAGATCCGCAGGACTTCCACACACCAGCCCACTCCCCCCACCTGTCATACAGCTATGCTATCCTGGACATCACAATCCCAGTACACTGCACAGCACACCTCCACTACACCACACAGCACACCTCCACTATAAGGCGGGGGGGGGGGTCATTGGAAGGCGCCACAAAAATCTCCACCTACACCGTATAGTCAGGGGCGGAGCCAATGGGGGTGTAAAAATTAGGTTTCACACAGGGTGGCAAAAATCCTTGCACCGGCCCTAGTCAGTGTAGTGGTCAGTGTAGGAATCAGGTAGGTCAGTGTAGTGGTCAGTATAGTGTGTAGTGGACAGTGTGGGAATCAGGTAGGTCAGTGTAGTATAGTGGTCAGTGTAGTGTAGTGGTCAGTGTAGGAATCAGGCTGGTCAATACTATTGTAGGAAGGGAAGGGATAGGACTCGGGGAGAGCTAAAAGTCTGCAGGTCAGGGGGGCGCAAATTACTTGCCTTGCCCCGGGCGCTGACAACCCACGCTACGCCACTGCCTCCTAACACAGCAAAGGTCTGATCAGAAGCTACAGGAAGCATTTGGGCGAGTTTACTGCCAATAGAGAACATTTTATTGATTTTTAAATGTAAGGTGTGGCAGACCCAACCAGGAGAGGAGCTTTTAGAGGAGACTGCAGACTAGCCTCTTGCCTACTGACTATGGGCCCTGGCGTTTAAGGGGGCTCTATTCTTTAGGAGGTGTGTGCCTGGGGGACCTTTGGAGTATTTTTACTTTGTATTAGAGCCCATGTCTCCCCAAAACACAAAGACTCTGAGAACTGGAGGACCCGGATACAGATTTGGAGCCTCTGTGTTCTGTGGGGGTATAGAAACAACAGGGCAAACCAGCACTGACTGCTTCAACCCCCCTTCTAGACTCAGAGAATCAATGCAGAAGAACATAATCGGCGAAAAAATCAACCTGATGCTGGGGTTTCCTGCTGTTATGTGTAATCTGTTTATTAACCGCTTGCCGTCCGCCGCACGATATACGTCGGCAGAATGGCACGGCTGCGCAAAAGGACGTATATATACGTCCCCTTTATGAAGCGGCATTGTGGACGTGCGTGCGCCAGCGCGCGCCTGTCGGGAGCTCCGTGACTCATACCCGCGATCGTGTCACGGTGAGGAAGAACGGGGAAATGCTATTGTAAACAAGCATTTCCCCAGTCTTCCTAGTGACAGGACAGTGATCACAGCTCTCTGTAATCGGGAGCGGTGATCACTGTCGTGTCACACACAGCCCATCCCCCCTACAGTTAGAAGCACTCCCTAGGACACACTTAACCCCTTCAGCGCAACCTAGTGGTTAACCCCTTCACTGCCAGTGTCATTTTCACAGTAATCAGTGCATTTTTATAGCACTGATCGCTGTAAAAATTACAATGGTTCCAAAAATGTGTCAAAAGTGTCCGATGTGTCTGCCATAAAGTTGCAGTCCCGATAAAAATCGCATATCACCGCCATTACTAGTAAAAAAAAAAAATAATAATAAAAATTATTTTGTAGACGCTATAACTTTTGCGCAAACCAATCAATATACGCTTATTACAATTTTTTTTTTACCAAAAATATGTAGAAGAATACGTATCGGCCTAAACTGAAGAAAAAAAATGTTTTTTTTATATATTTTTTGGGGATATTTATTATAGCAAAAAAGTTTGATTTTTTTTTCAAAATTGTCGCTCTATTTTTGTTTATAGCGCAAAAAATAAAAACCGCAGAGGTGATCAAATATCACCAAAATAAAGCTCTATTTGTGGGAAAAAAAGGACCTCAATTTTGTTTGGGAGCCACGTCGCACGCAATTGTCAGTTAAAGCGACACAGTGCCGAATCGCAAAAAGTGCTCTGGTCTTTGGCCAGCGAAATGGTCCGGGGCTGAAGTGGTGAAGGTGTTGTGTGTTTACTGTTAAATTTATTTTTCCCATTGGGTGCCTCCTAGGTGTGAATTCCGATTATTAATGGAGTAACCTATTGTTTCTGTTTGTTTGCTAATCCTCCTGGAGATGTAAACAGTCTTTTGTCAACTTTACCTCGTTACCTAACCATAATGGGATTTTTACCACAATGTGTAATATTTGTTTTTATTGTTCATGTGGTGACTGCCCCTGTTTTTGAAGTGTATAAAAACATGTATTTCTGCTGTTCAATAAAGTCATTCCTTTGGTTTTACCTAAACATCTTGCTTGGGGTGTTTTACCTAAACATCTTGCTTGGGGTGAAGGGCTGGTATTAGCTGCTGGAAGGGTTTGGAGGGCAGGAGGCACAGGTGGTCCGTCACATAAGAGTTCACATGATTGTTCATGAATGACTTTGGTTGTTTAACCACTTCCTGCCCGCCGTATGCAAAATGACGGCTGCAGAGTGGCTCTATTATTCTGACTGGGCATCATATGACGTCCAGTAGGATAAGCCGCTCGTGTGCGCCCACGAGGGCACGCAGTAGTGCGCTGTGTCACTCTGACACACCGCATCTCCGATCCCGGTAAAGAGCCTAAGATGTAGGCTCTGTAATGCGTGCTCAGCTGTGTCCAATCACAGCTGGTCACATCATAACCAGGAAGTGCTGTTTATCGGCTTTTCCTCTATTCAGGGCATTATCAGTGCAGACCCATCAAGGATGCCCACTAGAGCCCACCAGGTGTGCCAACCCATGCCCACCAGGGATGCCATCCCATGCCCACCAGGGATGACAAACAGTGTCCATTAGGGATGACAATCAGTGCCCATCAGTAATGCCTGTAAGTGCCTGCTCATCAGTGCTGCATATCAGTGCTGCATATTAGTGCCTCATCATCAGTGGCGCCTCATCAGTGCCCATGAGTGCCGTCTCATCAGTGGCCATCAGTGTAGCCTCATCAGTGCCCGTCAGTGTAGCCTCATTAGTGCTCGTCAGTGAAGGAGAAAACATACTTATTTATAAAATTTTATAACACAAAACATTTTCTGTCACTTTTTATTTGTTTGCCAAAAAATAAGAAACCCAGAAATGATCAAATACCATTAAAAGAAAGCTTGTTTGGGTACAGTGTTGCATGACTGTGCAATTGTCATTCAAAATGCGACAGTGCTGAAAGCTGAAAATTGGCCTGGGCAGGAATTGGATGGAAGTGCCCAGTATTGAAATGGTTAAACAATTTCTTTATTAAACATTGCCATTGGCAATCCCAAGAATTAAAGTAAGACAATGGGTGCTGCAGCCCACCAGTCTTCAGGAATAATTGATACTTCCCGTAAGCCTTTAAAGAGGACTTTTCAAATTATAGATAAAAAATTGCTGACAATGCTGACTTCTTGAAATGGTGCAAGTACCAGTGCTATCAGCTTTTTCCTTGCTACTGATCTGGAAGCAGTGTACAGTTCTTACTTCACTACTGTATCTGCATTCTTGGGCAAGGTCAGTGACTCACTAAACCAGGCATTGCCAAAAAGAGGGTTCCTCCCAAGGTTGCTAGGGATTCCTGGAGCTGGGCTTAGTCTACCTCCCATTTGATGGTGCCTTCATGGTTCCAGATCCATTGCCACTTGGCAAAGCCAGAGGTATGACACCAACCATATTTTCAACTAACTGTAGGGGTTGCATACAAACCATCACTGTAAGGGATCATTCCTTCCAATGTCCACTAATGTAAGAGGATCTTATGTTCCTGATGGACTAAACTTAGCAGGGGCTCCCGGACACCTGAAAATTATTTCAAGAATTCCTCTGGGGTAAAAATGTAGAGAAAGGCCGTACTAAACAGTGAAACAAGAATAATAGAGCTGGAACTTGCACCTTTAAAACCAAGTCGCCCCTGCGCAAGGATGACATGCAAATTCGTGAAGCATTCAATATTTAAAAAATAAATAAAACAATCACTGATGTCTGATTCCATATTCATGTACTTGAATGTTAATAATTATGTTTAACATCTTTATGTTTTCTTTGTGTGAATAAAGATCGACTACATATCTGCACAATGAGAGCTTTATTAATAAAAACAATGCATTCATCACCGTGTTTTGGCACACAATTTCAAGTTGCAGGCACATTACATCGACCAATTACTGAACCGAAAGATGTAAAGTGAATCACTGCCAATTTTTTTATTCACAAAATACTGATACAATAAATAGGTAGATAACCTCTACAGTATAAGAAATAGATAGTCCAGACTCAACAAGATATGTACATCAGCATTTCTGCTTTAAATAATATTTTAATTTAATATGGCCTTTAATTCATGAATGGTGGATGTCGCACTTGTAAAGATAATTGTGGCACAATATACCCTAACTGTACAGGTGAAATTGATGGTGATCATCAGACATTCACAAAGAAGCGGACAATGGCAAATATTGTGCTGTGCAATTCTGCATAAATGAATCCGTGTGCTTCAAGTGAACCCTAAAGGGATCTCACGGGCAAATTCACAGAAATTCTCCCAAAGATACAAATCCACAGAAACATATTTAAAAAAAAAAAAATAATACACCTATTTTTGTTGGAGTACAGCAAGGGGAGGCAGGGGAATTAATCTGCCTTAATGTCAAGTCCTTCATTCCTTTTTCCAGATAAATTATATTTCTTAGAGTTTATGACACCTGACCATCACACCTACTTTATGGCCAAAAGTATGTGACTACCTCTCGGAATCCTCCAGTTCAGGTGTTTTCAGTGAAGGATTCTGTTAATACTAGAGCATACAAAGAAATTTAAAAGAACTGTGTGCTCACAGCCTTGTGGTTACATTTTTTGGAAGGTCCAGTATGACTTTGTCCCTGTGCACAGAGCCGCCATTAAAATGTGGCTTGATGAGTTTGGTGTGGTGGACCTTCAGAGCCCTGGCCTCAACCTTAATAACACCTTCAGGATGAACTGGAATGCTGATTGAGATCCAAGCCTTCTCGTTCAACATTAGTACCTGAACTCATAAATGCTCATTTGGCTAAATTGGCACAAATTCCCATAGACACACTCCAAAATGCTACCCTGAAGAATGGAGGCTGTTGTAGCTGCAAATAGTAGATTACTTAATGCCCATGGCTTTGCAATGGGATGTCCAATAAGCTCTTATAGGTGGGATGGTCAGGTATCTACACAGTTTGGCCATATATACTGTATTTAGCAGCCAACTGGTTATCTGGTTCCTTTGTAGCATTTCACTAATTTAATTATTCCGCACCAAAGGCAGGTTAATTAGAGCTGTAGGAAGACCTCCAGGGCTTATTCACAATAACTACTTTTTTTGCTGGGTTACATAAAGTATGCAAAATTCATAAACACATTCAATCTAATCAAACAAGTTATCCACCAAACACAAAGTTGCATTTGGAAAAAGTGTTCAGCGTGGTAGTTTGGATGTGCAACCCTGCATTGTCCCAGAATCCCAAATAAGTAAATTGCCGCCCTTTACCACATGTAATATGGTGTAAATCAGTGTTTCTCAACTCCAGTCCTCAAGGCGCCCCAACAGGTCATGTTTTCAGGATTTCCCTCAGATGAAACTGCTGTGGTAATTACTAAGGCAGTGAAACTGATCAAATCACCTGTGCAAAATAATGGAAAATCTGAAAACATGACCTGTTGGGGCGCCTTGAGGACTGGAGTTGAGAAACACTGGTGTAAATGACCAATTAGAGAGATGTTCTAGAGCAGTGGTCTCCAAACAGGGGCCAGATGAGGTCCTTTGCTTGCTATTATCTGAACCTTGGGGCACTATTCCTCCCACTGATTTGACACTGTTTCTCCCACTGACACCAACAATGGGGCACAATTCCTCCCAGTGTTACCAACCATGGGGCACCATTCTTCCCTCTAACACCAAATGGGGCGATATATATTGCCATCGATGCCAGGAAAATTTCCACTCCCACTGACCATAGTCTGGCCCCCCTGAAGTCTGAGGGACAATAAACTGGCCCTTTGTTTAGAAAGTTTGGGGACCCCTGTCCCAGAGGACTCAATGTAAGTTAGGTTTACCCCTCTGCTTCCCCCTGCCAGCCTCTACACAAAATATTAGCAGTGACCTCATGCAGGAGGTACTTTATGTAAATGAGTCACCTACTTTGTCTATTAAATGATGCAGAGCAATGTTGTGAAGGGCAATCCAGTTTATATATATAAAAAAAGGAAAGCTCTGATAGTACATTCTTTTAACCAAGTCTAAACATTAAGACCATGGTTCACTTTAGCATTGTCAGTAAACGGATGTATTTTGACATTACTTTTGCACTTCACACCATCAAAATCAGTTCAACAGAAACCTCTGTATATAAACGAGACATAAACATGCAAGTGCAGCCTGATTTAAACACAGTCTTCTTAAAGGGGCCATATTTTTTTTTTTAAATGGCAATGTATAGTGGGACCCACCCCCATTGCAAAGCTGCAGGGGGCAAGGATCCATATAAGTGCATTATTGTAGCTTCTACAGCTATGCCCAGCTCTGGATGACAAGCTTATAGGAGCTGTTTATAGCCTGCTATACCGGATATATTTATTTTCTTGTCCTGACCTGATGGGAAGGCTGAAGTGTTGGAGGGAGTGTGGCAAACCACTGCATAGCCACTGAGTTCCATTTTACCCACTATAACTCCAAAATGGAATCCCCCTTTAACTGCTCTCCAGGGCATGAGTTCTAGTGTAAGTGTGTGCAAACATTCTTTTCACATTGTTCTTTTATGGCTTGCCAATAAATTGGGCTAGTAATGTTTTTTTCCTAAGCAATTTCTGCCTCATGACCATCACATGGTATGCAATAAAGTCCACGCAAGCATGCTTTTTGTAAATTGACAAGCAGAACGTTCAACTACTGATTAGTAAGAAAGGTTTATATTAAAATTCATCCTAATATATGTAGCCCGGCAAGCTCAGTCGGTAGAGCATGAGATTCTTAATCTCCGGGTCGTGGGTTCGAGCCCCACGTTGGGCGTATGGCATTGCAAAGTTTTGGCCCAGTGAGTGCCATTTGACAAACTTGGTGGAACTCAAAATTAATGTTAATAATTTTAAAAGCTTTGTACCGGCATTGAAACAATTTGAGCCTCCTAAGCTTTCACATAACAGCCACCAGCGTACCTGGACCTGAGGCTCTAGAACAGCTGAAAAGCCTCATGTTGTACTCTGAGGGCTGCTGTAAACTACTGGGCCATAAATGGCCAAAAGTAAACAAATTTAAAGTGTTTACATGTATAAACCTATATACCTAAATTCTTTGTCACACCAAAAATATTACTAATTTGGCAAGGTTCCCAAACCCGTTATCACAGTCCGTTAGTCTCTCTTTCTATTTTGCAAAAAAATTTAATAAAAAATAAAACATGACAATAATAATAATAATAAACAAATTAAAGAGGAACTCCAGTTAAAAAAAAAATTGTTTTTTAAATGACAAATTAATTACTGTGTATTTGTAATTTTTCTGTTCAACCAGTCTATGGTTATGTCAGTGTTAATGATGCTTAGAAGTGGATCTAAACTGGAAAAGCAAAATATTGGCTTATAGTGAACATTTAGAAATGTTAATTGTAGTTGCAGTGCCCTAAAAATTTACCTTTTGTCTTGAGTTTCACCTAAAAATTAGCACCTGTGTCTAGCCACTTCTGTGCCTTGGACCTCATAGCTGTATATCTGCAGTATGGGATCATCTACGGCACACCTGGAAGGAGAAATAGAACCCCATGCCACGAGAGAGCAGCCCAGGTATCACAATACAGGTAAAAATGGCTTCAGCCTGGCTCCATCCAGGCCATGCCCTCTGATTCATTTTGCCCCGCCCATAGGGCTTAGCCATAAAGAACTCTCTGATACCTAGGCTGCTTTCTCGGAGTGTGGCATTCTATTTCTCCTTCTCGCTCGCGTGTGTCTCCCTATACCAGCCACCTATCCAGGGAGAGTCAATGGAGTTGTATACGATGAGGGCTTGGAGCAGCATCCAAAGCTTTCATAATTCATGATCATCTAAGGCATGGGTGCTCAACCTGTGGCCCTCCATCTGTTGCGGAACTACAAGTCCCATGAGGCATTGCAAGTCTGACAGGTACAAGCATGACTCCCAAAGGCAGAGGCGTAATGAGACTTGTAGTTTTGCAACAGCTGGAGGGCCACAGGTTGAGCACCCATGATCTAAGCAACTGCTGTGTCTACCTACTAGTCTCAACAGATTTGGAAAATCACTGATGTATTGCTCACTGTTCTCCTCGCTGGAGAGGAAGTTATAACTGAGAAGCTGCAGTATAAGGATCTTCCTACTAGCTACTCGAAACTATTTAATTTATTCAGTAAATCTGTGCTTCCCCCAACTCTCCTGCTGCTTTATTATTGCTCCATCTGTCATCGGATCAACTAGGTATCAGAGGGAAAGCTTGGATATAAATTCCCAGTACAGAACAAAGCATGGTAAGTCAGTAATGGGGAACAAATAATCTTAGGAGAGTCTATAGGCAATACTGGTTGGAAATTTTGGCTTAAAATATGATATTTTTAGAGCATACCAAACATTGGCCAAATACCATTTTATGAAAATGGTGATGTAAATAGCAGGCAGTGGGAAGAAGAGGACTGGGTTGGAGGAGAGGGGTTACACTGTGAGGCAATCAGCCTCTATTTCACTGCACAGTGTTGTCATCTTAACCTAAAGCAGAAATAAAGCTGAAAAAAATAAAAATCTTTCCCTTGCAAGGTAAAGTCCTAATGTGCTAGTATGAAAAACTTACCTTGAAAGAAAGCCCTCCATTGGTGCGCTGTCTGGGCTTCCATCTGCACCCAGTCTTCTATCCGGGTTTGCAGGCTGCGGTCCTTTGAGTGGCCAAGCCACGATGACGTCACTGTTTACCGCACAGGGCTCGGGAACGGTGCGGGTATCCTTCAGAGCACATGTGCCAGTAATGTCACCAGCTGCAGGGACACTGAATATCTCCTAAGCGGTGCAGGTTTAGGAGATATTCCTTGTACCTACAGGTAAGCCTTATTATAAGATTACCTGTAGGGAGAAGTTTCCAGAGGGACTTTACTACCAGTTTACTTATGCCTAGCAACACTAGGGTCATCAAACCACAACACTACCTGCCAGGAGTTTGCATGTTCTCCCTGTGTCTGTGGGGGTTTCCTCCGAGTTCTCTTGTTTCCCTCCACTCTCCAAAGACATGCTGGTAGGTAATTGGCCCTAGTATATGTATGTATTGAGCCCAGGAACCTTAGTTTGTAAGTTCCATGAGGGCAGGGACTGATGTGAATGCAAATTGACGGTGGTATTTGAGTAACTGTAATAAATACATAAAATAAGCTTATAGGTTCTTGTACAGCATACAGAAGGAGCAGAAGAGAGGGAAAACCTTAGCACTGTTATGACATTCTTCTGTTGTCTATTGAGCAGGCAGGAAACAGCGGGGTTACCAGTGTGTCTGTGTACTCCATGGGGATGACAAGAGTGGCTAAACAGAATTAAAACATATTTTCTAAAACAGCACATATATCTATTTCAGTATAAATAATTACCTGTTTGGCTGAAGTTCTGCTTTAAACCATTTAAACTGCTGGCTCTAGTTTACAAAGTATAGAACAACTCCAGTCTTATCTGTTAGAAGACGGTACTGTATATGCAATATGAAAACCAAATCTAATGCCCGTATAGTTATTCTAAAAAATATGCCAGTTTACTGCTACATTCTAAGAACAAAACATAGTCACGTTTACGTCAGCAGAACAAACACATACAGTTTTTTATGACCATTTGTAGGCGAAGCACCAGTATCTTGTGACCCAGAGCAACCAGATGGACTTTGCATTAATTCTGCTGAAGGTATACTCTGCTCACACTAGATCAAGAGACACACCTTAGCTGCGTGGCTCCAGCGTATCTTAGCTCACTGCCATTGTAGACAAATCCGTACATTTGCCTTATTTACCCAATGGATGGTCTGGACTCTGAGCCTATAGACTGGTTCCAGGACCAATGCCTTCTCTACAATGAAGCCTTATTCCATAGCAACAAGAAGGAGCTTGCACAGTACAGAATCTGGTGACCAAATGCAGCAGTCCTGCCTAAAAACGCCTTATTGACCCTTTAATGACAATTACAACATGTCAGCTGTTGCTTCTAAGAAATTTCGGTAAATGCACCCCAAATAGTCATAAGATAGAACACAGCTTTCTTAGAATGCTGAATACCTACAGAATATTCAATTGTGCAAATCAGAAATCTTTTATGCTTTCACAATAAAGCTTGCATATAATGGTGATTAAAAAAAACAACACAAAAAAACAAAAAAGAACAATTTTCACAATCTGCAAACCTAAATGCCACACAAAATAAATGCATATGTTCGGCTGCTTGTCAAAAATAAAGGGTAAGTCCACCAAAATCCTGATATATCAGTTATAAGTGAATGGAGATAACTTTATATTTCTTTTGGGAACACTAATAGGGAACTCTGCTTTCTTGAGTTTCCTTTTGAGTATGAAATCCACCAGGGAGCCCGAGACCCCCTAAAGGCAATGGCAGGTAGGCGGAGCTAGGAACTGTAGACACAAGGACTTCACTACTGTCCCCAAGAAAGATAACAAGTTGGCAGAATAAAAAACGAAGTGTCCTTAAGGCCCCTTTCACACTTGTACGACTTCTTGGGACTGCAAAACCGCATGACAAGTTGTTCCCCATAATTTTCAATGACAACCATTCATATTAGTACGACTTCAAGTTGCGCCGACTTCAAAGTAGTCCCTGCACTACTTTGGTCCGACTTTGATGCAAGTTCAGGTTCATAGACCTCAAGTCTCCCTGAAGTCGCATCCAAATCGAGGTAAAATCACGCGACTTTGAAGTCGCAGTAGTGTGAAAGGGGCCTAAAGTGTTTATTAAAATATTTTTATTTAGTTTTGGATGGAATGGGGAAGGATTAAGGCCCCCTCCAGTTTTTTTTTGCTGTCTGTATATGATTGGGGAAATTTACGTTCACTTCCTGTTCCATGGGTGCACCAGGAAGTTAGAGGAAATTTCTTCAAAGCAGGGGGATTTTATGCTCACTTTACACATTAAAATCTGATTGTACAATTATCTTTAGACTTACCAAAACTATGTAACATGAGGACCTCTGTAAACTATCCAATCAATCGTTATCCAGTCAGGCAGGGCCCTGTACTATATAGTTGTTTGTAGATTTAAAGGATATTGTACAGTCTGCTTGTGTGGTGGGCTTTAGTCTGTTGTCGCCACAACAGATGTTCTTTTTGGGAGTGTGACAGCGCTGTACAGTGTGGAAAAGGGCCTTTTATCACCCAGCAATGTTTAGGGGATCCAGGGTGCTTGCCTCATACATAGCAAACTGTTTTTTAAGTTTCCTCAGAGGTCGCTAAAACCTTGTTTGGGACCTGTTGTCTAGAGGCTTTGAAGAGACCCGAGAGGACTGAGGTCTCCAAAACCTGAACCCAAATTTGAAGGCTTCATCTCTCCCAAGTCTCTAAAAAGCCTCCTGACTCTAGGCCTCATGCTCCAGGTTTTACTAATCTTTGAGGAAACTGAAAAGGCAGTCAAAGTGGAAAAGATGGACCTGCATAGAGCCAAGATTTTAAGTCCCTAGATTTTTTGCAGCAAAATCACAATAAAATTACATTTTGTTATATTAGATGTTGTGTGATTTCGCTGCAAAAAAGTCCCATGGGAGAAATTTTCAGTTTCCTCTGAAAGAGACAAGAACCCTGGAGCCCCTTAAACTGCCAGGATGAGTATCATGAGTGACACAAAACCCCTTTCACAATGTGGCAGAGCAAAGCACTGTCACAGAAGATTTTTCCTCACCTCATGTTCCCGTGACAACTCAATATTTAGAATATGCCTTTAATCGCTTTACCAGAGAAAATGGACATCGGAATAAATTTCCCCAGCCTTCCACAGCTTTGCAAAACTCAATAAAAAAGTTTTGGCATTGCATAAACCTTAGATATTAGTTGTGGCAGGCTTGTACCTTTAATGATGATCACATCGGAATATCAGAACGTAACAGATATTCCAAACTGGTAATAAAATACAAGAAATAACTACTTAGCAGCATATGGATTTGTGATTTTTTTTTTTGTTTTCTATAAAATACTTTCAACCATTGTCATTCTTTGAAAACTGATCATTTCTCGGTCGCTAACCTCTAACAAATACATTACCAGGAATGGGTAAAAGATTCTACATTCTATGTCATGAAGTATATTTTTGATTGTTTTGATTTTTTTTTGTTTGTGTTTGATGACTATTCAATTACTTTTGGGCACTTTTAGAACAATGGCACTTCATGTTTCCGGTTTCATTTTTAGGCACAATGTGACAGCGTTAACCTTGTTAGTCCTTCGCGGTGCATCTTGTAGAGCAATTTGAACTCGGCAGGAAGTTGGTGGGACTCCTGCCATTTTGTAGTAAATTTTGTTCCTTTTTTGTCATAGTAATGGTACGGTAGATCCTTCCCATTGTTTGGGTCCCACCCAAAGGGCCAAAATCCATAGAGGTGTATTTCGTCACAGATAGATGAGGCCAATGTATACATCAGGATACCGGTGCTCAGTCTTTTAGGTGATAAATGTTTGTTTTTCCAATACCTACAGAAAGAAAAAAAAAAATTTTAGATGTACATTTCTAGCTCTAAATCAATATTGTATTTTGATGTCAGAATCCAAAAGCTTTATAGAAAATATAAGATCAGTGTAAATGGAGTCGCGCAACCTATAAATGAAATATCATTAAATAACTATATCCATAATTCACCATTCACATAAATACAATAATAAATGAAGGGTTATAGTTTTATGTTGCTGAGTCTTGGGATGACTCCTAGAGTCTATACTTTTTTTTTTGCACCTACATCCCTTTAAAAGTATTTTTTTTCCTGCAACCACAATATCATGTGACTTTCACTGTGCCACAGCAAACACTTTTTCTTTAAAAACAAGAAGTTTTATTTCACATGTATTAAAATTACAATAAAAAGTACTTTACAGTTAATTTACAATTTCACTTTCCATATAAAGCAAGTTTTTGGGACTGATTGTCCACAGGGCTGGTGCAAGGATTTTTGACACCCAGGCGAAACCTAATTTTGCCGACCCCCCCTTGCTCCACCCCTGACTCCACGGCATTTGCCTTGCCCATGTATACCACACCTTTTTAATGAAGTGGCCATCAAATGCAGCCCATCAGCGCCCATTAAATGCAGCCTCACCAGCGCACATCGAATGCAGCCTCACCAGCACCCATTAATGCAGCCTCACCAGCGCCCATTGAATGCAGCATTACCAGCGCCCATCGAATGCAGCCTCACCAACACCCATCAATGCAGCCTCACCAGTGCCCATCAAATGCAGCCTACCAGTGCCCATCAATGAATGTTTGCTTGCTACCATTCATTCGGGAGTCAGGACACAGACACAGTCCTCCACTGCGCCTCTGACGCTATGTATGAATGGAACGGTGGCTGCCCGCTGATGCTGAGACTTAGTTGCTTGCTGCAGAGAGAAGAAAGTAGGAACACCAGTGGCTGTGCGCCCTAGGCAGCAGCCTAGTTTGCCTAGTGGTAGCACCGGCCCTGATTGTCCCTTCTATACAGGCTACACTGTTGTTTCCTCTAAATGTTTTTCCAAAAACGGCTTCTTCAGGAGTGGTGTCGCCAGAATTTAATAAGCGACATCCTTATCTATCAAAAAGCTCTTATTCATGGGGCACTCAGGCAGTCATAGAAGAGGCAAAATGGTCCCAGTAGTAATATCTATTAAGAAGAGGAGAAATGGGAATGCCAAATCTTCCCAGCATACAGTTCTCAGAGTGCCACTCTGAGATCTGTGGATGGAATTGCCACTAGAAATGTTAGGCATCATGAATAAAGAGCTTTTTGATAGATAAGGATGTGGCCTAATCAATTATTTTTAAAGAAAAATTGTTTGCGTGAAAGTCCCATAATATTGTGTTTAGAGGAATTTTTTTTTTTATGAAAGGTACTTACAAAAATCAAATATAGCAGCAGTGTCTATAACCACAAAATAAATCAGTGCTGGGTGTATGGTGAGTGATAAGTCAATGTTATCCAATCGTGACAAAAAAATTTCCACTTCTGGGATACACATAAATCCATGTTTGGTGATGAAAACTAAATTGTGCACTTTAGCTCCACTTAAAACTCCTCAGTGCTCACAGAACTCTCACCTTAACCACTTCCCTACCCGCCCATAGTCAAATGACATCCACAGATGGGATCTCCCATCCTGGGTGGACGTCATATGACGTCCTCGGCTTTGTGGGGGGATATCTGAATGATGCCTGCAGCTAGAGGCATCATTCAGATATCCTTTTGTTCTGCCGGCGATTCTGTGACCATAAGAACGATCATAGCGGTGGTTCCGCTGCTTGATCGTTCTTATAGGCAGCGGGAGGGGACATCCCCCCCTCCCGCCGCCATCCGGTGCTTCTCCAGGCTCTCCCGTGCCATCGGGGGCCCGGAGAATGAATCGTCCGGCGCCAGAGGTGAACCATAGAGATGACTGGTGACCAGATGGTCACCAGTCATCTCTATGACCGTCGGAGGCCCAGGCGCGATGTGATGACGTCATGCCCGGGTTCTCAGATGTAAACAAAGCCGCCATTGCGGCTAGTAAACATGAGATCGGTGAAATTTTTTTCACTGATCTCATGCTTTCCAGCCTGGAGGAGAGATGTGTGGTCTTATTGACCCCGCATCTCTCCATAAAGAGGACCTGTCACACACCATTCCTATTACAAGGGATGTTTACATTCCTTGTAATAGGAATAAAAGTGATAAAAAATATATTTTTTTTTAAAGTGTAAAAATAAAAAAAAATAAGTAAAATAAAAAAAAATAAAAAATATATTTTTTTAAAAGCCCCTGTCCCCGATAGCTCGCGATCAGAAGCGAACGCACACGTAAGTCCCGCCCACATATGTAAACGCCGTTCAAACCACATATGTGAAGTATGGCCGCGTGCGTTAGAGCGCGTGCAACAATTCTAGCACTAGACCTCCTCTGTAACTCTAACCTGGTAACCTGTAAAAAAAATTAAAGCGTCGCCTATGGAGATTTTTAAGTACCGAAGTTTGGCGCCATTCCATGAGTGTGCGCAATTTTAAAGCCTGACATGTTAGGTATCTTTTTACTCGGCGTAACATCATCTTTCATATTTTACAAAAAAATTGGGCTAACTTTACTGTTTTGTTAATTTTTAATTCATGAAACCATTTTTTCCCCAATAAAAGGCGTTTGAAAAATGATTGCGCAAATACCCTGCAAGAAAAAAAGTTGCAATGACCGTCATTTTATTCCCTAGGGTGTCTGATAAAAAAAACATATATAATGTTTGGGGGTTCTGAGTAATTTTCTAGCAAAATAATGATGATTTGTACATGTAGGAGAGAAGTGCCAGAATAGGCCCGGTATGGAAGTGGTAAAAAAAGCCCGGTGTTGAAGTGGTTAATAAATATTCAAATACACCATATAATAAACCCCAGTAAATGATCTGGTCACCCTCGATTCCAAGTGTTCTCCTTATCTCCTTGTACAAACTGGGGTACTGGTCCCTTTAAGGCGCCCTTTATCACGCTCAGGAACATGTTAGGACAGAACATATATAATTCCTCCCATAGTGTAGTAGTTAAATAACACAAGTTTATTTAATTAAAATGACGCTTACATCAAACAAACTCTTAAAAAGCATCCAAAGTAGTAAATACTCAGCAGTATCAGCCTCTCACATCACTTCTGATCCGAGATACCCTACGCGTTACGTCACCCAACTTGACTTCTTCAGGGTAATTGAATTGGTTGTTAGTATATTATATTTATGTGCCGGGAGAAGAAATGTGGCCATTGTCATTTTGTTGAAGCTGCTTTAAAGAATGTTTGGTGGCAACTATTGATGAGACCAACAAGATGTAGTCCATACACTAGAGGAACTTAATACAGCTACTTAGTGGCTGTTTTTTTGTGAATTCGACTATAGGGCGGGCTACTTATCGATTGCCAGAATAAAATATAAAAACAGCCTAATAAAATAAAATAAGTTAAAAGCTTTCGAGACCCTCCTCATCCCGGGAATAATATGTGAGGTTTACAAAGTAGTAAATCTTCAATCCCGCTAATACAGAGCCATCCTTAGATATATATCCAATGGATTACTACATAAAAAAATAATATAATAAACGATTAAACACATTAAATAAAATTACTGTATATACTCGTGTATAAGCCGACCCGAATATAAGCCGAGGCACCTAATTTTACCACAAAAAAACTGGGAAAACGTATTGACTCGAGTATAAGCCTAGGTTACACAATGCCCATCTGCAGCCCCACTGTGCCCATCTGCAGCCTCACTGTGCCCATCTGCAGCCTTACTGTGCTCATTTGCAGCCTCACTGTGCCGATTTGCAGCCTCACTGTGCCCATCTGTGCCATTCTGCAGCCTCACTGTGCCCATTTGCAGCCTCACCTTGTTTACAGTCTCCCGCTGTGTCATGCAACTGTTCGGCGGTGTTCTGTGAAACAGCGGCCATCCACTGTAATAAAGCACTGCCTCCTCTTCGTCCGTGATAGAACACCGCTGAACAGTTGCATGAATAGCAGGATTCATAACGACATAGCAAATCTAGCATTTGGGTAAGGGAAAAAATGAAAAGGACTTCATTTAACAATCACTGATAAAACAATTCAAATCAAATTCTACATTCAAGCCATCAAGAGTTAGGGTTTTCAAGGTATAAAGCCACATCGATTCCTTTTCGCCGAGTGTTCTAATTTTATGGCTACCTCTCCATGTTTGGATACACTATGTTTGGAGTATCCCTTTCTGATATTTTGTATGTGTTCTTTAATTCTGTTTTTAAGGTTCTTTTGGTTCTACCTACATATTGTAGTTGACAAGTACTTTCTAAAATATACACTACTCCCTTTGTGTTGCAACTTATAAAATCTTTGATAAGAAAAGTTTGTCCAGTTTTTGTGGCTTTAAATTCCATTTGTTTAATACCTGGTTTATTTGCATGATTGCATGCATAGCAATGTTTGCATGGATAAAACCCTTTTCCCGTAAAGAGGGTAAATTCTCTCTTAGGTGGTGGTTCAATCACAATTTTGTCTAGTAGTGTGGGGGCTATTCTATAGATGAGACCCAGTTTCCCAGGTAGTATACTTTATAGATGTTTATCAGTTTTCAAGATGTGACAATGTTGTTTAATCACTTTTTCCACTTGCCTATGTTGAATGTTATAGTCCAAAATTAGTAGTGGAGTTTATTGTAGTTCTTGTGTCATTCCTTTGTTATTAAGTATAATTATGTTCCTCTCCATCCTGGCTACCTGCTTAACCTGATCATGTTTGAATTTATGGGTGTATCCTTTGTCATGAAATTTTCTTCCTACTAAATCTGTTTGGGCCAAAAAATCCAAATTTCTTGTGCAATTTGGTGCAAATTTAGCTCCCATAGCTATACCTATTTTTTGTTTATAGTATGCTATAAATAGTTGTTTTTAAGGCAGAACTCCAGGTAATTGATCAAATGAAAATAAATATTGAATAACATTGACTTATCTCTCACTATACACCCAGCGCTGATTTACAGTATTTTGTGGTTAATAAACACTGCTGCTACAGTGGGGAAAATAATTATTTAAACCCCTGCAGATTTTGTAAGTTTGCCCACTTACAAAGAAATGAAGGGTCTATAATTTTTATCATAGGTGTATTGTAAATGATAGAGACATAATATCAACCAAAAATCACATGATACAAATGAAAAAACACCTGATACAAATGTTATAAACTGAGTTGCAGTTCAGTGAGTAAAATAAGTACAGTGGAACCTTGGATTACGAGCATAATCTGTTCCAGGAGAATGCGGGTAATCCAAAGCACTCACATATCAAAGCGAGTTTCCCCAAAGAAGTCAATGGAAATGAAAATAATTTGTTCCACATTGACTTATATGGCATGCAATACCGCATGTGGCCAGAGGTGGGGATGCCAGAGAGCCTCGGAAATACTCGGAAAGGCTCGAGGACAGCTCGGCTGAACTCGGAAAACCTCGGAAAGGCTCGGGAGCGGAGTATTTCCAAGTGGCTCCGATCAGCTCTGCTTGGCTCCGGCGCCCACACACCTCTGGCCAAATGCGGTATTGCACACCGCTGTGGCTTGAATCCTGCTCGTTTTGCGAGACAACACTCGCAAACCGAGTCAGGATCTTCAAAAACAAAAATGCTTGTATTGCGAAACGCTCGTTAACCGCGTTTCTCGCAATCCGAGGTTTCACTGTATTTGATCCCCTACCAACCAACAATAATTCTGGCTCCCACAGACTGGCTACAGTATATGCTCATGTGGTACACAGATTAGTCCTGTCAATTCAAGAATGTGCTCCTAACGACAACTCGTTATGTGTATAAAAGACACCTGTCCACAGAATTAATTTCTTCCATTCAAACCTCACTATCATGGGCAAAACCAAAGATCTGTCAAAAGACGTCAGGGACAAGATTGTAGACCTGCACAAGGCTGGAAAGGGCTACAAGCTTGGTGAGAAGGAGACAAAATAACCATCAATTGCCCTCGGTCTGGAGCTCCATGCAAGATTTCGCCTCATGGGGTAAGGATGAGCATAAGAAAAGTGAGGGATTTGCCCAGAACTACACAGGAAGAGCTTGTGAGGGATCTCAGGGTAGTTGGGACCACAGTTACCAAACAAACCAATGGTAACACAATATGCCGCCATGGATTGAAATCCTGCAGCGCCCCTAAGGTCCCCCGCCTCAAGAAGGCACATGTACAGGCCCATCTGAAGTCTGCCAATGAGCATCTAAATGATTCAGAGGACTGGGAGAACGTGCTGTGGTCAGATGAGACCAAAACTGATCTCTTTGGCTTTAATTCCACTTGCCATGTTTGGAGGAACAAAAATACTGACTATGAACCTAAGAACACCATCCCTACAGTTAAGCACGGAGGTGGAAACATTGTGCTTTGGGTCTGTTTCTCTGCAAAAGGTACAGGCAGACTTTGCTGCATTGAGGGGCCAATGGACGGGACATGCATAGTAAAATCTTGGATGAGAATTTATTCTCTCAGCCAGAACACTGAAGATTGGTCTTCCAGCATGACAATGACCCAAAACATACCGCTAAGGCAATAAAGGAGTGGCTCAAGAAGAAGCACACTAAGGCCATGGAGTGGCCTAGCCAGTCTCCAGTCCTTAATCCTATAGAAAATGTATGGAGGGAACTGAAACTTCGAGTTGCCAAGCGACAGTCAAGAAACCTTAAGGATTTAGAGAAGATCTGTAAAGAAGAGAGGACCAGAATCCCTCCTGAGATGTGTGCAAATCTGATAACCAACTACAAGAAACGTCTTACCTCTGTGCTTGCCAACAAGGGTTTCTCTACCAAGAACTAAGTCATGTTTTGCATGGGGATCAAATACATACAGCATTTTACTCACTAAACTGCAACTCAATTTATAACATTTGTATTGTGTTTTTTCTGGATTTTTAGTTGATATTCTGTCTCTATCATTTAAAATACACCTATGATAAAAATTATAGACCCTTCATTTCTTTGTAAGTGGGCAAACTTACAAAATCTGCAGGGAATCAAATAATAATTTTCCCCACTGTATATTTGATATTTGTAAATACCTTTCATTTAATATTGTATTTATGTGAATGGTGAATTATGGATATAGTTATTTCATGATATTTCGTTTATAGGCTGTGCAACTCCATTTACACTGATCTAATATCACACTGTGGGAACACATTAGGTGTTGCAGCAACCGTTTGATATTATTTACACATCTAATTTTGTTGGATAACACACCGTATTTACAGGACACTTTGCACGCAGGTAGGCTTTTGTAGGCTTATAAAAAATATACCTACAAAAGACTACCATTTAGCCCTGGTTCACACTGGTGCGATTTGACATGCGATTTGACATGTCAAATCGCATGTCAAATCTGCGATATTTGCCGCAAATTGCCGGCAATGGCACCGTCCTAATCGGTGCGACGCCGCATCTGCGGCGCTGCACCGATTTCAAAAAGTAGTTTCTGTACTACTTTTTGCGATTTCAGCCGCGATTTACATTGACTTCTGTTTCAGATGTCTTTGAAATCGTGGCTGAAATCGGGACTGCCAGCGGGAGTGAAATCGTGCAAGTTCAGCTGAACTCGCAGGCTTCACTCCCGCAGCCCCAGTGTGAACGTGGGCTTTGATAAAGAAAAAGTTTGCAGTTGTTTTTACTCTTGCTTTCCAGCATTTAGGTTCTTGGGTCTATAACTATTCATGGAGTGGTTGGTTCCATTCTCACCAAGGATATTACCTGTATGGAGTGCTTTGTTCTATTCCAACATAGGATACTATCTGTATGAAGAGTTTTGTTCTATTCCCACCAAGGATACTATCTGCACTGACTGCTTGGTTCTATTCCCATATAAGATACTATCTATTCCCGCCAAGGAAACTATTGTATAGAGTGCTTGGTTCCATTCCTACATAGAATAATATCTGTATGGAGTGCTTGGTTCTATTTCTATTAAGGATTCTATCTGCAGTCGCTGTAGATCTGAAACGAGGGGAAGCTCTGCTGATTTCTATCATCCAATCATGTACAAACAAAAATGCTGTTTTTTATTTTCCTTGCATGTTCCCCTCAGATCTACAGCAGCTGCCTTTAGTAAATAAACCCCCACATGTATGGAGTTCTTGGTTCTGTGTTGACCAAGGATACTATCCGCACGGAGTGCTTTGTTCTATTGCCACCAAGGAAACTATCTGCATGGAGTGCTTTGTTCTATTGCCACCAAGGAAACTATCTGTATGGAGTGCTTGGTTCTATTCCCACATGGAACACTATTTGTATCTTTATCATTCGGTGCTAGGTTCTTTTCCCACAAAGGGAAGTAGTTAAATAACACAAGTTTATTTAATTAAAATGACGCTTACATCAAACAAACTCTTAAAAAGCATCCAAAGTAGTAAATACTCAGCAGTATCAGCCTCTCACATCACTTCTGATCCGAGACACCCTACGCGTTACGTCACCCAACTTGACTTCTCCAGGGTACTTGGATTGGTTGTTAGTATATTATATTTATGTGCTGGGGAGAGGAAATGTGGCCATTGTCATTTTGTTGAAGCTGCTTTAAAGAATGTTTGGTGGCAACTATTGATGGGACCAACAAGATGTAGTCCATACACTAGAGGAACTTAATACAGCTACTTAGTGGCTGTTTTTTTGTGAATTCGACTATAGGGCGGGCTACTTATCGATTGCCAGAATAAAATATAAAAACAGCCTAATAAAATAAAATAAGTTAAAACCTTTCGAGACCCTCCTCATCCCGGGAATAATATGTGAGGTTTACAAAGTAGTAAATCTTCAATCCCGCTAATACAGAGCCATCCTTAGATATATATCCAATGGATTACTACAAAAAAATAATAATATAATAAACGATTAAACACATTAAATAAAATTACCGTATATACTCGTGTATAAGCCGACCCGAATATAAGCCGAGGCACCTAATTTTACCACAAAAAACTGGGAAAATGTATTGTCTCGAGTATAAGCCTAGGGTACACAATGCCCATCTGCAGCTCCACTGTGCCCATCTGCAGCCTCACTGTGCCCATCTGCAGCCTTACTGTGCTCATTTGCAGCCTCACTGTGCCGATCTGCAGCCTCACTGTGCCCATCTGTGCCATTCTGCAGCCTCACTGTGCCCATTTGCAGCCTCACCTTGTTTACGGTCTCCCGCTGTGTCATGCAACTGTTTGGCGGTGTTCTGTGAAACAGCGGCCATCCACTGTAATAAAGCCCTGCCTCCTCTTCGTCTGTGATAGAACACCGCTGAACAGTTGCATGAATAGCAGGATTCATAACGACATAGCAAATCTAGCATTTGGGTAAGGGAAAAAATGAAAAGGACTTCATTTAACAATCACTGATAAAACAATTCAAATCAAATTCTACATTCAAGCCATCAAGAGTTAGGGTTTTCAAGGTATAAAGCCACATCGATTCCTTTTCGCCGAGTGTTCTAATTTTATGGCTACCTCTCCATGTTTGGATACACTATGTTTGGAGTATCCCTTTCTGATATTTTGTATGTGTTCTTTAATTCTGTTTTTAAGGTTCTTTTGGTTCTACCTACATATTGTAGTTGACAAGTACTTTCTAAAATATACACTATAATATATATAGATGAGACCCTGTTTCCCAGGTAGTATACTTTATAGATGTTTATCAGTTTTCAAGATGTGACAATGTTGTTCACTTTTTCCACTTGCCTATGTTGAATGTTATAGTCCAAAATTAGTAGTGGAGTTTATTGTAGTTCTTGTGTCATTCCTTTGTTATTAAGTATAATTATGTTCCTCTCAATCCTGGCTACCTGCTTAACCTGATCATGTTTGAATTTATGGGTGTATCCTTTGTCATGAAGTTTTCTTCCTACTAAATCTGTTTGGGCCAAAAAATCCAAATTTCTTGTGCAATTTGGTGCAAATTTAGCTCCCATAGCTATACCTATTTTTTGTTTATAGTATGCTTGATCATACTATAAATAGTTGTTTTTAAGGCAGAACTCCAGGCATTTGATCAAATGAAAATAAATATTGAATAACATTGACTTAAGGCTCGGTTCACACAGGGGCAACACGACTTCCAGCGCGACTTTGAGAGGCAACTCAGACACAACTTGAGCATGAATCACAGGGCGACCTCAGGGCGACTTGTGGGGATTTACAACACGACTTGAAGTCGGTTCCAGGACAGGAGACATTCCAGTGGCCAATAAAACAAGAATCAGCTCTGTGGGAGGGAGGGGGGAGGGAGGGGTTTGCCTGAAAAATATGTGTTCTCTTCCTGGAGAGTTGCTCCTGTTAAGACAGGGAATACGACTTCTAAGCGACTTCCATTGAAATCAATGGGTACAGGTCGCCTAGCAGTCGCCTAGGAGTCGGATTGAAGTAGTACAGGGACCTTTTTTGAAGTCGGAGCGACCGCAGTCGTGTACATTAAAACATCTCCATTGACTTCAATTAGTTTTAAAAATAGCGCGACTTGGGGCAACTCGGGGTGACCTGAAGTCGCGTCCGGAGTCGCCCCTGTGTGAACAGAGCCTATCTCTCACTCCTCGCTCCTAACTTCAACAATCACCCAGTGCTGATTTACAGTATTTTGTGGTTAATAAACACTGCTGCTACAGTGGTAAAAATAATTATATGATCCCTTGCAGATTTTGTAAGTTTGCCCACTTACAAAGAAATGAAGGGTCTATAATTTTTATCATAGGTGTATTGTAAATGATAGAGACAGATTATCAACCAAAAATCCAGGAATAACACATGATACAAATGAAAAAAATGTTATAAACTGAGTTGCAGTTCAGTGAGTAAAATAAGTACAGTGGAACCTTGGATTACGAGCATAATCAGTTCCAGGAGAATGCTGGTAATCCAAAGCACTCGGATATCAAAGCGAGTTTCCCCATAGAAGTCAATGGAAATGAAAATAATTTGTTCCACATTGACTTCTATGGCATGCAATATCGCATGTGGCCAGCTCGGCTGAACTCGGAAAAGCTCGGGAACGGAGTATTTCCGAAAGGCTCCGATCAGCTCTGCTTGGCTCCAGCGCCCCCACACCTCTGGCCAAATGCGGTATTGCACACCGCTGTGGCTTGAATCCTGCTTGTTTTGCGAGACAACACTCGCAAACCGAGTCAGGATCTTCAAAAAAAAATGCTTGTGTTGCGAAACGCTCGTTAACCGCGTTACTCGCAATCCAAGGTTTCACTGTATTTGATCCCCTACCAACCAACAATAATTCTGGCTCCCACAGACTGGCTACAGTATATGCTCATGTGGTACACAAATCAGTCCTGTCAATTCAAGAAGGTGCTCCTAACGACAACTCGTTATGTGTATAAAAGACACCTGTCCACAGAATTTCTTTCTTCCATTCAAACCTCACCATCATGGGCAAGACGAAAGAGCTGTCAAAAGACGTCAGGGACAAGATTGTAGACCTGCACAAGGCTGGAAAGGGCTACAAGCTTGGTGAGAAGGAGACAAAATAACCATCAATTGCCCTCGGTCTGGAACTCCATGCAAGATTTCGCCTCATGGGGTAAGGATCATAAGAAAAGTGAGGGATTTGCCCAGAACTACACAGGAAGAGCTTGTGAATGATCTCAGGGCAGTTGAGACCCCAGTCACCAAACAAACCATTGGTAACACAATATGCCGCCATGGATTGAAATCCTGCAGCGCCCCTAAGGTCCCCTGCCTCAAGAAGGCACATGTACAGGCCCATCTGAAGTCTGCCAATGAGCATCTAAATGATTCAGAGGACTGGGAGAACGTGCTGTGGTCAGATGAGACCAAAACTGATCTCTTTGGCTTTAATTCCACTTGCCATGTTTGGAGGAACAAAAATACTGACTATGAACCTAAGAACACCATCCCTACAGTTAAGCACGGAGGTGGAAACATTGTGCTTTGGGTCTGTTTCTCTGCAAAAGGTACAGGCTGACTTTGCTGCATTGAGGGGCCAATGGATGGGACATGCATAGTAAAATCTTGGATGAGAATTTATTCTCTCAGCCAGAACACTGAAGATTGGTCTTCCAGCATGACAATGACCCAAAACATACCGCTAAGGCAATAAAGGAGTGGCTCAAGAAGAAGCACACTAAGGCCATGGAGTGGCCTAGCCAGTCTCCAGACCTTAATCCTATAAAAAATCTATGGAGGGAACTGAAACTTCGAGTTGCCAAGCGACAGCCAAGAAACCTTAAGGATTTAGAGAAGATCTATAAAGAAGAGTGGACCAAAATCCCTCCTGAGATGTGTGCAAACCTGGTAACCAACTACAAGAAACGTCTGACCTCTGTGCTTGCCAACAAGGGTTTCTCCACCAAGAACTAAGTCATGTTTTGCACGGGGATCAAATAAATATTATACTCACTAAACTGCAACTCAATTTATAACATTTGTATTGTGTTTTTTCAGGATTTTTTGTTGATATTCTGTCTCTATCATTTAAAACACACCTATGATAAAAATTATAGACCCTTCATTTCTTTATAAGTGGGCAAACTTACAAAATCTGCAGGGGATCAAATAATTATTTTCCCCACTGTATATTTGATATTTGTAAATACCTTTCATTTAATATTGTATTTATGTGAATGGTGAATTATGGATATAGTTATTTCATGATATTTCGTTTATAGGCCGTGCAACTCCATTTACACTGATCTAATATCACACTGTGGGAACACATTAGGTGTTGCAGCAACCGTTTGATATTATTTACACATCTAATTTTGTTGGATAACACACCGTATTTACAGGACACTTTGCACGCAGGTAGCCTTTTGTAGGCTTATAAAAAATATACCTACAAAAGACTACCATTTAGATAAAGAAAAAGTTTGCAGTTGTTTGCACTCTTGCTTTCCAGCATTTAGGTTCTTGGTTCTATACCTATTCATGGAGTGGTTGGTTCCATTCTCACCAAGGATATTACCTGTATGGAGTGCTTTGTTCTATTCCAAGATAGGATACTATCTGTATGGAGAGTTTTGTTCTATTCCCACCAAGGATACTATCTGCACTGACTGCTTGGTTCTATTCCCATATAAGATACTATCTATTCCCACCAAGGAAACTATTGTATGGAGTGCTTGGTTCTATTTCTATTAAGGATTCTATCTGCAGTCGCTGTAGATCTGAGGGGAAGATCTGAAACGAGGGGAAGCTCTGCTGATTTCTATCATCCAATCATGTACAAACAAAAATGCTGTTTTTTATTTTCCTTTCATGTTCCCCCCAGATCTACAGCGACTGCCTTTAGTAAATAAACCCCCACATGTATGGAGTTCTTGGTTCTGTGTTGACCAAGGATACTATCTGCATGGAGTGCTTTGTTCTATTGCCACCAAGGAAACTATCTGTATGGAGTGCTTTGTTCTATTGCCACCAAGGAAACTATCTGTATGGAGTGCTTTGTTCTATTGCCACCAAGGAAACTATCTGTATGGAGTGCTTTGTTCTATTCCAACATGGAACACTATTTGTATCTTTATCATTCGGTGCTAGGTTCTTTTCCCACAAAGGACACTATCTCCATGGGGTACATGGTTCTATTTGAACCAAGGAAAATATCTCCTTTGATTGCTTGGTTCTTCTTCCACCGAGGACACAATCTGTATGGGGTGATTGGGTGTATACCCACCAAGGAAAATTTCTGCATGTGGAGCTTCATTCTATTCTGAACAAGGACACTACCTGCATGTGATTCTTGTTTTTTTTTTCTGACCATGGACACTAAGTGCATGGGGCGTTTGATTATTTATCGACTAAGGTCAATATCTGCATGGGTGGCTTAGTTCTATTCTCACCAATGGCACACTTCTGCATTGGGTGCTTAAGTCTATTCCCACCAAGGAAAATGTCTGCATGTGGTGCTCGGTTTTATTCCCACTGAGGGCACTTTCTGCATGTGGAGCTTTATTTTGTTCTGACTAAGGACACTATGGGGGTTATTTACTAAAGCCAAATCCACTTTGCACTACAAGTACAAACTACAAGTGCAAAGTGCACTTGAAATTGCACTGAAAGTGCACATTTTAGCTTGCACATGATTGGATGATAAAATCAGCAGAGCTTCCACTCATTTCAGATCTACCCCTCAGATTTAGAGGGACTGCACTTTTTAGTGCAATTTCAAGTGCACTTTGCACTTGTAGTGCAAAGTGAATTTGCCTTTCGTAAATAACCCCCTATGTGCATAAGGTACTTGGTTAATTTCTGACCAAAGAACTATCTACACGTAGTGCTTGGTTCAATTTAGACCAAAGACACTATCTACATGTGGTGCTTGAGTCCATTCCTATTTCTGCATGAGCTTTATATCTTTTCTCCACATTGGTGTGGACTTCATTCTACAATCAAGACTGTAAGGGTGGATTAAATGTACTGGGAGGAAGTCATTTATGTCTTTCTTACAAAAATACCCATTCTCTGGTTCCAGTGCTTTCACTGGTAAGCATATAAATTAAAAAAGAATGAAGTCGGAGAGTCTATTGTTTTTCATCAGACAGACTTCGTAGGTCAGGATCAACTATGTTGCATTAAAAAAAGTTTTAAATATTAATAATAATACTTCTCCAGTGAGCAGCAAGTCTTCACTTCACTCTCTCACAGAGCTACATCCTCCAGCAGAACCTTTAGCATCTGACACCTCCGGTTGTGTCAAAGGCCTGCATCCCCCACTGCAAGCTATGATACCATCCGATAGCCCCTACAATACACTAGTGATGCAGGGCCCGGTGGGAGGAACCACAGTGCACAGCAGGGGGCCAGGGAGGTGATGTACTTGGAAGTGTGTTGGATGTAAATGATTCTTCAGCAGCTAAAGCTCTTCAAGCAGACAGTAGGACAGGTGAATTTTAAATATTTTTTAAATTCTCTTTATGAAGCACCCTTCGTAGTGTGTTTCCATCTCTTTATTGCATTCCTCTGCACAAGGAGGACACGGTGGAACCTTAAAACCCATCAAACCTTAGCAAAGTTGGGATAGGCTGACAGTTAGGTTACGGCTTACCTGTAGGTGCTGACAGTTAGGTTAGGTAAAAGGCTTACCTGTAGGTGCTTGAAATATCTCCTAAAACTTCACGATTTAGGAGAAATTTATAAAAATCACAGGCGCCGCTGTCTACGGCGTATGTGCCGTAGACAGCGGCGCAGGTGGACTGTAGCGTGCTGTTGCTGATTCAGGCCATGCCGTCACTGGCGACTTTCGCGCGCATGCGTGACGTCATCGCGGCACCGGCCAATCACAGCACCGGAGCCGAGAAACCTGGAAGTAACCCCCGGGCAAGATGTCGGCTGCCTGAGCGTTGGAAGAGGACGGCTGCGGGGGCTTCGATCGGAGGTGAGTGTTACATAATGAGCTAGCATGCTATGCATACTAGCTCATTATGCCTTTGTCTTGCAGGTGGTGTTTTTTTTGTTTGTTTTTTTTAACTGGGTTTACTTCCTCTTTAATATCTAAGCTACTGTTGTCACGGGACCAAATATGCAAAAACCACTAGAGGGCAGAATTCAAAGAAATGCTGGATTATATGCCCCCATCAATCATATAAATATGTAGGGAAATCACACACTAGTAATACAAGTTAATCATCTTTTCAGCTCAACCCATGGGGAGGGCGGGAAATCTATCTGCTGGGGTTCAGGACAATACTAAGGTCCAAGAGGAGGATCAAAGACTCTGCAGTGCCCTGCTCTTTATTCCTATACTCTTCTTCTTTTCAAGACCTAATTTGATGTGCCATTAGCTGGGTTTATATGATGGTTCATAACCAACGTCAACCATTTTGGCATTCCCTGCTATGGTTTCCTCAAGCCATGGCAAGAAAGACTCAATAAAGGTCGAGCAATGAAATTAAGAGCCACTATGTGAAAGGACTATAAAAACGTAATAGATGGATTGTTGTAATAAAAACTGGCAAATCTGATTTGGAAGGCTTACACATCTTGATGAAATGCCAAATCTTATTTAAAGACTGCAGCTAGAATTTGACAATGGTTAAGCAGTGTATGGCGATATAATTGGAGATTATTAATGTGTCACATAGCGGTTTGTCAGTTTGCAGCGTATATGGAGATATCAAAGAAACTATAGGTGTCAGACATTATTGCTGTGTTCACAGAAAGCTCTTATGAGCAATAAAACATATATTTAAAGGGCGAGAATATCTTGTTTGTACGGGATTTTGGTCTTTAAATGTACCTTAAAATACATGGATATGAAAGGGCAAAAAATCATATCTCAGCTTCAATATCACACACGTAGTTTTATAGCACCAGAGCTGTATTGAAATGCTATTGAAGACAGAATGCTGCAATGTATGATGCCCTAAAATGTTATCTGCACGGTCTTAAAGCTAAACAACACTTAAAATGGAACTAAACTGTATCTGAGCACCACAAATTGAAAACACTAATTCATTGTTGGAAAAATACCAGTAGCGCTGCGTGGCAATAGCACACTAGTGACAACAAGACATAACGCCTTGTAGATGTGACATGAATGTGATACACCATGTACAATAAAATTAAATACTGTAAAATGAATATAAACCAAATAAATCAAGAGAACTGTGTGACTTCTAACCATGTCGGTTAGTCATTGCAATATTCAAATTAAAAACTCAATAGACATGCAGTTTCTCTATGAATGTCCAAGAAAGAGCTAGGAAATGACATATCTCATGATAAAGAAAGTTCCAAGGTAACGTTGGTTTACTTATTCATGAATAAGCACTGATCTGTAGTGCGAAACGCGTCAGCTCCATTGCTGTGTTTTGCTGTGATTTTGTGTTGATGTGATTTTTTCCTTTTTTTAAAATAAAATCAACCAATTTTTGGAGTGTGGCTGTCCAAGCTTTTCCTTCAGTCCCTGCATTGCTATATGCAATTGCCTGCACCCTATGCTGAGGATCTAGTGAGCAGAGCAACAGTTTCTTTTGAGCGGTAACTTTCTCGCTTGCGTGCGGGACCTGCCAGTAACGGCACACACACTGAAGCAACGGCACATAGGTGTCATTGCTTCAGTTTACTCCAGTGCGCATGTGCCGATTACATCGGCACATGCAGGGGATAGGGAATATCTCCTAAACTGTGCAGGTTTAAGAGATATCCGGGGTAGCTACAGGTAAGCCTTAATATAGGCTCCCCTGTAGCATAAACTTGTTTTAAAGGGTTTACAACCACTTTAATGTTCTCAATACAATGGTAACCATCTTCTCTGTACCCTTCAATGTTGCTCTGGTCATCTTCCTGATTACAAATGTTACAATGGTTATACCACCATGTGCCGGTTTCTTATCGCACCCACAGGGAGTCCACACAGACCACATTTCACATGTCAACAATATATGCTTATTTGAACATAATTTTGATGGTTAAAGGCTACCTGCTGACATGCTAGCGGACCATTGCTAAAATGTTTTCTGTGGCATATGTCCTAAAACATCATATATTACCATATATATATATATATATATATATATATATATATGTATACACCATAAAAAATTTATTGAGGTCTTCATATATTACATTTCTGTATGGATCCCCCGTGTTCGTTTGTTTGCCCCCTATGGGGTATTGATTTGACCCCGTCCAGTGAAGTATTACATGTTCCGCTTAGTAAGCTCCTGATAAAGTAGACCAAAAACCAAGAAACACGTTGAGTTCTGCGGAGAATCTGATAAAAAATATATATTGCTTAAAACGCACAAGTGTACATAAGTCTGTATACTGTAATGGGGTGTTTGGTGTAATACCCATGTATAGAAGAACAAGTTCTGTTTTACCGAAAATGTTGTTTATATTTTAGAAAACTACCGTAATTTTTGTAATAAACTTTATATATTAGACTAAATATGGACTAGTGTCCTGCCATATTTGGGGGTCCAGAAAAAACTTTTTTCTTCTTTTTATACTTTTTATACAAATAGCGATGTGGCATTTCAAATCCAACCAATTAATTTATCACATCCCCTCTATGTTAGCAGGGGTTGTGGGCAAGAAGGAACCCTTCTCCACATTCTGTGGGAATGCAAGAACATGACAAGCATTTGGCGGAGGATTTTCCAGCTTATTTCTGAGATCTTAACCAAACCTGAACTTGAGCCATTCTAAATACAGTGGAACCTTGGATTACGAGCATAATCCATAATCTATTCGTTCCCCATAGAAGTCAATGGAAACAAAAATAATTAGTTCTGCATTGCTTTCTATGGCATGCAATACCGCATGTGGCCAGAGGTGGGGGGCGCCGGAGAGCCTCGGAAATACTCAGGGGCAGCTCGACTGACCTCGGAAAGGCTCAGAAACACCCGGGAACTGAGTATTTACGAGTGATTCCGAGTATTTCCGAACGACTCCGAACGGTTCCGAGTGTCATCGGCGCACCCGCACATCTGGCCAAATGCGGTACTGCATACCCCATTAGCTTGAATTCTGCTTGTTTTGTGAGACAACACTCACAAACCGAGTCAGGATTTAAAAAAAGAAAGTTGCTTGTCTTTTTAAAACGCTTGTTAACCGCGTTACTTGTAAACCAAGGTTCCACTGTATAGGAATTGATACCTTTCGGACAAATTATCGTACTATAGTCATCCACATCCTAATTGCGACCAGAATAACAAAAGTCAGACATTGGAGAACTCATCTCCTGACGGGTTGGGTGCCCAACTATCTCCTTACTCAAGACTTATTTGAAAAACTATGGGGTTGATTTACTAAAGGCAAACATATCGTGATCTTTGCAAGTGCAGTTGCTCCAGAGCTTAGTAAATGAGGTAAAGCTTCACTTTACAAAGAATACCCAATCACGTCCAAGGAAAATGATAAAAACAGCATTTTTTCTTGAACATGATTGGATGATGGAAGTCAGCAGAGCTTCTGCTCATTTACTAAGCTCTGAAGCAATTGCTCTTGCTGAGTGCACAGTCCATTTACATTTATTTAGTAAATCCACCCCTATGGCAAGCCCAGGTTAACTAGTGTAACAACTGATTACCGTACAATCATACTTACTCTACGTCACCACTGAAGTATTATAGCTTAACTGTGTGTCATGCTGATGATATATGCTGTTACTTTTGTGACCGAGTTCTGATGCAAATCTGTTTTCCTTGTATAAACTGTACAGGGCTCAAAATTTCAAGTCCTGAGCTACTAGCCAGGCCTTAAGCGTTACTTGCCACCAGTTGCCCCACCCAACCCCCAACATGCCCCACCCAACCCCTAACATGACCCGCCCCTAAACACACCCTCGTAAATTATCTCATGAAATGATTTAGACTAGATTCTAGTGAATTCATTGCACTAAAATATATCCTGGATATGACAGGCCTTATAGACAGTTAGATGAGTTATGTAATGATAGCCATGATAAACCAGATCCCCAGACATCAGACCAGCCCTTCAATTTAGAAATGACATAAGCCATTGCCACCCAGGGTATGCTGAGACTTGTAGTTCTACACAAAGTCCTACACATTAGCAAACCTCCCAACATTTTGAGATGGGAATGAGGGACACCTATTAGCAAACGTATGTTGGCATAGGACACGCCCCCTGTCACACCCCCTTAAAGGAGAATTAACCAAAAAAGTTAATTAAATCCACAAGAGCTTTTTTTTTACCACTACTATTCCTTTATATTGGCTTTTAAAATTTACAAATGCAGCAATTTAGAAATTGGATGAAAGGTTTAGCGCTGGGAAACACTTTTTGAAAGATAAAAAGTGCATTTTATATTCATCTATATAGATCAGACTGAAATGAGGGACAAATGAGGGGAAAAGATGGACAGAGGGACATTGTTCCAAATCGGGGACAGTTGGGAGCTCTGCTTTAGCACCAGCACCCCCCATAATTCTTTCCATGGTGTCACCCCACATTTCATGTCCCTCCTTATCGGACTGGTAGGCTCCCTTGTGCACCTGCACTATTGGGGGGGGGGGGGGGCGGGGTGTCCTTGCTGCAGTGCTCTCCGACCTACTAGTTTCAGTTGGCACAGGTTGTCATAGGTCTGCCCATCATTTGCACACACATGATAATCATACTTGCACTGGCACCTCCCCTTGGTACCCTCTCTTTCTGGTTGGTGGCTTGCTGTGTAGAGTGTCCCCACAGGGCGGGTCCCCTTCCTGGCCACAGAGCTCTCCTTTCCCCGTGGCGCAGATCAGCCAGCAGTGACAGCGAACCCAGGACAGCCCTTACCTGCCTCCAGCTCACAGGGGGATCATGTGAGTGTGTGGATTCTGCAGTCCCGAGGCTGAGTCCAGCCTCTCAGTGATCTGGTCAGTGGCTGACTGTGTGTTGTGTGATTCCCCAAGTCTTGGGCCGACACAGTTGCCCTAGCTGTAGCCTGTAGTTCATAAAAGGCGCCGCCCTGATTTCACCAGCCCGGGCTAGCCTGGGAACTGTGCATGCACTGTTTCAAAGCCGGCCCGCGGCCATATTTTTTTTCACGGGCAGCAGCCGTCCAATTTATAAACGGTTGGCAACCCTGCCCTCAGCTTATTTCCACTCGCCTAATGCGAGCAGGCGAGTGGAAATTTTGAGGGCTGCTGTTTATATCCATGTAGAATATTTGTTCAATAAAAATATATTCACAAATTCACAAAAAAAAAGAATATTAACGAAAAAGTTATTCAGGTCCAACAAAGTTATAAAGCTGTTTATTTTGAGGTAGATCCTTGCAGCACTGTCTTGATACCATTCAAAGTTTCTCTATGTATGCCGCTACTGTTTGCTCTCAGCAGGCCACTGCAGAGGAAAGACCTTCTTCATACTACCATAAAGTTAGTGCACAACAGCAGTGTTTGCCACAGATAATGGGGGTTATTTACTAAAGGCAACTCCACTTTGCACTACAAGTGCAAACTATAAGTGCAAATTGCACTTGAAATTGCACTGAAAGTGCACTTGGAAGTGCAGTGGCTGTAGATCTGAGAGGGACATGCAAGGAAAATAAAAAACAACATTTTAGCTTGCACATGATTGGATGATGAAATCAGCAGAGCTTCCCCTCATTGACTGCACTTCCAAGTGAACTTTCAGTGCAATTTCAAGTGCACTGTTGGCAGGTAAAGAATCCACAAAACAATAAATCACCTTCTGTAAATTAGTAAATTTGTGTAGGTTGCCCTCGTTACTTGTATTTGCGTGCCGTAATGAGCATGCCCAAGCTGTATACGCGTTTAGCATTGAAACTGCATTTTTCACTGAAGCAAAGTCTTGGCAGAAAACACCTCTAAACCTTTTTTTCGTCACATTAAAAGTGTGAGAAGCGGTTTTTAAGGTGTGAAGACAATTAAACTAACACAAAAGAGTAAAAAGCTTCCTGCTCCTGGAAGCCGTCTCAGGCAACTTAAGCAAAATCCCCGTCTGTAATTGTCAACAGGTTCAGCTTGTGACAACCATTAACCTATCTATGTGTTATGTTTCCAAATACATTTTCAAGATCACATTTTTTTTTTTTTTTAACATAACAAAACACTTTTTACACATTAAAAGTGAAATACTTTCAAGGTGCGAAGATTGTTAAGCCAGAACCATGAGCATGGTGACGTTTTTTTTTTTTTTTTATAGTTTTTTTATAGTTTGGCAGAGAAGACCAGAACCCTAAAGAAAAATACTATTCTATATAATAAACTGATAGTAAGCATGAATCTACAGTCAGGTCCATAAATATTGGGACATCTACACAGTTTTTTAAGGGAAAGAAGTGGAATGTTATGCAATGGCCAAGTCAATCACCTGACCTGAATCTGATTGAGCATGCATTTCACTTGCTGAAGACAAAACTGAAGGGAAAATGCCCCAAGAACAAGCAGGAACTGAAGACAGTTGCAGTAGAGGCCTGGCAGAGCATCACCAGGGATGAAACCCAGCGTCTGGTGATGTCATCGCGTTCCAGACTTCAGACTGTAATTGACTGCAAAGGATTTGCAACCAAGTATTAAAAAGTGAAAGTTTGATTGATGATTGTTAATCTGTCCCATTACTTTTGGTCCCTTAAAAAGTGGGAATCACATATACAAACTGTTGTAATTCCTACACTGTTCACCTGATTTGGATGTAAATACCCTCAAATTAAAGCTGAAAGGCTGCAGTTAAAGCACATCTTGTTCGTTTAATTTCAAATATATTGTGGTGGTGTATAGAGCCAAAAAGATTATAATTGTGTCGATGTCCCAATATTTATGGACCTGACTGTATTTTATGTTCAGAGTAAAAACAGAATTCCACAATATTCTTATCATAATGTAGCAGATTCGTTTACAGGAACATTGATGGTTACATGACCTAGTTGAAATATATAAGAGATAAAAACATATGGTGACCGGCGACCAGTACATCGCTAGACTTCAACTGGTTATACTGGGATGATGGGTGCAGCTGCAGGCATCACCCATTACCGTTTTTTAGGGCCAGAGGTCGGCTCTCTTGTAAAAGCTAATTAGATACGGTAATCTTTTTGCCGCCTGATGCTTTTTGTGGGTGTGTTTCCCCAAAAGCTTTGCCAGTGTCCAATCACCTGAAGGTATCAACCTATAACCCAGGGTCTATGAATGCTCAGCTTCTGTCCTGTACTGTTTGATGACCATCTTGCCGCCCAGGCAATGCATATGTGCGCTGGCTAAGAGGGTGGGCTGTAACGCCCACATGCTGTACATCTATGGCTGGCAGATCTTTCTGTGCTGAGGGCACACACCCACGCGGAGCTCCTAGCCCAGTGGCTGAGCTGTCAAAGACTAATCATAAAGGAGTCGTCAGGACCGGCTCTCGATAATGTGACCCCTGCAGGGCTGCTGTTAGAAATCATGGGGCCCCGTACTGCCTAGCTCAGTAGTGTATTTAGGTTTTGTGCTGCCCTAGGCCTGACTAAACTCATGCACCCCCTAATTTAAATATGACCCACCCCTTTCTGTCAAGGCCACACCCCTTTATGTTTAAGACCCGCCTTGAAATTTTCGAGTGGGGACACTAGTTCTGAGGGCCTGGGAGGGGGCAATGGATTTCCTTAATTTGCATAGATTTCCTCTCACTTCCTGTTTGGCTATGGGGCAGGAAGTGAAGGGAAATCTCTGCAATGGGACAGGGATGGTAAAAAATAAACTGGCAGGGGCTATAACCCAGGGCCCTTACTCTAGCCAAAATGAAAAAAAAAGTGTTGCCTATAGTTCTACTTTAAGCACAAATTTCTGATAATTTTATGGAGAGGACTAAGAAGATATAACCATGTCAATGGTGCAGCAGAAAACATATAGCACAGTGAGGAAGGTTTGTGGTCCAGGATGTTAGGACAGTCAAAATTAGAAGCAGCCCCCCCCCCTTCCACAGTTGCGGAATCCGGCCGCCTGCATACTGGAAGCAGTGCGGCCGCTTTATGGGGGCGCTAAACTAATTTGCCTCTCAGCCCAGTCCACCCTATAAGACTGGCGCTACACTGATAGTGTAGCGCAAGCCGGCGGGGACTCTTTCCGTGCTGCCCCCCTGCAACGTGCTGCCCTAGGCCTGGGCCTTGTTGGCCTAGGCCAGGATACAGCGCTGGCCTAGCTGACAGAACAGTGAACCTAGCCTAACAGGCGGCTCCAGACACTTGAACAAACCACTCATTCATTCAACAAGAATACCTGTGAGAATGAGCCCTTAACCTCCCTGGCGGTATTCCCGAGTCAGGCTCGGTGTGAGTTTTTCATCCCAAAAGCGGTAACCCCGAGCCAGACTCGGGATCACATCACAGGATACAGGAAAGTTACTTACCTTGTCCCCAGGATCCTGCGATGTCTCCCCGCAGTGTGTGTGAGCCGTGTCTCCTCGCTCGATTCACACTGCCGAGTGCCGAGCTCCGTTCCCTGCGACGTTGCGACGCACGGGGACGGAGTACGGTGCCAAATTCAAAAAGTGAAAAACACAGTATAGATACAGCATACTGTAATATTACAGATCACAGTACTGTATCAAATAATTACACATCCCCTTTGTCCCTAGTGGTCTGTCCAGTGTCCTGCATGCACTTTTATATAATAAAAACTGTACTTTCTGCCTGGAAACTGGAGATTGTCCATAGCAACCAAAACGTGTCCCTTTATGTCAAAAGTGGTGTTAGACCAGCTAGAAAACAGCGATAATAAATTAGAATCACTTGCAGAATTGAGCGACAGCGATTTGTGGGGAAATTCGTCATCAAACACTAAATCTAATGACAGCGACAATTCTGCAACTGAGCAAATTTCAGTGTTTTTGATTTGATTACATTATTGAATCATTTTTATTATAATTACATTACTATTTGTTATAATTATTTATAGTTATTTATTATATTATAATTTATAAATCTTGTATTTCAAACTTTATCATACCTGGGATGTCTACCGCTTTCAGCATCAAAAATCTGACATAATCATACCGCCAGGGAGGTTAAAGTGTTACTAAACCCACAACAGTAAAATCAGTCTGGTATATGCGTATGCGGTAAAACAGGGGTAGGCAACTACAAGTCCCATCATGCTTCTGGGAGTAATTGTAACTGCCAGCCTTGCAATGCCTCATGGGAAATGTAGTTCCACAACAGCTGGAGGGCCCCAGGTTGCCTACCCCTGCAGAAAAGCATGCTTGTTATACTCACTGTGGAACCTAAGGGGTTAATCATCTGCATTGTGCAAAAATTGATCCTGTCTTCTCTGTTCCTCCCCTTATTTCACTGACTCCAATAAAACATCCTGATATTTACAGAGCTAGGGGATAAGCTGCACATGCTCAGTTTGGTGTGTATTGCTGAAGTTCTTTTTTTTTCTTGGGAGAGTGCATGTGATCAGCACAGGGCCAATCATTACTGTCCAGACAGAAGGTCAGGGGTCCTGCATTCTCAAAGGGCAATTGTGGAAGAATGAAAACTCCTCCTACAAGCTTTAACCAAACACTGATAGAAGTCACAAGACTGCTATATACTGCTGATAAGAAAAGGTATTTAGCAGTTTATATTTAGTAAAATAATTGGATTTACATGTTCTAATATGGTGAATGCAGGGTCCTGGGTTTAGTAACACTTTAACCACTTGACATCCCAGCTATAGTCATATGACATCCGCAGGAGGGATCTCCCATCCTGGGCGGGCATCATATGACATCCTGGGCTTCCCTGCTGTCTAGGGAGCGCGCACCCGCCGCGTCGCTCAGGAGCTGGTGCGCGTGCCCGGCGGCCGCGATGTCCGCCGGGCACCCGCGATTGCTGGTGACACAGCTAAAGACGTGGATCTGTGTGTGTAAACACAGAGATCCACGTCCTGTCAGAGGAGAGGAGACCGATGGTGTATTCCCAGTACAGAGGAACACCGATCGGTTTCCTCCCCTTGTGAGTCCCCTCCCCCTACAGTTAGAATCACTCCCTAGGATACACAGTTAACCCCTTGATCGCCCCCTAGTGTTAACCCCTTTCCTGCCAGTGGCATTTATACAGTAATCAGTGCATTTTTATAGCTCTGATTGCTGTATAAATGTGAATGGTCCCAAAATAGTGTCAAAAGTCTCCGATCTGTTAGCTGCAATGTCACAGTCACAATAAAAATCGCAGATCGCCGCCATTACTAGTAGAAAAAAATAAAAATGCCATAAATCTATCCCCTATTTTGTAGATGCTATAACTTTTGCGCAAACCAATCAATATACGCATATTTCAGTTTTTTTAGCAAAAATATGTAGAAGAATACATATAGGCCGAAACTGAGGAAATTTTTTTTTTTTTTTTTTTTTTAAATGTGATATTTATTATAGCAAAAAGTAAAAAATATTGTTTTTTTTTTCAAAATTGTCGCTCTTCTTTTGTTTATAGCGCAAAAATAAAAGCCGCAGAGGTGATCAAATACCACCAAAAGAAAGCTCTATTTGTGGGAAAAAAAGGACGTCAATTTTGTTTGGGAGCCACGTCGCACGACCGCCCAATTGGCAGTTAAAGCGACGCAGTGCCGAATTGCAAAAAAGTCCTCTGGTCTTTGGCCAGCCAAATGGTCCGGGGCTGAAGTGGTTAACTGACAATTGTGTAATCATACACCACTGTACACAAATTAAATTGATATAATTTGTTCACACAAATAGACCTTTCTTTTGGTGGTATTTGATTACCACTGCGTTTTTTATCATATATACGAAAAAAGAACGAAAAAGTTGACAAAAAAAACATATATAAAACATATGCAATAAAATTCTAATTTCTTCATACATTTAGGGTAAAATGTATTCTGCTACGCGTCTTTGGGTACAGTGTTGCATGACTGCGCAATTGTCATTCAAAGTGCGACAGCGCTGAAAACTAAAAATTGGCCTGGGCAGGAAGGGGGCGAAAATGCCCTGTATTGAAATGGTTAATTGCGTTTATTTTTTTATTATTGTTTACAGACCTGTGGGGGTTGGTGAAATATCAGAGTTCTAAACAGACACCTAATGTCTCACTTTTGAGACAGAGAAAGAGATTGAGGACACAAATTCCTCAATCCTTTCTCTGCAGCCTTAGCTGCATGGTGAATGAACAGAAAGCACTCTGTACAGAGGCTCCCTGTTCATTCACAAACTGAAGCATTGTTACCACAGGGATGGCTACATGGGGATTGGTTCCAGTAATTGGGCCCATTCCTCCTGCTCTGACCCCTTGTGTTGAACTTTTGGGGCCTGGACCCCGTACATAAGGACTGCCCCCTTATCAGCAGCCCTGGACCCCTGTGACAGCCAATTACAACGGTCACATAAAGGGGTTACGATACATAGTAGCAATCAAAAACAGAAGCATGTTTCATACCTGTTGACATGTTGCATGATATTTCCAGGCCATGCCAGCTGGACTTTTAGCTGATCTCGATGTTCGACAAAGAAGTCCACCAATGTTCTTGTTACTGTCGCAGAAGTATGAAAGAAAAATGCCGGGATCCACAATATGGCTCCATCAAGCTTTTTTAAGTTCAAGAAAAAGTTGTTCCGGTCCTGTATGGTCAAAAGATTATTGTAATATTTCTCGAGAATACTGGGGTTAAAAGTAGTCAAGTTGGTCTTTCTGCCGACATCTTTATAGAAAGCTTCTGTTGGAGCAAAGTTACATCGAAAGACAAAATCGGCGCTGTCTATTTCCGCTCCGCACTGGCTTTCTGTCAGGATGCCGCTGTTTCCTATGACTGCGCAAATGTTGTAATGTTTGTTCATGATGGGCGAGCTGTCCGGCAGAAGGGAGCGGAAGTTATTGCTGATAGAGAAGACGTATTTATGACTGGAATAGTCGTAATGCATCAACTGCCCAGTTCGTACGCTATTCTTGGTCAAAGAAAAATTTCGGATTACATCCACATTCTGGAGAATTTCTCGCCTAGCAAATGGCACAACGAAAAAATATATATATAAGTCCCAGTTATTTTATCACACGTTATAATTCAGCAAAAACTGCAAAACAGTTAAAGTTTCAAATCCAGGGATACACTATATGGCCAAAAATGTGTAGAGCACTGACCATCACACCTATATCTATATGGGCAAAAGTATGTGGATACTTCTTTACATTGGACTATTTTTGAGTTTATGCGTTTCCAATGAAGGATACTTAGAGGTATAACTAGAACCTTGACGGCCCCGGTGCAAGAAACCATGAAGGGCCCCCATGACCCCCGGCCAGGGCCCTTCCCTCCGAACCCGGTAGCGGCACACAAGTGTGACTTTTGCAACCCTGGTAGTTCCCCCACTAGTGTCAGTAGTTTTTTATTTGTTATTTAATTTTTTCCATTTTATTTTTATTTATTTTCTGTCACAATGATTTTCTATTGTATCAAGCAAAGCAACATAACAACTGATCACCGCATTTCAATAAAACATTTTTAATACAATTAAATTTTTTATTATTTTTTACATTTTTTTTTTCCCAGGAGCCTTTGTTAAGATGCTAGGGGTCTAAACAGACCTCTGATGTTCCACTTTTGAGACAGTGAAAAGAGATTGAGGACACAGCCCTCAATCTCTTTTCACGGCAGCCTCAGCTGCACAGAATGAATATTCAGGAATAGCTCTGTACCCATTCATTCACAAACTGAAGCATAGTAAACACAGTTTCAGTTATGAATGAACACGGGAGCAACCAGTACTGATCACTCACTGGCGGTTATTCACGAAAGGCAAATCCACTTTGCACTATAAGTGAAAACTACAAGTGCAAAGTGCACTTGAAATTGCACTGAAAGTGCACTTGGAAGTGCAGTCGCTGTAGATCTGAAATGAGTTGAAGCTCTGCTGATTTTATTATCCAAACATGTGCAGGCTAAAATTGTGTTTTTTATTTTCCTTGCATGTCCCCCTCGGATCTACAGCGACTACACTTCCAAGTGCACTTTTAGTGCAATTTCAAGTGCACTTTGCACTTGTAGTGCAAAGTGGAGTTGCCTTTAGTAAATAACCTCCACAGTGTCCATTCAGAAAAGGAAGGGGTCGAAAATTATATAATTACCGGCCCTTTCCCAGCTTTTAATCCTGACACATCCCCCGCAGCAGCCAGCAGGAGAGGGGAGTGGGGGAGCCAGAAGAGCTGTTGGTGGGGACGAGGGAGGGACCAGAGGAATACACAGAAACCCGGGGGCAGCAGAAATAAGAGGGAGCTGGAATAGAGGGGTGGTGGGGGCACATATAGAGGAACCAATCCCCTCCATTTTCCTCCGGCAGCTGCTGAATGCCTGCGGGAGGGAAAGGAGGAGAAGCAGGCTTTCAGCAGCCGCAGGAAGAAAAGGGAGGGGACAGGTTCCTCTATATCAGTGGTTCTCAACCTTCTAGTGCCGTGACCCCTTGATAAAATTTCCCAAGTTGTGGGGACCCCTAACAGTAAAATTATTTTCATAGCGTGGGTTGTCAGCACCCAAGGCAAGACAAGTAATTTGCGCCCCTAACCCACAGACATTTAGCGCTTCCTGAGTCCTTTTAATGGCAACTATAATTGCAGGTAGTGTCACTCACTGTGTCTCCGGCTTCACTGTGTTTCCGACTTTGTGGTGTCTCATAGCAGTGACAACTATGCCGACATCAGGAGATAGGGTCTCCTCCAGCCCCTCCCACTTCACATTCCTCACTAGTCAGCTGACCTCTAGTCCTTGCCCCCCAGCCATGCCGTGAACTGAATGGGCACCTGCGAAGAGGCTGAGTGGGCGGTCGCGGGCTACCACATGCTCCAGGGATAGCCCTGCTGGGTGGCTGCAAAAAGGCTGGGAGAGTGATGCGGGCTTCAGGAACAGCCCAGGATTCGGTGACCCCTGGCAAATCGTCATTTGACCCCCGAGGGGGTCCCGACCCCCAGGTTGAGAACCACTGCTCTATATGCTTCCCCCGCTGCCCCTCCTATCCAGGTGTACAAGGGAGCCACATGGGCCCCCTGGATCATGGGGCCGGGTTGCAATTGCGACCCCTGTAGTTACGCTCATGAGGATACTGTTGAAGTATATCTACAGCTAAAACTTTTTTACATTTGAGATCAAGGGTTATATGCATTTATTATTTTTTTTGCCATTTGTGTACCATTAGAAGTCTCTTCACTTCTTGCTCTGCAGACTCAACAGGAAGTGAGACTTTATCCCAGTGTTTCACAACTCCAGTCCTCAAGGCGTCCCAACAGGTCATGTTTTCAGGTTTTTCCTCAGATGAAACAGTTTTGGTAATTACGAAGGCAGTGAAACTGATCAAATCACCTGTGCAAAATAATGGAAAGCCTGAAAACATGACCTGTTGGGGCGCCTTGAGGACTGGAGTTGAGAAACACTGCTTTATCCAATGTGAAGGGATAGCCCCTCTAAGAAATTTGTCACGGGAACAACTGTCCCCATTAGAATATTTCCCCTCTATTATATTCTGGTGGCAACTCAAAATTGTGGGTTTACCCATCACTTTCATTCCTGGTGACACTGATGATCAGGACAGTAAGAACGGGCGAATCTCCCCTAAATCTGTGACTAAGACAACTACAAGCCACGTCTTCCACCGCGGCAGACAACTTGTAGTTCTTAATGGACTGCATGGGTGCTGATGAGCCTTGTAGTCTACTGACACATCCTCCAGTTTTCTAATAGAAAACCTGTACAGAGGTACGGGCAAGAAATCTGGAGGATATGCCTGCACGAGCCTGACATTGCACCCATGATCCACTGATCGCAGGAGCAATGCTCTGCAGGCTTCTGTGCAAGATATAATAAATTTAAAAAAAAATTCCCAGCAAAAATATGTGTGGTTATTATTTCTTGCAGAAAGGTAAACTTAAGCCCCGTACACACGGTCAGACATTTGGCCAACAAACTTCATTTTGAGCAAGTTGGACCAACAATCCGACCGTGTGTACGCTCCATCGGACAAACTTTTTTTTATTTTTTTTGTTTTCATCGGACAAATGTTGGGTCTGCAAACGGACAAACTTTTGCCCAACAAAAGTCCGATGGAGCAAAGTCCGACCGTGTGTACGGGGCTTTAGCCTTTAACGCTCTTGCATGCAAAGACATCTTATGCCGCGTACACACGCTCGGAATTTCCGATGGAAAAAGTCAGACGGAATTTTTTCATCGGATATTCCGACCGTGTGTATGCCCCATCGGACTTTTTCCGTCGGATGCAATTCCGACGGACAAAAAACCATGCATGCTCGGAAACAATTCGACGCATGCTCGGAAGCATAGAACTTAATTTTCTCGGCTCGTCGTAGTGTTTTACGTCACTGCGTTCTTGACGGTCGGATTTTAGTGTGACCGTGTGTATGCAAGACAGCTTGAGCGGAATTCCGTTGGAAAAACCCGTCAGAGTTTATACCGACAGAAATTCCGCACGTGTGTACAAGGCATAAGACATCCTTGTGGTAACAGTTTGGGGAAGGTCTGTTCCTGTTCCAAGCATGATTGTGCTCCTGTGTAAAAAGCCAAATCCCTAAAAAACATGGTTTGATGAGTTTGGTGTGGAGGAAGTTGAGTAGCCTACATAGAGTCCTGACCTCCACGCTACTGAACACCTTTGGGATAAATTGTGCATCATCACGCCGCCAATGCCTCTCTGCCACGCTAAACCTCGGATCAGCTGGATGGGACACCATGACCCGCTGAGTTAAGCAGCAAACAAAATCTACAGGCACGGACCTCTGCTACTCGGGCAGTCCCTCCTTACAGCGCTCTGTCCATGCTTGCAGGACAGGGTTCTAACACTGAGTGGATCTACAGCTGGGAGTCTCCCTCCATTGTGAGTATAGCTACAGCTCAGGTGAGGTAAGAGACGCTTTCCTCAAATGGATCCCCATGTTTGAACACGAGGATAGTGGAGCCATTGGATGGTAAGCAGATGTAGCTTCTAACTGTGCTAAGACGGCAATATATTATTATTCATCTGAAAGCACTACCTGGGGAGTTTGTGTTATATGACAAATGTTCTATGTCAAGTCCTTCTGGGCACAAGTGAACTATCTTTGTTTCAACTTATTGTGACAGGATCTCTATTAATATGGAAGCTTTGCAGCGTTACTTCAAAGCAATCTGTATTGGGTCACAATTTTGAAATTGCAGGACTGCCTTTGTGATCCAATGTACACAGACTTTCATGTTTTTTTCATATGTTTGAAATCGCTGCCATCATTTGCCATTTTTCCATTATCATCTGTATTCCTTGATCACATTATTTTGTTGGACTCCAGGATATATGAACTTCCATATCTCCCGCACTACCAAGTGGGATACATACTTCAGTCTATATCAGTAATTTACTGTGAACTCCAGGTTATACTAGCAATATTTTTCAAGGTTATCACAGCAGCATGTCTTTTATACCTGTTTTTTAACTACAACGTTGTTCTTTTTACTGCATTTATTTTGATTCATATTACCTGGAGGCCTAGCCCCCTACCAGGAGCTTTTTTGAATTCCTTCACCCTGTGTTATTTTTCACCAATAAAGTCTCTCCTTTTTAAATGATCCAACAGGTGTAGTTGATTCACTTCATTGACCCTCTATTGGAGCACCTCTCTGCTCCAATGCTCCTTGCCTTTTTCTAGCATTATTTTCGGTCACACGAAGCGGATCCCGTCCACTGGACGAATCACATTGTTGGTATATTTGCAGTTTTGGATTCAGTTAATTTTATTTATATTAGAAAAAGGAACTGGGCTTCACATGCCCACACATATGATGGATACGGCCACAAAATGAGCTGGAGGATATAAGGCAAGTGTTTGCAGGGATTTCTGGAACAATTGGGGAGCTATTAATATGTTTTAGGGACTATTTAACCACTTAAGGACTGCCGTACGCCGATGTACGTGACGGCTGGGCACAAGGGCGTACAGGTACGTCCCCTTTAAAGCGGAGGTTCACCCTAAATACTGACATTATCTTATAGTGATCTTGCTACCAGATACATATACATATTCCTATTGATTTTTTTTCTTGTGGTTGTACTTACCGTGAATCAGTCGTTTTAATGTGGACTTCCGGGTATTCCTCCCGCGGGAGTGGGCGTATCTTTCTTTCCTCGGAGCCCCGTTGATTTCTGGGAGGTGCTCGCAATGTCTCCTGGGAGCCGTTGCGGATTCTGCCAGCCCTGGACTGCGCAGGCGCAGCGCTCTAGCTCCGAAAATTGCCGAACATTAAGAGCTGTAGACTGCGACTGCGCAATCAACAGGGTATTGTGACAGTCATTGCCGCACGCTCCCGATGCTCGCTCCACTCAGCAAGGGGGGCGGGTGTATTGCTATTATAATGAGCGGATGCATGTTTAAATAAAGGAATTGATGGACAGAGAGGGCGGGTAGTTCAATGTGGATGGCCGATTTGAATACTTGTCAGAGAATTGTTAAAAAAAATCTTATGTCTTTTTTTTTTAACAATTCTCTGACAAGTATTCAAATCGGCCATCCACATTGAACTACCCGCCCTCTCTGTCCATCAATTCCTTTATTTAAACATGCATCCGCTCATTACAATAGTAATACACCCGCCCCCCTTGCTGAGTGGAGCGAGCATCGGGAGCATGTGGCACAATATTGTGCTCAAAGCGCATGCGCCGAATATGGGTTATAATCCATTCGGCTATTTTCGGAGATCTGCCGTGAACGGACACGCAAGTGTTGCGCATGCGCAGGTCAGAGCGGGCGAAATCTGCTAAAGTGTTGCGCATGCGCAGAACAGAGCTGGCAGAATCTGCTGAGGGGCAATTCTCGGCAGGTCACCGTCAACACTGATGATACAGCGGTGAATGCTGGGATGCATTCACCGCATCCCGGAAGTCTCTGCTTGTGGGCTTCACAGTGCCCACAAGCAAAATGGCAAAGAACAAGATCTATTTATAAAAGTTATTATTTAGAACGGAAATAGACGGGGGACGTCTCTAATCGCAGGACAAGTGAGTACTAACATGTTATCTGTAACCCCATTACATGCACCTAGAAAAAAAAAAACGAGGAACCGCGGAACCTCCGCTTTAAGATCCCAGCCGTGGGCGCGCTCACGACCCGGTCCTCTTCTCCGTGACCGTCCCGCGGGAACAGTGGACCCGATCGCCGCTGGTGTCCCGCGATCGGGTCACAGAGAGGAAGAACGGGGAGAGGTAAGTGTAAACAAACCTCTCCCCGTGCTTCCTAGTGAGCCTGTCACTGATCGTCTGTGCCCTGTCATGGGGAACGACGATCAGTGACCTCACACGCTAAGCCACGCCCCCCACAGTAAGAAACACACATCAGGGCGCACTTAACCCCTACAGCGCCCCCTCCTGGTTAACCCCTTCACTGCCAGTGTCATTTTCACAGTATCAGTGCATTTTTATAGCACTGTTCGCTGTAAAAATGACATCGGTCTCAAAATAGTGTCAAAAGTGTCCGCCATAATGTCGTAGTCATGATAAAAATCGCTGATCGCCGCCATTACTAGAAAAAAAAAATTATTAATAAAAATACAATAAAACTATCCCCTATTTGTTAGACGCTATAAATTTTGCGCAAAGCAATCAATAAATGCTTATTGCGATTTTTTTTTTTACCAAAAATATGTAGAAGAATACGTATCGGACTAAACTGAGGAAAAAAACCGTTTTTTTATATATTTTTGGGGATATTTATTATAGCAAAAAGTAAAAAATAAAGAATTTTTTTTCAAAATTGCCACTCTATTTTTGTTTATAGCGCAAAAACAAAAAAATCGCAGAGGTGATCAAATACCACCAAAAGAAAGGACGTAAATTTTGTCGCACGACCGCGCAATTGTCAGTTAAAATGACGCAGTGCCGAATCGCAAAAAGTGGCCTGGTCTTTAAGCTGCATAATGGTCTGGTCCTTAAGTGGTTAATGTGATTAATTTTAGCTTGCAAAAAAAAAAAATTATGCCCGGAACCCCGCTTTAAAAGTGAAAAAAAAAGGAAAAATGTCAAGTGCAAAATGAATCTAATTTTGTGGCAGTTGTCTTTCAATGCAGAACGCCAGACAAAATGCTGTTTGCTTTCATTTCCTTCCCTGTCTGTTACTTAAGTCTCGAACACACGATCGGATTTTCCGCAGACAAAACGTCAGACTTTTGTCCGAAGGGCGTTGGCCAGGAACTTGTCTTGCATACAAGCGGCACACAACTGTCGGCCAACAAACACGAAGGTAGTGACGTACTACGTGTTTTTTCAGCTCTTTAGCGCCACTCTTTGGGCACCTTCTGCTAATATTGTGTTTGGTGAGCATTGCTTCCGAGCATGCGTGTTTGTACTTTGGACTTTTGTCTGACGGACTTTTGTACACACGATCGGAAAATTTGACAACAGACTGTTGTCCGTGGAAAATTTTAAAGCCTGCCATCCAACATTTGTCTGGGGAAAATCCGACAATTGTCCGATGGAGCATACAAACAGTCGAATTTTAGGCCAACAGTCTGTCAACACACAATTCCCATCGGAAAATCCGGTTGTGTGTACAAGGCTTAAGGCACACAAACGTTTCAATAAGGTCCACCTGTCAGTTTTTCAGGAGGACCCGATTGGAACCTCCATTCTTCTTCTATGGAGATGCGGGTGTAAACAAACATGTGTCCGTTTACACCTGCCGACATCCAATCCGATCTGCCAAAAAGAAACGGATGGGGGTCCATTCACATTTCGTCCAGCGGATCAGATTGCTGTCAGGTGTAGACAGACAGGCGGTCCGTTTACATCCGACCGCCCATAAAGGAGAGCGGGCTGTGTCCGTGTTCGCTCTGCATAAGCGGAGAAAACACGGACCTGTCATCCGCCTGCTCAGCGGGAATTGTGGATACATCCTCTGCTGAGCAAGCAGTTCGAAGCCGCAGTCCGCCCCATGTCAAAGGGGCCTTAGAGAGATTTCATCTAACTTTCTGCCAAGATGAGCACAGGATTTTTATCTTTTTGGTCCTCATTGAATTTGATTGTGATAATTACTGATGATTAAAAAACACTTTTTTACACTAGACAGAGCATGTACTTTTCAGTGACTATCTTTAAAAAAAAAAGAGCAAGGAATGAGAACCGTGACATCAGAGTTCTTCCAAGACAAATGAGAAAACGAGAGAGCTGGTCAAACATTTTGAATCTGGCCAGGTAAATATATGTTGCTCAACGTTCCCTGCTGTGTTTACAGAAACCACATACAGTGATTTTAAAAAAGCTGTTATACAATCAGCACTACCTCCAGTAATGCGCTGATTATGAAAGCACAACGCATGCGGGAACTCATTTTACACATGACGCGAGACACTAACCTCTGCCGCGCAAATGCTGTTCGGTTAAATATCCACTTGGCTGGTTTCTCTTGAAGCTCCTGTGTCAGGGAGTTAGTAATTGGAACAAATGACGGATCCAGGAATTTCATCGCAAACTGTGACCTGCCAATGGAGAACAGTAAGTTAATATATGCACTGAAAGAAAAGAGGACAATCTGACTTCAGCATATTATACAGAGGGGAGTTCCTGGAATGCATATAGCAGGTCCAAGGCCTGGTATTGCTTCCAAACTGGGAATTATAGGAATAAAATAAACACTTCAATGAACCAATGTTCATAAATGTAATGTACATGGCGTTGACACATAACTGAGCCTGCAAAGTCTCTAACATAGGCGTGTGCAAGGGGTGTGCCAGATGTGCCTGGGCACACCCTAATCCTGGGGTTGGCAACCTGTCAATGGTGGGCAAGTGACAGGTAAACCGCAATCCTTCCTTGCTGACCCTCAGAACCTGGACAGGAGAGGTGGCAGGGTGGAATTTAGTGGAACCGATCTGTATTTTCCGCCTGCAGCAGATGAAAGTAGGCTTCTCCTCCTCTCCCTTTTGTCTTCATTCAGCTGCCACAGGAGGAAAATATAGGGGATTGGTACTAATATATGCAACCCCCACCACCCCTCCTTTCCCTGTTCCTCTTTCCTTCTGTTGCCCGGGTCCCCTATGTGCTCCCTGGCTCCCCCTTCCTCCCATTGTTTCAGGATGGAGAGTGGGGAAGAGTTGGGTAAATATATCAAACGCATATGTGCTGGAGCTTTGGGGTGCACACCGTAATGAAATCGGCTCCGCACACCTATGGTCTCTAACATTTTTCATGTCCAAAGACTAAGACCACTTTCACACTGAGGCACTTTTCAGGCTCTTTTACGCTAAAAAAAGCGCCTGAAAAGCTTACGAAAACGTATTTTCATTAAAATCAATGAATGCTTTCACACTGGGGCAGTGCGCTGAAAAAAACGCCCCTCTCCATTGAAATCAATTGAAAGCGCTTCAAAAGCGTCTGAAAAGCCCTTCAAAAGCGCTCAGTGTTTTACTGGCAGTTTTTCAAGCGCCTCAGTGTGAAAGAGGCCTTAAAGCTGAATTCCAGGTATTCAGCTCCTTTGTAAAAAAAATGAAAGCACACTATGAGAGTTAGGTCCAGCGAGGTGACTGACATCTCCTGGGCTTAGCTCTATTATTTATATCGGACAGCTTTGTAGTACTCCCGGAAGACAGCTATCGTTTTCGTTTCGGGAGAGCTATGCTAATCCTTCTGAGCTGTGTTTTGACCAGGAGAGTTGCTGCAGCTGCTATGCCCACCACCTCACCTCCTCCTGCCCAATCACATAAGCCTTTGTATTATGTGAACACATTCACAAAATACAATGGCTTCTGCGAATGGGCCTCACCTGTCAAGTGTAAATAACAAAGATAAGCCCGGGAGATGTCATGCAGCTCCTTGAACTTAACCGATAGTGTGCCTTCACCTTTTTCAAAGTGCCTGAATTCCTGGCTCTTAGCTTTAACCCTTTCGCTGCCAGGTCTGTACATTGTATTGACCTGATAGTGGGGGAGGGGGCTGTACACACATTCCTGGTGGCTGCGGAAAGCGACGTGTTTCCGCCTATCAGCGTCCCCGACCAGCATACCTGGGAAAGGCTGTAATACAGTGCGATCTGCATTGCATTACATTCAGTGGCGTACAGGGGAGACATCCAGGGTCTTTTAGACCCTGGATGTCTCATTAAAGAGAACCTGTCACAAAAAAATCATCACATGGGGGAGTTTTTGTCCCCTATGTGATTAAAAAAAAAAAGTAAACGTAAATTTTTTTTTTTAATCACTTCAGCCCTGGAAGATTTTACCCCCTTCCTGACCAGAGCATTTTTTTGCGATTTGGTACTGTGTCAATTGCGCGTTCGTGCGATGTTGTACCCAAACAAAATTGACGTCCTTTGTTTCACACAAATAGAGCTTTCTTTTGGTGGTATTTGATCACTTCTGCGGTTTTTTTTTTTGCGCTAGAAACAAAAGAAGAGCGACAAATTTGAAAAAAAAACACTATGGGGGTAATTTACGAAAGGCAAATCCACTTTGCACTACAAGTGCAAACTACAAGTGCAAAGTGCACTTGAAATTGCACTGAAAGTGCACTTGGAAGTGCAGTCGCTGTAGATCCGAGGGGGACATGCAAGGAAAATAAAAAACAGCATTTTAGCTTGCACATGATTGGATGATAAAATCAGCAGAGCTTCCCCTTAGATTTACAGCGACTGCACTTCCAAGTGCACTTTCAGTGCAATTTCAAGTGCACTTTGTACTTGTAGTGCAAAGTGGATTTGCCTTTAGTAAATAACCCCCAATATCTTTTACTTTTTGCTATAATAAATATCCCAATTTAAAAAAAAAAATTTAAAAGTTTTCTTCAGTTTAGGCCGATATGTATTCTTCTACATATTTTTGGTTAAAAAAACCCCGCAATAAGTGTATATTGATTGGTTTGCGCAAAAGTTATAGCGTCTACAAAATAGGGGATAGATTTATGGCATTTTTTTTTTAACTAGTAATGGCGGTGATCTGCGATTTTTATCGGGACTGCGACATTGCGATGGAGAGATCGGACACTTTTGACACATTTTTGAGACCATTCACAATTATACAGCTATCAGTGCTATAAAAATGCACTTATTACTGTATAAATGTCACTGGCAGGGAAGGGCTTAACACTAGGTGGTGATTAAGGGGTTAACTGTGTTCCCTGCGAGGTGTTCTAACTGTGGGGGGGATGGGAGTGACTGGGAGAGATGACAGATCGGTGTTCATACATATACGCATGTACAAACGTATCAGAGGGTACTACAAACGAAACCACTATTTGCGATGTTACATATCGCTGCACATGCCAGAGTGAGAGTTATATTACTAGCACCAGACCTCCTCCGTAACACTAAACTGATGGCCTATAGGAGGCTATTAAAGTGTCGCCTATGGAAAATATAGGTTACTGAAGTTTGTCCCCATTTCACGGGCCCACACACATTTAACCTCCCTGGCGGTATTATTCTGTCTGGAATTATGTACCAAAAGCGGTCCAATTATTTTGCATGGAAATTTGGTTTTGTAGGCCTGCAATTCTTAGTAATTACTTAAATCTGACCAAACAAGAGTCTAGTAGACATCCCGGGTGTGATAACGTTTGAAACACAAAATCATAAATTATAATATAATAAATAACTATAAATAATTATAACAAATAATAATGTAATTATAATAAAAATTATTCAATAATGTAATCAAATCAAAAACATTGAAATTTGCTCAGTTGCAGAATTGTCGCTGTCATTACTTTCAGTGTTTGATGACGAATTTCCCCACAAATCGCTATCGCTCAATTCTGCGAGTGATTCTAATTTATTATCGTGGTTTTCTAGCTGGTCTAAAACCACTTTTGACATAAACTGACACTTTTTGGTTGCTATGGACAATCTCTAGTTTCCAGGCAGAAAGAAAGTATTTATAATATAAAAGTGCATGCAGGACACTGGACAGACCACTAGGGACAAAGAGGATGTGAAATAAATTGATACAGTACTGTAATCTGTAAGATTACAGTATACTGTATGTATTGTGTGTTTTTCACTTTTTGAATTTGCTGCCGAACTCCGCCCCTGTGCGCCGCGCCGCTCGAGAACGGAGCTCGGCGGCACTGTGTGTGAATGGAGCGAGGAGACAGCTCGCACACAAAGCGGGAGGACATCGCAAGATCCAGGGGACAAGGTAAGTAACTTCCCCTGGATACTGCAATGCAATTTTTTTTTTACATTATGCATTTCCTAGATTTTTGCAGTAATATCATGTGACATATAAAAATTGGAACTACCACTATTTAATTCTTTAGGGTTTCTGCTTTCAGAAAATATATAATGTTTTTGTGGGGGGGGTTCTGTAATCTTAAGGCCTAAAATGTTTTTTTAACCAGTTGGCGGAAGGAAGACACTGTTATCCTGGACGGACGTCATATGACGTTGCGCCTTTAAAATCCACTAGGGGGCGCGCGTCACTGGGCACCCGATTCGCGTGCCCGGCGGCCGCGATGGCCGCCGGGCACCCGCGATTGCCCAGTAACCGAGCAGGACCGTGGATCTGTGTCTGTAAACACACAGATCCACGTCCTGTCAGGGAGAGGAGACCGATGGTGTGTCCCTTGTACATAGGGACAACCATCGGTCACCTCCCCCAGTCAGTCCCCTCCCCCCACAGTAAGAATCACTAATAGGGAACACATTTAACCCCTTCCTCGCCCCCTAGTGTTAACCCCTTCCCTGCCAGTCATGTTTATACAGTAATCAATGCATTTTTATAGCACAGATCGCTGTATAAATGTGAATGGTCCCAAAAATGTGTCAAAAGTGTCCGATGTGTCCGCCGCAATATCGCAGTCACGATAAAAATCGCTGATCGCCGCAATTACTAGTAAAAGAATAAAATTAAAATAAAAATGCTATAAATCTATCCCCTATTTTGTAGACGCAATAACTTTTGCGCAAACCAATCAATATACGCTTATTGCAATTTTTTTTTACCAAAAATATGTAGAAGAATACGTATCGGCCTAAACTGAGGAAAATTAAAAAAAAAAAAAAAAAATATGGATATTTATTCTATCAAAAAGTAAAAAATATTCTGTTTTTTTTCAAACTTGTCGCTCTTCTTTTGTTTATAGCGCAAAAAATAAAAACCGCAGAGGTGATCAAGTACCACCAAAAGAAATCTCTATTTGTGGGAAAAAATGGACGCAAATTTCGTTTGGGTACAGCGCTGCACGACCGCGCAATTGTCATTCAAAGTGTGACAGCGCTAAAAGCTGAAAAATGGCTTGGGCAGGATGGGGGTTTAAGTGCCCAGTAGAGAAGTGGTTAAGCATGTGTGCAAAACGTGCAAAATACTTTGGCAAAGAAAAAGTTAAAGCTAAATTCTAGGTAGCTATAGAATACCACTTGATACAATTATGTATTCTTGTGAAAATCCAGCTGGTATGAATCACACAAGCTCTGATTCATGAAAGCCAAACTAGAAGACATTGTTTCTACTTATCAATGGACTGAACTTCTTTGTAGAAGTTCTCAGTTTAACCATCTTTTCTGACACTTGTAGCTTACAAGTAAAAATCCTGTATTTTCTGCTAGAAATCACTTAGAACATTCAAACATTATATATTTTTTTTAGCAGAGACCCTAGGGAAAAAAATAGCAGTTGTTGCAATATTTTATGTCACACGGTACGTGCGCAGCGGTATTTCAAACACAATTTTTGGGAAAAAATACACTTTAATGAATTTAAAAAAAAACTAAACAGTAAAGTTAGCCCGTTTTTTTTTTGTTTTTTTTCCGTCCAAAAGTTTTGATTCCCTTACCGAAGATGGCGGCGGCAGCACCCGGCAGCTGAGGGAGAGATCCGCTTCGGGTGCCAACATCGCAGGCGCCCAGGACAGGTAAGTGTCCACGTATTAAAAGTCAGCAGCTGCAGTATTTGTAGGAGAAAGGAAGATAGCCGCTCCAGGTAGGAACCTTGGTGGTGATCCACCCCACAGAGATCTCAGGTGCAGACAATGCAATCAGCAGAGCAGGAATAGCAAGGATGTATTTCTGGACAGTCGCACGCTTGAACAATAGTTGCCTTTATTAAAATTAGGACAGCACTACAAGCCACAGCAAACAAAACTCAGACAGCTGACGCGTTTCACACTATATCTAGTATTTAGTCATAGCTGCAGTATTTGTAGCTGCTGACTTTTAATATTTATTTTTTTTGGCGGAAATCCGCTGCTTTCACACTGGAGCGGGCAGGCGTTGACGGTAAAACGCTGCTAGTTTTAGCGGCGCTTTACCATCATTTTAGTGGCGCTATTTGGCTGCTAGCGGGGCGCTTATAACCCAGCTAGCAGCCGATGAAGAGGTTAAATGCGCCCATGTAGCACCGCTGCAAAAGCACTTCGCAGGCGCTTCAGTAGCAGTGCCCATTCATTTCAATGGGCAGGAGTGGTGGAGGAGCGGTATACACCACTCCAAAGATGCTGCTTGCAGTTTTTTTAACGTCCTGCCAGCGCACCGCCTCAGTGTGAAAGCCCTCAGTCACACTGAGACTGCAGGGGAGCCGTTTTGCAGGCACTTTACAGGTGCTATTTTTAGCCCAAAAGTGCCTGAAAAACACCCCAGTGTGAAAGGGGTCTAACTGTTAGATTTTATGAGATGAAGGGGGGAAAAAAAATCGGCCTAACATATCGGCCCAAACAAATCGGCATCATATATCGGCCGCCGGGATTTCTAAACATCGGCATCGGCCAGAGAAAAACCCATATCGGCCGATCTCTAATGTGAACCCGCACCTTGTAATACATTTCATTCAGTTAAACCACTTTAGCTCCAGAAGTTTTTATCCCCTTCATGCCCAGGCCATTTTTTGCTATTCGGCACTGCGCTACTTTAACTGGTAATTGCTCGGTTATGCAGCACTTTACCCAAACAAAATTTATATCAGGGGTCATGAATTAAAATTCACGGGGGTCCAGTTTGTAAAATTTTCTTCTGGCAGAGGTCCGAATCTCACGTTTGCGCAATACCACTACGCAGCCCCCTTTTACATCACTGTTCTCAGCCCCCCCCCCTTCACATCACAACCCCCACTAAACATCACGGTTCCCAGTTTACATCAGTGTCCACAGTCCCCCCTTTACACCACAGACCCCCTTCACATTGCAGTCCAACAGTGTCCTCAGTTCCCCTTCCCATCACAGTGCCCCTTGCAGTCATAGCCCCCTCTCCTATACATCACCATCCCCCTTTCATCATTCAGCCTCCCCTGCACAGTCCTACCAGGGCAGAGGCACAGCACCCAGATGTTCTCTCTCTTTTTCTGTTCTCCCGCCTGCCCGGCAGCAGCTATCCTCCTCACAGCGGGCGGGAGATGCTGTATATTGAGCAAGAGGGCGGGAGCTGCCCAACCTATTACATTAACAAGTGGGTGATTACCGAATCCTGCGCTCTGTCCCGATATGCAGCACCTTCCCTTCTCTGGCCGCTGTAAGTGTGATAGCGGCGGCCGGGTGGGAGACCAGAGAGAACACTGAGGCTGGGGCCGGACAGGACCGCGGTCCGCCATTTAGTTAACATTGATTTATATCATTTTTTTCACACAAATAGAGCTTTCTTTTGGTGGTATTTGATTACCGCTGTTTTTTTTATATATATATATATAAACAGAAAAAGGGAAAACATTTTGAAAAATAATTAAAATTACTTTGTGCTATAAAACATATCCAATAAATATAAAAAAAATTGAATTTCTAAATAAATTGATTCCAGCTGCAGGAGAGGTGCGAGGGCCACAGTGGTGGATTGATCTGCTGCCTGAAGGTGTATGCATAGTTCTCACACCAATGCCACACCAAGAGGCAGCAGCTTTGGACCATGGAGTTTCTCACCTCGATATGAAATCACTGATCATGTCTGTAAAGGGGCCATTCTTCTGACCACCAGTGTAAGGAGCATTCTACCTACTGTCCTACAATGTATGTGGGAACTACACTGACCACCATTGTGATGGATATTCTTTCCATTGAGGAGGCTCTTATCTCATTCACCACCAGTATGGTTTGGCCAATGTACCACATGCTGTAGATATACTGTAATCTTTTTTTTTTAGCAGCTGTTCCCTAAAGCTTGAACATTATTTCAAGGGAACCTCCATGACTAAAAGGTTCAGAAAAGCTGTATTAGGAATATATACAACGATAGAGCTGTTCCCTCTGTTGTTAATAAAGGCATTTTTTAAAGATCACATCCAGAGATTTTTCCAGTGTAGACACATTGCCCTGCAATACCCGGGTGTTGATTGTGGTCAAGTCAGCCTTATTTTTGTTTCATTTGGATTGTTTAGTGTGTCTGAAGCAGTCAGTGGGTAGCAGACACAGAATCCAGCAGATCGGTGAGGCAGTCGCTGTCCCAGATGCTGATACTTATAAGGAATGTTATTATGAAAGGGGCTTCCCTGGGCATGGAAATTGCATAGCAGTCTGTAATAGGAGGGGAGCTTGAATGGATCAAAGAGCTCTCCATGGTGCTGATCACTGTCAGCTAATTATTATACATATTTCCCAGGTCTTTAGCTGTTCAAGGACAATGACAAACTATTTCTTTATATTATTTACATATATTTTGAGATAGTCTAACATGATTCTGCATGTTAGGGATCGACCGATATTGTTTTTTTGGGGGCAGATAGGATACCGATATTTTTTGGCCACCTCTCCTGCCAATAGCCAATATTATGTACATATAAACCTTTCAAAAATAGCAACAATTTTATGTACAAATCTGGTATAAACTGAACATGGTAATGTTTATTAAGATTAAACATTAAGGGCTGGTTCTTCACACCATACCTGCATGAAAACTGATGGCCAGCACCTTGCCGTGGGTGGGAGGGTGGCTGCTGGCCGGCACCTTGCTGTGGGTGGGTGGCTGCTAGCCGGCAGAGGCATAATGAGGTTGTGTGCGTGTGCTGCGCGTCCCTGCGCATTGGGTCTGCAGACTTCTGGGCCCCAAAAAGATGGCGGACCAATATCGGTCTAGTTTGTGACCGAAACCGATTTTTCAGAAAATGCTGATATCGGCCCGCAATAATCGACCGTCCCCATAATCGGTCGTTCCTTAGTACATGTCATTTGTGTCCCTGCCGAGTTATGTTTTGCCTACCTCTGGACCAAAGCTTTGGGGGTATGAGAGGCTGAACTTTTAGAGGACTTGGGAAAAGTTTTGTCATTCTTTTGTTGTACGGCCCTCTACTCCCATACCTAGGCACGGATGATGTAGGGATCCCACACCCGCCCCACCAGCTGCCTCCTGGGATGTCCAAGGCACACATCCCCACAAGGCAGGTGTAGAAATGGGCATCTGCATGCCGCGAGACCCCATGCATTCATAGACATGCAGCAAGTCTCAGCTAGGTCCCACAAACCTGAAACCAGAGGCATGTCTGTGCACACGCATGTGGATCCCATGCATGCGCCGACATGCCGCAGGTCTGTCAGGTTCTACACACCTGAAATCAGAGGCATGTGGGGGGGTTATCTTGTGCATGCGCAGACATGCTGCAGGTGTCTTCCAACTATTTGGGACGTGGCAGAGACCTGCAGAATATTTCAAGAAGGTAGTGCGGGAGCAGAGCGAAGCAAGAAGGACTTCAGCTGCAAGGAAGACAACGCTGGACTTCAAAGCATGTTTTTTTTCTATTATTTTTCCATGCAGGGACAATATTTAAAAAAATAAATACATTTTAAACTAGGTTGGGTGAAGTTTCTATTTAAAGACCAAGTCCAGGAAAAGAAGAAGTCCTCCCTATTTCAATCATAATTATGTCTAGAGGAGAGTGAAAGCTCATTAGATTACCTGATCCTCTCCTCCCCCCGGCAAACAGTGCCCCCCTCCCCCCTCCTCAATATGCTCCAGCAGTGAATGGTCCCTCAGCATCCTCACATCCAGTGCAGGGCTCTGGTCTATGTTTCAGCCTTGATCATGTCATCCGACTGCTGTAATACGGGGGGGTGGGGGGGGGTAGAGGAGACTGCAGGGACCAGTCTAGCAGCTTGGGGGAGCCTGTGGGAGCAGAGGATCAGGTACATAGTTACATAGTTAGTCAGGTTGATAAAAGACACAAGTCCATCTAGTTCAACCAAAAAATAATACAATACAAAAAGGTACATAAGACAGCTTTAACTGGTCCCCTCGACCTAACAAGCAGAACCAGCCTGGTGAAGTGACTATTTTCTCCTGCAGTTGAGTAATAAAATTAGGTCACCTCCCTGCCCACAGACTGTGGTTGGAAACAGCAGAACCACTCTGCTCTCTCCTCCTAGCAGCATGCTCCTCTGTAATACAAGAGTACTGCAGCACAATGTACTGGCTCCTTGTTTTTCTTCTTCCTCTTCCACTCTGCTGTGTGCAGGGATTGCAGCACTGCTAGTTGTAGAATATACCACAGTCCTTATAATGTCTGTTGCCTTTCAATAATAGTGTAGTATAACTTGCGTGTCTAGTATAGGCCACTATTGCAGCTGGCTTCCAAGCCCTGAGGAAGAGGGAGCCTTGAACCCCTGAGCTGCATTGGAGTTTTCTTTGGGAATTTTTTTCAGGATTAATAAACTTTAACTGGTCTTGTCCTTTTACACTTTGCTTGGACTTTTCCAGGGGTCCTCAGGGATACCCCACATAACAGAGAGTTGCCTTTCTTAAACTGAAGATCACGCATGCTTTTCCCATTTGAAACCCACCATCCTAACACCTTTTGCAATCATACAGGAAAAGACAGTGAAAGGTTTACATAATGGTGGTCACTTTCCCTTGAAAAAGTCCCGTGACATGTGACGCATTGTGTCAGGGGAAGAAGGTTAGTGACGACATCTACTGTGTAACCATACACTGGATGCTGGAGCGAGGAGGACACTTGTTATTTTGGATCTGATCGTTTTAAACACACGCGTTAAACCACAAGGATCTATGTGAGTGGCTGTAAATTCACAAGAAATCTTTACACTAGCCTGTTTAATTGCGCAATGATATATTCTCTTTGATTTGAGGAACAACACATATGCCGCATACACACGACTGTTTTTAATGTCATGGAAAAAAACTAAGTTTTTTTCGACGCGATTCTTCTCAAGCCTGCCTTGCATACACACTATCGTCAAAAAAAATGCTCGAGCAAAGTGCGGGGACGTACAACACGTACGACGGCACTATAAAGGGGAAGTTCCATTCGGATGGCGCCACCCTTTGGGCTGCTTTTGCTGATATCGTGTTTCCGTGGGTTAGTAAAAGTTTGGTGTTAGCCGATTCGCGCTTTTCAGTCTCTGTGCTTTTCAGTCCGTTACAGCATGACGAATGTGCTCTCTCCATTACGAACGCTAGTTTTACCACAACGAGCGCTCCCGTCTCATAACTTGCTTCTGAGAATGCGCGTTTTTTCCCCGTCATTAAAGCGTACACGGCCGTTTTTCACGACGATGTGAAAAAGGACGAGAAAAAATAGAGCATGTTCTAAATTTTTAATGGCCATTTTTCTCGTCAAGAAAAATGCTCTGGAGCCTACACACAATAGTTTTTAATGACCAAATAAAAAAATTTAATTTTTCTCGTCATGAAAAACGGTTGTGTGTACGCGGCAATAGAGGAACGCTCAGAGGAGAAATCTTAGAGAAGCATAGGAGCGCTGGCAGGGGAACTGGGTGTTATCTGAGGTGCTCACCTGGAAGATAATCGGTGGCTATCCATTACCCGTATTATGCAGTTCAACTATTTAGAGGGCCCATTGCTTTATACATCCAGGATTGGTGCTGTATATTAGCTAAGCGGACTCACCTGTATATCTCATCTCCATATTTCATTTTATTTGTATTCACTGTGTTTATTTAGAGGTTGATTTTAGCGCATCATTGCATATTTTTAGTATTTACTTCACAGGTGTCAGAGCACTTTTTTAATGGTTGCAGCTGTCATCATTTATTTATCTCTGAATAATTTCTAATTGTAATATTCATTTCAGCGCTTTAGTACACCACATATCACTTTCAGTTAGCAGTTCTTCCAATGGCATCTTAGGAGTGTCACTGGGGTTGATTTACTAAAGGCAAATAGACTGTGCACTTTGCGAAGTACAGTCGCACTCTGCAAACGCAGTTGCTCCAGATCTTAGTAAATGATGGAGAGCTTTGCTGACTTCCACCATCCAATCATGTGCAAGCAAAAAAAATTTTTTTTGTTTTTTTCTTGCATGTGATTGGGTAATCATCTTTGCATAGTAAAGCTTTACCTCATTTGCTAAGCTCTGCAGCAACTGCACTTGCAGAATGCAATGCACAGTCTGTTTGCCTTTAATAAATTACCCTTTATAATGTCTCTTGTTCTTTTGAAGCTTTCACCTTGGGTTGCTTGGGGGGAAATAAATTTATCAGGTAGACTTATTTTTCATGCATTTTTGTGTAAAGCGGTTATACCAATGTTTATGATATCATTAACCACTTAAGGACCGCCGCACACCGATGTACGTTGGCAGAATGGCACGGCTGGGCACATGGGCGTACAGGTACCTTCCCTTTAAGAGCCCAGCCGTGGATCGCGAGCGCGCCAGCGGCGGCGCGCTCGCGACCCGGTCCTCTTCTCTGTGACCGTCCCCGCGGGAACAGCAGACCCACCGCCGGTGTCCCGTGATCGGGTCACAGAGAGGAAGAACGGGGAGAGGTAAGTGTAAACAAACCTCTCCCCGTGCTTCCTAGTGAGCCTGTCACTGATCGTCTGTTCCCTGTCATAAGGAACAACGATCAGTGATGTCACACGCTAAGCCACGCCCCCACAGTAAGAAACACACATCAGGGAAAACGTAACCCCTTCAGCGACCCCTCCTGGTTAACCCCTTCACTGCCAGTGTCGTTTTTACAGTAATCAGTGCATTTTTATAGCACTGTTCGCTGTAAAAATGACAATGGTCCCTAAATAGTGTCAAAAGTGTCCACCATAATGTCGCAGTCACGATAAAAATCGCTGATCGCCGCCATTACTAGAAAAAAAAAATATTAATAAAAATGCAATAAAACTATCTCCTATTTGGTAGACGCTATAACTTTTGCGCAAACCAATCAGTAAACGCTTATTGCGATTTTTTTTTACCAAAAATATGTAGAAGAATACGTATCGTCCTTAACCGAGGAAAAAAAAAAGTTTTTTATATATATTTTTTGGGGGATAATTATTATAGCAAAAAGTAAAAAATATTGAATTCTTTTCATAATTGTCGCTCTATTTTTGGTTTATAGCGCAAAAAATAAAAAATCGCAGAGGTGATCAAATACCACCAAAAGAAAGCTCTATTTGTGGGAAAAAAAGGACGCCAATTTTGTTTGGGAGCCACGTCGCACGACCGCGTAATTGTCAGTTAAAGCGAAGCAGTGCCGAATCGCAAAAAGTGGCCTGGTCTTTAAAGTGGTTGTAAACCCATATCAATTTTTTTTTCTTTTTAGCCCACCTGCAAGACAAAGCTATAATGAGCTAGTATGACTAGCATACTAGCTCATTATGTACCACTTACCTTAGATCGGGGCCCCCGAAGCCGTCCGTGTCCCTCTCTCCAGCCGCAGCCATCGCTGCGGCGATAGCCGGAATGTTACTTCCGGGTATCGCCACTCCAGCCAATCACAGCGCCGCTCCGGCGCTGTGATTGGCCGGAGCGGCGAAGACGTGACTCCGCGCATACGCGCGGTAGCCGTCAAATTCGGCTAAGCCCAAGCGTTGCTGGGACTTAGCCGAATTTGTGAATGGGATTAACCCCATGAATGCGCCGTTATCTACGGCGCGCATGCGCCGTAGACAGCGGCGCCTGTGATTTTAGTAAATATCTCCTAAACCGTGTAGGTTTAGGAGATATTTCTTGCACCTACAGGTAAGCCTTAATCTAAGCTTACCTGTAGGTGCAAGTTGCAAAAGTGGGTTTACAACCACTTTAAGCTGCATAATGGTCCGGGTCCGGTCTTAAGTGGTTAATTAATGCAGGGCTCGACAAACCCCAAGCGCCAGGTCGCATTGGCGACTAGAATTAGCGGCCTGGCGCCTGAGCTACACTGCGGCAGGTGTCTTGTCCCCATGCGCTATGCAGAGCGGACACAGTCCCACTCTCCTCCATGGGGTAATGGGAGGGAAAACTGGCTCCTAACTTTTTTAGCTGGCTCCTAGATTCCAAGCAAATTTCTTAAGCTCTGAATTAATGATACACCATGGGACTCCAACTGTAATGTACTAATATTAGTATTTAACTAGTTCAGCCCCAGTGGCATACCGGTACATAGCGGGGGTTGAAGTGGTTATACCGGGACGTTTCCTGAAGCTACAGGCATCATCCTGGTATTTTTTTTTTCAGCCGGCGATGGACATTTAAAAAAAAAAAGTGATCCTAGGGGATAATTAGCCACTGAATTGTTATTTAACAGGTGGCGGAAGGGGCCCCCTGCCACCTTCCGCTGTCTTCCTGGGCTCTCCTGTCCCACCAGGGAACCTGGGACTGAAGCCAGTGGTTCTGCCAGCTGGCCATAGAAATGACAGAGGACCAGAATATCCCCATTCATCTCTATGGTCTAAGAACCCGGAAGTGATGAGTATTTTGTCATTTCCATGTTTTGCCATTACTGGCTTGGGAAAGCATCGGATCAAACTGAGCTTGGTTTGATCTGATGCTTTTAACCACTTGAGCACTGGACACTTAAAACCCCTTAACCTCCCTGGCGGTATGATTCTGTCAGATTTTAGGTGCTGAAAGCGGTACCATTATTCTGCATGGAAATTTGGCGTTTTATATTGCAGGCCTGTAATTCTTAGGAATAACTCACTTAAATCTGTCCAAACCAGAGTCTAGTAGACATCCCGGGTATGATAAAGTTCAAAAAACAAAATTATACATTATAATAAAATAAATAACTATAAAATAATTATAACAAATAATAATATAATAATAATAAAAGTGTTTTTCAGTGTTTGATGACAAATTTCCCCACAAATCACTATCGCTTAATTCTGCGAGTGATTCTAATTTATTATCGCTGTTTTTTAGCTGGTCTAAAACCACTTTTGACATAAAGGGACACTTTTTGGTTGCTATGGACAATCTCCAGTTTCTAGGCAGAAAGAAAAGTTTTTATTATATAAAAGTGCATGCAGGACACTGGGCAGACCACTAGGGACAATGGGGGTGTGTAATTATTACATACAGTACCGTAATCTGTAAGATTACAGTGTACTGTATGTATACTGTGTTTTAACTTTTTTGAATTTGGCGCCGATCTCCGTCCCCGTGCGTCGTAACGTCGCAGGGAACGGAGCTCGGCGGTACTCGGAAGTGTGTGAATCGAGCGAGGAGACACGGCTCGATCACACAGCGGGGAGGCATCGCAGGATCCAGGGGACAAGGTAAGTAACTCTGCCTGGATCACTGCGACGCAGCCCGAGTCTGGCTCGGGGTTACCGTTTTTGGTGCTGAAATTTAACCCCGAGCCAGACTCGGGAATACCGCCAGGGAGGTTAATAACCAGACCAATTTTCAGCTTTCGGTGCTCTCACATTTTGAATGACAATTACTCAGTCATACAACACTGTACCCATATGAAATTTTTGTCCTTTTTTTCACACAAATAGAGCTTTCTTTTGGTGGTATTTAATCACCATTGGGTTTTTTATTTTTTGCGCTATAAGAGAAAAAAGACTGAAAATTCTGTAAAAAAATGATTTTTTTTTTCGTTTCTGTTATAAAATTTTGCAAATTACTATTTTTTCTTCATAAATTTTGGCCAAAATTTATACTGCTACATATCTTTGGTAAAAATAAGTACAAATTGGTGTATATTATTTGGTCTTTGTGAAAGTTATAGAGTCCACAAGCTATGGTGCCAATATCTGAAAATTGATCACACCTGAAGTACTGACGGCCTATCTCATTTCTTGAGACCCTAACATGCCAGAAAAGTACAAATCCCCCCCAAATGACCCCTTTTTGGAAAGAAGACATTCCAAGGTATTTAGAAAGAGGCATTGTGGGTTTTTTGAAGTTGTAATTTTTTCCCACAATTCTTTGCAAAATTAAGATTTTTTTTTTCTTTCACAAAATTGTCATATTAGCAGGTTATTTCTCACACACAGCATATGCATACCACAAATTACACCCCAAAACACATTCTGCTATTACTCCCGAGTATGGCGATACCACATGTGTGAGACTTTTACACAGCGTGGCCACATACAGAGGCCCAACATGCAGGGAGCACCTTCAGGCGTTCTGGAGCACCCAGGCCAATTCTGACATTTCTCTCCTACATGTAAAAATCATCATTTGTTTGCTAGAAAATTACATAGAACCCCAAAACATTATATATGTTTTTTTAGCAAAGACCTTAGAGAATATAATGGTGGTCATTGCAACTTTTTATCTCGCACGGTATTTGCGCAGCAATTTTTTTAACGCGTTTTTTACGGAAAAAAACAGTTTTGTGCTTTAAAAAAAAAGAAAAAACAGTAAAGTTAGCCCAATGTTTTTGCATAATGTGAAAGATGAAGTTACGCCGAGTAAATAGATACCGAACAAGTCACGCATCAAAATTGCACACGCTCGTGGAATGGCGCCAAACTTCGCTACTTAAAAATTCCCATAGGCGACAATTTAAATATTTTTACTGGTTACATGTTTTGAGTTACAGAGGAGGTCTAGGGCCAAAATTATTGCTCTCGCTCTAACGTTCGCGGCGATACCTCACATGTGTGGTTTGAACACCATTTTCATATGTGGGCGGGACTTATGCATGCGTTCGCTTCTGTATGCAAGCTCACGGGGACAGGGGCGCTTTAAAAAATATATATATAGTTTATTGTTCATTTTACCTTATTTATTTTAGTTTGACATGTTTTACCGCCCCAATTTTTTTTTTTAGCACTTTTATTCCTATTACAAGGAACGTAAACATCCCTTGTAATAGGAATAAGCATGACAGGTCCTCTTTACAGTAAGATATGGGGTCAATAAGACCCCACATCCCACCTCTAGGCTGGGAAGCCTGAAAAAATATATTAAAAAAAAACAATCTTGGCTTTGATCGTAGCGGTGAGTCGGTAGAAGCACCGGAGGGCAGCGGGGGGGGGCATCCCCTCTCGTCTCCCGTAAGAATGATTAAGTGGCAGGACAGCCGCTATGATTGTTGTTATGGTGTAGGGAATCGCCGGCTGAAAAAGCTAATATCTGAATGATGCCTGTAGCGGCAGGCATCATTCAGATATCCCTGCACAAAGTCAAGGACGTCATATGACGGCTGGCGGGAGGGAAGTGGTTATTGCAGAGTATTGCCGGGTATTGCGGAGTATTGTCGGGTATTGCGGAGTATTGCCGGGTATTGCGGAGTATTGTCGGGTATTGCGGAGTATTGCCGGGTATTGCAGAGTATTGCAGGGTATTGCGGACTATTGTAGTGTATTGCGGAGTATTGCGGTGTATTGCAGAGTATTGCAGGGCATTGCGGAGTATTGCAGGGCATTGCGGAGTATTGCAGGGTATTGCGGAGTATAGCAGGGTATTGCGGAGTATAGCAGGGTATTGCGGAGTATAGCAGGGTATTGCGGAGTATAGCAGGATATTGCGGAGTATGGCAGGGTATTGCGGAGTATGGCAGGGTATTGCGGAGTATGGCAGGGTATTGCGGAGTATGGCAGGGTATTGCGGAGTATGGCAGGGTATTGCGGAGTATGGCAGGGTATTGCGGAGTATGGCAGGGTATTGCGGAGTATGGCAGGGTATTGCGGAGTATGGCAGGGTATTGCGGAGTATGGCAGGGTATTGCGGAGTATGGCAGGGTATTGCGGAGTATGGCAGGGTATTGCGGAGTATGGCAGGGTATTGCGGAGTATGGCAGGGTATTGCGGAGTATGGCAGGGTATTGCGGAGTATGGCAGGGTATTGCGGAGTATGGCAGGGTATTGCGGAGTATGGCAGGGTATTGCGGAGTATGGCAGGGTATTGCGGAGTATGGCAGGGTATTGGCAGGGTATTGCAGAGTATTGGCAGGGTATTGCAGAGTATTGGCAGGGTATTGCATAGTATTGGCAGGGTATTGCACAGGGTATTGCAGAGTATTGCACAGGGTATTGCAGAGTATTGCACAGAGTATTGCAGAGTATTGGCAGGGTATTGCAGAGTATTGGCAGGGTATTGCACAGGGTATTGCATGCAGAGTATTGCACAGGGATGGCTGAGCAGGGATGGATGGATGGCTGGATCTGTGACTGCAATTGTCACAGATCCAGCCCACAGCGCTGCTGCCATGATCCGCTCCCTCCCCTCTCACACTGTACCGATCGGTACAGAGAGGGGAGAGAGGAACCGGCGTCATCACATGACGCCGGTCTGTTTACAAGTGATCGCTCCGTCATTTGATGGAGCGATCACGTGGTAAACGGCTGCTATCAGCGGCGATTTACCGTGATCCGTGATGCGCCGGGTCCTCTGGACCCGGCGGTCACGGAGACTCCCGTGTGCGCGCACCAGGGGCCGCGCGATTCTGGGAGGACGTTATATAACGTCCTCCCAGAGTTAAGCAACCACCCTGTCGACGTTATTTGTCGACAGGCGGTTGTTAAGTGGTTAAAGTGGAGTTCCAGTTTCCTTGTCAATTTTATTTTTTAAAAAGCACCCCCATGATTTTCTTTGCTAGTACAATCAAAAGTGTAAACTGTTATCAGTGTGATCATTAATTTACTAAAGGCAAAAAGGCTGTGCACTTTGCAAAGTGCAGTTGCTCCAGAACTTAGTAAATGAGCAAAAGCTCTGCTGACTCCCATCATCAAATCACATGCAAGCAAAAATGCTGTTTTTTTTTTCCTGCCACGTGATTGGGTACTCTTTGCATAGTGAAGCTTTACCCCATTTATTAAGCTATGGAGCAACTGCACTTGCAGAGGGTAACTGCACTTTGCAAAGTGCACAGTCTATTTTCCTTTAGTAAATCAACCACACAGTGTCCCTGGTATGCAGACAGCGGTCATTGCTACTGTGGGCATCTGAAGCCCACTCGTACTTGTTTCCGGGATTGGTGCAGCTGGCTACCCAGAATGCACCTCCCAAACTTGCGCCTGTGCAGTCAGGACACAGTATGGTGCACTGTGTTGACTGCAGAAATAACGCAATGGCAGAAGCGGAGGATGCCCATCATATCTTGACTCCCATTGGCTCCTGGGATATCAGTGTTATCAATCCCAGGAGTCAATGGGAATCAATATATGACATACATCGCCGCGGCAACTAGGACTGGAAGTGGGGGGAATTTTAACTAAAAAAAGGTAACTAAACAGAAAAAAAAGAACAATAGCCAAAGATTACAGGCTCAGGTATCAGCTACCAGTGGGGTGTAAGGAAGGGTGGAACTCCGCTTTAAGGGAAGAGGAGAATTTTGGGGTCTAATAGACCCCAGATCTCTCAATAAATAGTACCTGTCACTGCCCATGCTACTGTGAATGTCAGATCAAGAGCAATAATTCTAGCACTAGACCTCCTGTGTAAATCTACAGTGGTAACCTGTAAAGGCTTTTAAAGCGTCGCCTATGGATAATTTATTGTACTGTAGTTTGTCGCCGTTCCACGGCGTGCACAATTTTAAAGTGTTACATGTTAGGTATCTATTTACTCGGTGTAACATAATCTTTTATATTTTAGCATAAAATTGGGTATTACTGTAAAATGTGTGCACTAAAATCATTAACCAGTTCCGGACCGCCCCACGTACATATACTGCGGCAGGACGGCCCGGATGCGCAAAATCACGAACAAGTACGTGATTTTGTGCAATAGCCGGAGGTGCAATCGTGTGCTGATTGGACACAGGGGGAGCCAATCAGCGGGTTCGGCAGATGTGAAGTCCGCTGGCCACCCGCGATTGCTCCCCACAGAGATAGAACAGCGGTCTGCCGATGTAAACAAGGCAGACTGCCGTTCTGTCAGGCATGGACACTGTGATCTTGTGCTCCTGCTAATGAGGAACACAAATCACTGGGGTTCATTTACTAAAGGAAAATCCACTCTGCACTACAAGTGCACTGAAAGTGTACTTGGAAGTGCGATCGCTGTAAATCTGAGGGGAAGCTCTGCTGATTTTATCATCCAATCAAGTACAAGCAAAAATGCTGTTTTTTATTTTCCTTGCATGTCCCCTAAGAATCTACAGCGACTGCACTTCCAAGTGCACTTGTAGTGCAAAGTGGATTTGCCTTTAGTAAATAAACCCTACTGTGTCCATACAGTGAGCCCATCCCCCCCCACAGTAAGAAAGCATAAACAGGGAACACACTTAAAGCGGTTGTATACCGCAAAACTTTTTTTTTTTTTCTTTTTAAACCTGCAAGGCAAAGGCATAATGAGCTAGTATGACTAGCATACTAGCTCATTATCAATCACTTACCTTAGATCGAAGCCCCCGCAGCGGTCCTCGGACACGTCCTCCGTCGCCGCCATAATACCCGGAGTGACTTCCGCGTATCACGGCTCCGGCGCTGTGACTGGCCAGAGCGGCGATGACGTCACTCCCGCGCATGCGCAAGGAACGACACGATCCCTGCGCATGCACGCATTCTGGCAGTGTCCTGCAGGCTCCTATTCAAGAGCCGCTGCGCTCAGTGCGCCTTTATCTACTATGTAGGTTTAGGAGATATTGCAAGCACCTACAGGTAAGCCTTAATGTAGGCTTACCTGTAGCGTCATGTAGTATATGAGGGCATACAACTGCTTTAACCCTTTGAGCACCCCTGATGTTAACCCCTTCCCTGCCAGTGTCATTAGTACAGTGTAAGTGCATATTTTTATCACTAATCACTGTATTAGTGTCACTGGTTCGCACAGGGGGGTTGATTTACTAAAGGCAAATCTACTCTGCACTACAAGTACACTTGAAAGTGCACTTGGAAGTGCAGTTGCTGTAAATCTGAGGGGAAGATCTGAAATGAAGGGAAGCTCTGCTGATTTTATCATCCAATCATGTACAAGCAAAAATGCTATTTTTTTATTTTCCTTGCACGTTTCCCTTAAGGATCTACACCGACTGCACTTGCAAGTGCCTTTGCCTTTAGTAAATCAACCCCAAAGTGTCAGTTAGGCGTCTATCTGTCCGCCACAATGTTGCAGTCCTGCTAAAAATCACTGATCCCCACCATTACTAGTAAAAAAAAAAAAAAAAATGCCATAACTCTATCCCATAGTTTGTAGATGCTATAACTTTTGCGCAAACCAATCAATGTATGCTAATTTTTTTAAATTATTTTATTGGATATGTTTTATAGCAGAAAGTAAACAATATTGTTTTTTGTTTTTTTTAATTGTCGCTCTACTTTTGTTTATAGCGCAAAAAATAAAAACCTGCAGAGATGATCAAATACCACCAAAAGAAATCTCTATTTGTGGGAAAAAAAGGAGATAAATTGTCAGTCAGCCCTGGTTCACATTGATGCTACTTTGAAATCGCGCTACTTCACTTCACCTGAAGTAGCGCAATTTCAGGTGCTACTTGATAGACATCTGTGTGGCTTCATACACAGATGTCTATTGAAGTCGCACCTGAAATCAGCAAAAGTAGTACAGAAACAAATTTTGCTAATCGTTGCGCCGCCACAAAATCGTTGTCGCACCGATTGGAACAGTGCCATTACCTCCAATAGGCTGCGACTTGTCATGCAATTTGATCTCTCAAATCGCATGACAAATCGCTCCAATGTGAGCCTAGGCTTAAAGGGGTTGTAATCCTATGCATTAAGGTGAAAAAACACCCCGATGTCACGGGCCCCCCAGCCCCCCCCCGTTTTACTTACCTGAGCCCGTTCACCTGCTGTGGGCGTCCCCCGGCATCCTCGTCTCCACAGAGTCTGGCCGTTAAATGGATAGATTGATAGCAGCGCAGCCATTGGCTCCCGCTCCTGTCAATCACTACCAATGACGCGGCCGCCGGGGGTGCGGGACCGAGTCATACACTCAGCTTAATGAACGCCAACTGTATGACATGGGAGCGCGCCCGCTAACTAAAACCCTTGGGAAAGAGCTTCCCAGAGGGGGATAGCTTTAGCGGGGAGGAGCCGAGACAGCCGCCGTGGGACCCCAGAACAGGAGGATCGGGGCCACTCTGTGCAAAACAAACTGCACAATGGAGGTAAGTATGACATGTTTGTTTTTTGTTTGTTTTTTAAATCGTGCCCTTACAACCCCTTTAAACGCAGTGCCGTATTGCAAAAAATGGCCTGATCATAAGGGGGGGGGGAGACCTTCCGGGGCTAAGGAGGTTTAAAAAGTATATCATTTTTGGGGGTTCTAAGTAATTTTCTAGCAAAAAAATGCAGATTTTTTCATATACTGTATGTGAGAAGTGTCAGGATAAGCTTGGTCTTAAAGTGGTTAAATTGGTTAGGTTTAGTTGTGTTTGTGTTGCTTTTTTCTATTAAATTTTGGCTATATTGGTTTAGCTTGTAGTGATTTTCTGTCTCCTCCTTTGCTCTCTATCTTATTTTATTATTTGATAATTCCTTTATCCCCAGACAGTAGTAATACTTCATACCACCACTTATAAAAGACTTAAATAGACAATAAAAAGGCTTTCATGTTTTGCATAAACTGTACAGAATGGTCTAAATCTGTGCTCAGAGCGTACCCCCCCCCCCCCTTCACTGTTGGATTTATCATGCCGTAACATACTTTCTAGTCGTCTTTAAGAACACACACACACTGTAAGAATAGTTGATTGCAAAATCTGTCATTTACCAGCTGGAGTGCTTGTTTAGATTAAATGGCACTACTTAGCAGCAGCACGACCGTACTTCCAATCACATGTATGACATAAATCCTTCGGTTTGAACAGATTAAGCGAAACCACTGGAGTAACACACGTATTTGTGCCGTAGCAGCTGTTGATGCACAATTCTATTGCTGCCCATTCCAGCACAAGTACATTTGCTCAGCTGCTGCAAAAAATATGATCAGCTTATCACCCAGCTACACAAAACCTACAGTAATTACATACATTTGTGCCGCAGGGGAACATTGCCGGGGTACTGCATTTCAATACGTCACTTTTATAAATGAAACTTGCCCTAATTGCTGGGTATTATTCATGCGTTCTGCAGCATATTGTAATCTGGGTACTGTGGTGCATATTTTCGTGAACAAAGAAGCGTGTGATCATTAGCAGGCTTCGTGTAGAGAAAAGTCTCTGTCTTGCCCACAGCAAATCGTGAGATTAGGAAGGTAGAGAGGAAAGCATCTGGTTGTTTTTTATCCACAGTTCAAGGGGCTGAATCGGGGCATGTGAAAGCTGGCACTGCCAAAGCTGTTGTCGCATGCTAGAGGGAGCCACTGCCAGTTCCAGGGTGTCACTGCTTGTGATGCTGCAGAGGTGTGTGCTCAGGGCTTCTGTTAGAAGTCACAAGGCCCTGCACAGCCTACCTGGCAGGACCCCCCCCACCTAAAAAAAAAATCAATATCAAATGACATCTTTGCTAAAAGGCTAACAATGAAGCAATGCTATGCTTCACACTCATGGCAGAAATTATATCCCCGTCAAACATGACCTGCTGTGGAAACACCCCGAACTGATCCAAATGCTGACTGCTCTTCAGAGAGCAAAGCACATGTAACCAAGTCCTTTATTTATTTATTTATTTTTAATTACCGTATATACTCGAGTATAAGCTGACCCGAATATAAGCCAAGGCACCTCATTTTACCACAAAAAACTGGGAAAACGTATTGACTCGAGTATAAGCCTAGGGTGTCCATCTGCATGCCTCACTGTGCCTCACTGTGCCTTACTGTGTCCATGCCTCACTGTGCCCATGCCTCACTGTCACTGTGCCCATGCCTCACTGTCACTGTGCCCATGCCTCACTGTGCCCAATCTCCCTACCTGATCTCCGGCGCTGTGTTACTAGACTGACTTTTAACATGGGAGTCTATGGAAGGGGTGCCCGGCTTTGAAAAATCGGTGCTCCCTGGCCAACAAACTTTGCACACTTGTAGATGAATAGTGGGGCTACATGTGTGCCAAGTTTGTGGTCCAGGGGACCTAGGGCCGGCCGGTACCGGGTCCACAAAATCACTGGAGAAATTAACATTTAACATTGGAGTCAATGGAAGGGGTGCCTGGCTTTGAAAAATCGGTGCTCTCCAGCCAGAGGTCCCTCGGACACCAAACTTTGCACACTTGTAGAGGAAGAGTGTGCCAAGTTTGGGGTCCAGGGTACCTATGGCTGGCCGGGATCAGGCGCACAAAGTTGAAGTCAGACATTTTCAGCACAAAAAAATGGGCTGAAAAACTTGGCTTATACCCGAGTATATATGCTATATATATATATATATATATATATATAATTTAATTGCCCATTTGGGGGGGGGGGGGCTTTGGTGAAATATCAGGGGTCTGTAAACCTGTGTTTTTTACATCATTTGAGACAGAGAGAGGGACTGAGGTCATAGATTCATCTGTCCCTTTCTCTGCAGCCTCAGCTGCACTGGACAGCGAATGAATGGGAAGGGCTTTAAGGCTTCCTGTGTATTCAAAAACAGAAGCATAGTAAATACAGTTCACTATGCTTCAATGATGAATGGACACAGGAGCAATCAGTATTGGGATCACTCACTGTGTTTTTTCTGGAAATAAAGGAGCCAGTAAATATGACATATTTATCGGTCCCCTCCTTGCTCTCCATCCTGAAACTGACCTCCCTGTGTGTCCACAGCAGCTGCCGGTGGGAGAGGGGAAAAGGGAAGCCAGCAGTGCTGCAGAGGAGGGGGGCACACAGGGAGGTTGGACAGCAGGTGTGTGGAACGGGGCGCAGATGGACAAACCGATCCCCTTGCAGCGCAGCCAGGGGGAGAAAAAAGAGTAGAAGCCAGCAGCTCTGAAGGGGGATCGTCAAGAGTCAAAAATATCAGCAATAAGGCAGTACAGCCAGCTCGACAGGTGCCCAGGCACCCATTTTGAACTGATGGGGCCTGGGCCCAGTACAAGAGGGCTGGCTGTACTGCTTTATCATTGGCACTGTGTTTTTTTTAGGATCTAGTTGATCTTCTGGGAGTTAAGCAGGATATCAATAACTGTAGATGGGTATTTGCTTTTGACAAGTAACAGCTATCCTGATAGGTGCCCATAGTCTTACCAAAAGTCCTATCTAGTCATGAAAATGTGTCATTTAAAGTAAACTGGCAGCTGGCAGAACATCCAGTGCACTCAGATACAAACAAGTACCTTTGGATTCTCAAAATGTCCTGCTAATGCAAATTTTCCACTTCTTCATAGGTCAATGTATGTCATGTATTGTCTGGGTTTGTGGACTCTCTGTGCAGTCTGCATATTAGGTAGCAGAGGTATGAGCCCTAAGAAGGGCTGGGGCTCAGAGTCTAAGTAGCAGCTCAGTATTCACCAGTGCACCATACAAGTGATCATGGAGTTTGCAGCAGAATGGCTCCCAGGTTGTGACCCTCAGGCACACACATGGAGTTTGCTGCAGAATGCCTCCAAGGTTGCAGCTCTCAGGCACATGCATGGAGTTTGCTGCAGAATGCCTCCCAGGTTGTGGCTCTCAGGCACATGCATGGAGTTTGCTGCAGAATGCCTCCCAGATTGCGGCTCTCAGGCACATGCATGGAGTTTGCTGCAGAATGGCTCCCAAGTTGCGACCCTCAGGCACACACATGGAGTTTGCTGCAGAATGCCTCCAAGGTTGCAGCTCTCAGGCACATGCATGGAGTTTGCTGCAGAATGCCTCCCAGGTTGTGGCCCTCAGGCACACGCATGGAGTTTGCTGCAGAATGCCTCCAAGGTTGCGGCTCTCAGGCACATGCATGGAGTTTGCTGCAGAATGCCTCCCAGGTTGTGGCCCTCAGGCACACGCATGGAGTTTGCTGCAGAATGCCTCCCAGGTTGTGGCTCTCAGGCACATGCATGGAGTTTGCTGCTAGAATGCCTGCCAGGTTGTGGCTCTCAGGCACATGCATGGAGTTTGCTGCAGAATGCCTCCCAGGTTGTGGCTCTCAGGCACATGCATGGAGTTTGCTGCAGAATGCCTCCCAGATTGCGGCTCTCAGGCACATGCATGGAGTTTGCTGCAGAATGGCTCCTAGGTTGTGGCCCTCAGGGACACACGTGGAGTTTGCTGCAGAATACCTCCCAAGTTGCGGCCCTCAGACACACCAATGCAGGCAACAGCTGCCCTGAGAAAGAACCAGAGTACAGCACCAAAATCAATATGCAATATGAGAAACAAGGACCAGCTGAAGATTAGGACAGGTAGTAAGCAAGAATAGTCAGATACAAAGCTGCGGTCGACAACTGGAGAGATAGGAAAAGGGGAACAATGGAGCTGGGGTACGCTGACACATTTGTCACTGAAGAAGAAGGGAAAAAGAGCACAGGGGTCACTGGAGAAAGTGGGGTCACAGGAATGTACAGGGAGACAGGATCACTAAAGACAGAAGAGTGCAGGGGATGCTGGAAGCCCCGGAGTGCAGAGGTCAACGGAAGCCCAGAGTGCAGGAGACACTGGAACTAAGGAACTTGGAGATACTGGAACCTGGAACCCTGGCACATAGAGAGACTGAAATGCGGGAAGAGTATTGATCTGTGTACAGTTTGAATAAGAAACTTGATTTACAGGTTTGGCTGTGACTGGCTGTGTAGCCAACTACGTAAAATAATTAGCTGGTGAGATGTGCTGGCACCTTCAGCTTCTAAACCAGTGAGGTAGGAGGAAACCGCATTTATAGAACTACAAATAACAGATCAGTTCTATAGCAGATCTGTGGCAATGTGTTCATTGGTTTATGCATTGTCCACTGTAGTCACTAACACACAGTAGAGAAAAAGACACTGCAATGGAATCTGATTAGCTGACATTGCTGGCTTCCCCTCTCAGCCTGACTGCTGATGTGTGTAGGGGAATACCAGGAACTGATAAAAGGACAAAACAGCCTACTTATACCAGTTATATTTTTCTTGTTCAACATTATTATTGAGTTTTAAAGAAATGTTCCTATAGAAAACATGCATTTAGTATTGCATAGAAGTACAGTATTAAGTGAAGCACAGAGGGAACACAAAGGGGGTTATTTACGAAAGGCAAATCCACTTTGCACTACAAGTGCAAACTACAAGTGCAAAGTGCACTTGAAATTACACTGAAATTGCAGTTGGAAGTGCAGTCGCTGTAAATCTGAGGGGTAGATCTGAAATGAGGGGAAGCTCTGCTGATTTTATTATCCAATCATGTGCAATCTAAAATGCTGTTTTTTATTTTCCTTGCATGTCCCCCTCAGATCTACAGCGACTGAACTTCCAAGTGCACTTTCAGTGTAATTTCAAGTGCACTTTGCACTTGTAGTTTGCACTTGTAGTGCAAAGTGGATTTGCCTTTCGTAAATAACCCCCATTGTCTTATTTTCTCACACTTGGCAGGCTGCCCAGAGAGAAGTCGCTCCATGGGAAACTTCAGGCAACTTGCATTGACTTCTATTAGAGAAGTTATTTGCAAGTCGCGCTGAAGTTTTAAATCGGCTTTTTTTTTCAGCACAATCAGCCGATGCCGATTAATTAAAAAGTGCCAATAATTGGCCGATATATCGGTCGACCTCTAATTCACATACTGCATAGTTTAGGCTCTGATCATCAGAGATTGAAACAGAAATGTAGAAAACTTCTAACCTGCCTGATCAGCATTTCCCGAAGATTAATCTGATGTCATTGTTTTCTATCTACACATAGTAAGACTGACATACAACAGAGTCAGAATATTTCAGATTATCTCTATGAGTAATTCATAGATAGACCCCTAGGACAAACCGCTAAATACATAGTTAAAATACACAAACTATATGGCCAACAGTTTGTGAATATCAGACCATTACACCTGTGATATGAACATGTTGGGCATCCCATTCCCAATCCATGGGCATTAATATGGAGTCCCCCCCCCCTCCCACCGCCCTCTTTTTCTTAACTATAACAGCTTCTTTTTTCTGAAAAGACTTTCCACAAGGTTTGGATTGTTTGTGGAAATTTGTGCCACAGATCACTTGTGAGGTCAGGTACAGGTGATGTTGGAAGAGAATGACCTGGCTCACAAGTGGCATCCCAATGATCCTAAAGATGATCAGGGTTCTGGGCAGGACACATGAGTTTCTCCACACCAAACCATGTCTTTCTGGAGCTGGCTTTGTGTATCGGACTCCAAACCCTTGATGGTGTCACGTGATCAGTGACGCAACGGTAGGAGCCGGGTGACGTCACTTCTGGCCATGGCCGAGACCGGAAGTCCTTGATCTATGTGAAGCTGAACAGTTCAAATTTCTAATGTAACTTACTGCCTTTTTATTAAAACATTTTACTGGAATTCTGCACATGGAGATTTATTTAAGCTCAAGCTCAGCACTTCTTATACTCCGGCTCACCATTGGTTGACTAAGAAGGGATGTCGTGGTCATCGCTGGTTATTGAGAATCACAGAGGAAAACTGATTAGAGCAACCTTTCTACACCTTTTTATCAAGGAGGCACCCTTGAAATGATTTTTGGGTCTCAGGAAACCCCTGCTAAAACATACTATTTATACAACTCAGGTAACTCACCTGAGAAAAAATAAAGAATGTGACATACAGTACTTATGAGAGAAGTATGTGAGTCACAGGACTGCACTTTATTCTGCACTCCTGTTACCCAGATTCAGTCAACAGCAGGCTATAGCCTGCTGTCGGCTGACATCACAAAGCTGGTCCATGCCCTGCAGGGATCCCATCAATAATGTCTGGATCCGCCCAGATGCTTGACTGGTGGCTGTCTCGGCCTCTCAGTGAGCCTCTCAGAGAGCCTGAGCCATTCACTCCAGCCCCCTCCACAACCCAGTGCACTAGTGAGCGCTGGAGTAACTGACAGTCACTGGCTCTCTGTAGGCTGAACACTGAGAACTGAGTGATCAGCGGTCTTTCATCGCTCAGTTCTCGGGGGACAGATGCAAAATCGAATCAATGCTGCATCCACCTAGGTGAGATGATTGTTTATTTATTTTCGAATCCCACACTTCTCTTTTAACTATTTGATACCCAGGGCTGCTCTATATAACATTTTTTCAGTAATAGTTACATAGTTAGTCCTATACCCACAGTTGATCTAGAGGAAGGCAAAAAAAAAAAAAAGCAAAGTGTGACCCAATTAGCTCCAGCAAGGAAAAAAATTCCTTCCTGATGCCCCGGATATTCCCTGGATCAACTTTACCTATAAATGTTAGTATCCAGTTAAATTATGTACATTTAGGTAAGAATCCAGGCCTTTTTTTAAGCACTCTACTGAGCTGGACAGAGGACCTCTGGAGGGAGTCTATTTCATATTTTCACAGCTCTTACTATGAAGAAACCTTTCCGTATTTGGAGATGATATATTTTTTCCTCTAATAATAATAAAACAATTAATAATAATAGCCAGAAATGCAGACACTGAAAATTGTAGTGTTCCAATTGGTGGTACTTGGAAAAATGTCTCCTTACATTGGTGGTCAGTGAAGAGCTATTTTGGTTGTCAGTGGAAAGGTGCCCTATTACATAGGTTGTAACTGGGAAAAATGCTCTTTACAATTGTGGTCATCAGGAAGGATCCTCTCTTATAGATAGCTAAAAAGATCAATGGTGTCAGTGGGAGAAATTGCTTATTGCTCAAGGAATCCCCTAGCAATTCTGGAGGAATCCTAGGCTTCCAATTCACCCAAATTGAGAATGCTGCTAGGGGGGTGGGGGAGGGGAGGCAGCACAGAGGAGAGTTGCGCTCTTTCCTCTTTCAGGCAAATGAAATAGCAGCACCTGATATGATGCGTGTGTGGCCCAGTAAGACAGGATGCTGTCGCTGGGGAGATGAGGTGGCAGTCTGAAAGAAACCTGAGGCAGTGCTGAAGACCATATTTGCTGCGCTGCCGGTAAAGTAATCACTGCTGGAAATCTACAGGCAAAGCATGTTTGGGAAGGGTTTAGCTGTACACAGTCTTCTGAATTTTCACAGCTGGAACAACTGACAGCTGACCTTTTTAAGGGATCCCTTGCAGCTTTTCTAGCCTTTTGGACAGCACTATAAAAATGGATGTTTCATTTTGGCAGCTGTGGCTGCTTTGCGAAAGGCTGTGGGCATTTAAATTAAGCCTGGCTTTAATTATTTAAATAGTGTATTAAAGGGGAGTTCCAGCCTTTTTTTATGTTTAATAAAAGTCAGCAGCTACAAAAAGTGTAGCTGCTGGCTTTTAATAAACATACATTTACCTGTTCCACTGTCCAGCGACGCGACGCCCGGAGCTTCGCTCCTCTCCCCCCTTCTCCGCCGGCGCCTCCATTCATAGTGTGGGCACCCGGCCGTGACAGCTTTCGGCTTCACGGCCGGGCATTCACTGCGCATGCGCGAACGGCGCAGCGCTCTCTGAGTGGACAGGCGATCGCCTGGGACCTGTCACGTCCCAGGTGATCGCCTACAGGGAGGGGCCGCCAGAAGGCGATATGATGTATAGCCTAGGCAACCCCAGGGCGGAAGGAGGAAGTGGGACAGGAAGTCCCACTCCTACTGAAGCCCCCACTCCCCCCCCAAAAAAAATGACATGCCAAATGTGGCATGTAAGGGGGCGAGGAGTGGATTTAGCAGAAGTTCCAAATTTGGGTGGAACTCCGCTTTAAATAGTGCACACTACAGAACGTGAGTTTCAACGTTCTGTGGGCACGCGTGCTTTGCAGGGAAATATTTAACCACTTGACCTTCGGAAGGTTTTACCCCCTCCCCCTTCATTACCAGGGCATTTTTATCCCCCCCCCCTCCCTTCATGACCAGGGCATTTTTTGCTGTTCAGCACTAATTTAACTGGCAATTGTCAGTACAGGGGATAACCAGAGACTGTGGATCTTGTACAGGAGATGACCAAAACTGCGGATCAAGTGCAGGAGATGACAAGAGACTGCAGATCTTGTACAGGGGATGACAAGAGACTGCGGATCTAGTGCAGGAGATGACCAGAGACTGCAGATCTTGTACAGGGGATGATCAGAGACTGTGGATCTAGTGCAGGAGATGACCAGAGACTGTGGATCTAGTGCAGGAGATGACCAGAGACTGCAGATCTAGTGCAGGAGATGACCAGAGACTGCAGATCTAGTGCAGGAGATGACCAGAGACTGCAGATCTAGTGCAGGAGATGACCAGAGACTGTGGATCAAGTGCAGAAGTGCAGGATATGACCAGAGACTGAAGATCTTGTACAAGGGATGACCAGAGACTGTGGATCTAGTACAGGAGATGACAAGAGACTGTGGATCTAGTGCAGGAGATGACCAGAGACTGCGGATCTAGTGCAGGAGATGACAAGAGACTGTGGATCTAGTGCAGGAGATGACCAGAGACTGTGGATCTAGTACAGGAGATGACAAGAGACTGTGGATCTAGTGCAGGAGATGACCAGAGACTGCGGATCTAGTGCAGGAGATGACCAGAGACTGCAGATCTAGTGCAGGAGATGACCAGAGACTGCAGATCTAGTGCAGGAGATGACCAGAGACTGTGGATCAAGTGCAGAAGTGCAGGAGATGACCAGAGACTGCAGATCTTGTACAGGGGATAACCAGAGACTGCGGTTCTTGTACAGGGGATAACCAGAGACTGCGGTTCTTGTACAGGGGATAACAAGAGACTGCGGTTTTTGTACAGGGGAAAACCAGAGACTGCGGTTTTTGTACAGGGGAAAACCAGAGACAGTGGATCTTGTACAGGGGATAACCAGAGACTGCAGATCATATACATGGGATACCTACAGACTACGGATCCAGTAGAGAGGATAACCAGAGACTGCGAATCTTGTACAGGAGATAACCAGAGACTGCGGATCCGGTAGAGGGGATAACCAGAGACTGCGGATCTGGTACAGGGGATAACCAGAGACTGCAGATCTAGTACAGGGGATAACCAGAGACTGCTGATCTAGTACAGGGGTTGATCAACTAAGTAACTATTTAAAAATTTCACCTATCATCAATGTACAGCTGTACTGTTGGTAAACAGGTCAGGGTTAAGATAACAGTCCAAAAGCAGTCCATTGGGAAAAGTACCTACCTAGCCAGCCAGGCTCACCACCCGCTCTCATAGGTCCAGGTGCAGGGCCCTCGGTGGTCCAGGAATGGTGCCCTCAGGAGTCCAGGAATGGTGCCCTTAGAGGTCCAGGTGCGGGGACCCTCAGAGGTCTAGGTGCGAGGCCCTCAGAGGTCTAGGTGCGAGGCCCTCAGAGGTCTAGGAACGGTGCTCTCAGAGGTAAGGAGGCGGGGCTCTCAGAGGTATGGAGGCGGGCTCTCATCACTCCAACTTCTATCTCAGCCCTGAGCCTCCAGGCTACATAGGGGGGGTCAAATCGGCAGTGGAGCTCCTGGCCCTGCTGGCCGGGGAATACACTGATGTACCCAGTGCAGTGTTATCATGGGACCCCAATCTGCGGGCAGCGCGGACTCAAGGGACGACTGCTTTGGGCCCCCCAACAATGACAGGGCCCGGGGCAGCTGCCCCTTTTGCCCCACGTTAAAGATGGCCCTGTGTGTTAGAATGGCACAGTCAAAGTGCAGACCTAAATCCAATTGAGAATCTGTGGCAAGACTAGAAAATTGCTGTTCACAGACGCTCTCCATCCAACCTGACATAGCTTGAGCTATTTTGCAAAGAATGGGCAAAAATGTCACTCTCTAGATGTGCAAAGCCGGTAGAGACATCCCATAAAAACTTGCAGCTGTAATTGCAGTGAAAGGTGGTTCTACAAAGTATTGACTCAGGGGGGCTGAATTCAAATGCACGCCACACTTTTCACATATTTATTTGTAAAAAATAGACACACTCCTAAACCTTGTGGACAGCCTTCCCAGAAGAGTTGAAGCTGTTATAGCTGCAAAAGGAGGGCCAACTCAATAATGAATCCTACGGACTACGACTGAGATGCCAATAAAGTTCTTGTGTGTGTGTGTAAAGGCAGGCGTCCCAATACTTTTGGTAATATAGTGTTTGTGTGATTCTGCACAGAACGGCAGTAAATCTGCTATCAGTCGGTCGTCAAGTGGTGCAGCTGTGTGCTTGGTTCATAGTAGAGTCAGAATCAGAGTTCAGTGCTCCACCCTCCCGGGAGTCAGTGTGTCTGCAAGGGAGAAGAGAGGTGCACGTATGCACCGTGCTGTCCAGGACAGGACAGACAGAGGCCAGAGCCTGAGTGAAAGACAGCAAGGAGCTGCAGGAAAAGGAAAGAGACATGCTGATAGAGGCACGGTGTCTGTGCAGATGCCCTGGGATAGGTGTTTGATGATCGGGAGGACCAGGGCATGGGACCTGAACAGTAAAGCTTCAAAGAGAGTGAAAGTGAGGCAAAAGTTTTTTGCTGTGCAAGTTACAATGACGATGGAAACCCCTGTGTGGGAAGCTATTCATTTGAAAACTTTCTTTCTGTTTTAAATAAAAATGGGTAGAAAAAGCCCTAAAAAGCACATCTGAAGTGGATTAGAGTAGACTCGCTGTTATGCGCTACCATTGAGTTAAACCCCCAACTTGTTATAATGCGTACAGGTGTAAATAATGCAAAAATTACAGCTTCAGACTCAGCTTTAATTTTTATTTTTTTTAATGCTGCTTAATGCAGAGCAACAATAGGCTGCCAGGCACAGCTGTGTGAATGAGCCCATAGACTTATATACTGCCATGTAAAGCTATACCCTGTACACATGAATGAATGAATGAATGAGTGACTTGTATAGCGCTCACATGCGAACTGAATCGCCTCTAGGCGCTTTTTGCAGCCAGTGTCTGTTTGGCTGGTGCGGTCATTTTACCCCGTAGGATCTCGACACGCTTGAGACACACAGTCATACACACATATATACTGGGCCAATTTGGACATCTGTATGCTGCTCTTTTGATGTTGGTGTGAATGATTCGCTGCCCATACAGTCATGTCGCCCTAAAGCGCATAGATGCTTCTGGCAATTTGGCTGCGGTAAACACAGTGCACTGTACACCCCCAGAGATCGCTGAGCAAATCTGTCAACAAAATAAAACGCTGTTCTCCTATAGGTCAATCCCAACCAGAACCCCTGTAGATTTTTTTTTGTGGGTAAGCTATTAAAAAAACTGACTGTGTAGTTTAATCCTAAAACCTCACTGACATGGACTGCTGTCCCGGTGTCCTCACAGAGGAGCCCAGGTGATCTGCGGTAATCAGGCCGATTCTTTATTCTGACCACCTCTGAGTGCTTTCCTTCTACCACACTGACAGGTCACCTTGTCTCTCTGGGCCCCGGGGGCAATTTGTCCACCTCTTCTGACAACACTTTCTATTTATCATAGGAGGGATGATCAGTAAGCCTAAGGGCATTTGTCAGACACTGCCTTCAGCATTCCCATCGCATCTGGGATACTAGATCTGAGACCCGATCGAAGCCGGGTCTCCGGTCAGCTGGCGGACGTGCCGGCTGGTCGCTCGGGCCTCCTGGTGTGATTGGAGAGCCCGGACTAGCCGTGAAAGGCGCCGGAGGGGGGAGACTCTGCTTGGGATAACAGTTGAGCGATCGCTGGCACTAAAAAACGGTACCGGGGTGATGCACGCAGCTGCATGCATCACCCCGGTACAACCACTTCAAGCCGAGGCTGCATATTTGTGTACGGTCGGCATGAAGGGGTTTTTAAATGATTGTGAATATTAAGTAATTGGCACCTTTAGCACAAGAATAGCTCAAGAAAAATGTATCCCTTTAAATTCTATGTATGTCTTCACACTGGTCCATTGCACTTCCGTTGTGGTGTTACAAATATTGCTTGCTGCATTTTTGGTCAGTTAAAAAACCGCACCAAAAACGCACCTTACCGTTAAAATGCATTGAAAACACAGCAAGAACGCATCTGTTACGTTTTTGATGTGGTTTTTGAGTCACGTGACCTATGAAAAACACACCAGCACAGTAAAATCGAGTCAAAATCTTTTTAAAATTGCGTCAATAACGCATGCGTTTTCAATGCCATTATCGGCACCTTTTACTTTACTGACAAAACGCAGAAAACACAATTTTCGGCCAATATGTCTCGGCCGCCGAAATTTCGGTGCATCTCTAGTATAAACAGACACAAGTCCACCATAGAGGTGAATGGAAGGTCCGATTGGGTCCGCCTGAAAAAACAACCAGGCGCACCCGATCGGACTGATCATGTAGAAGGGGCCTAAGGCTGCTTTCACACTGATGTGCTGCGGATTACCTGCACCGCGGTTGCAGTGCACCTGTGGCTTTACTGCGAGTTAGCTGCACTTTGCCATAGACTTCTATTATATCCTGCAGGTGTGGTGCACTTTCAGAAAGCGCACCAACCCTGCAGGTAATAAAAGAGGTCTATGGCTCAGCGCAAGTAACCAGCACTGCGCTGCACCTGCGGATCAGTTTGAAAGCAGCCCAGAGTAACCAGCGCAGAGAACAGATATGCCCATTGCTATTTGATTTTTTTTTAAAACTGACCTCAATCTTCACTTCAGGAATCACCCTGCAGGCATCACCGGCTGTTACTGTCCCAGGCTGAGTGCATTTGGTATCAGCTCTGTTCTCTACTGCAGACGCATGCTTCCTCTACCACCGGCTCCATTCTCAACAACGGGGAACCCGCGATCTGACCTTTGTGGACCCGCCATCCCAGCGCAGGAGGCCACATGAGTGGTTGGGCACCCCTGATATAAACCTTCCTACCTGCACCTTGTGTATTTTTGTTTTTTATCTACATAAGATGTACCCTGTCTCCCCGAAAATAAGACCTACCCCGCAAATAACACCTAGCGTTATTTTCCATGAGGGCTGCAATATAAGCCCTTCTCCGAAAATAAGCCCTAGTTTAAAATGCTTGTAAAATCCTATATTCCACTGTATTACAGTAGAATATAATGTTTAATTTGTGTGTTTCTGTAATATAAATGCGGGGAAGAGAGCTCCGGCAGGTCACAGAAGCGCAGAGCGGCGCTATAACAGGTATTTGGCACAATTATATTACATAAACACACACATTGTACATTATATACTACTGTATTAGTGTGGATTGTAGGATTTTACAGGCATTCTAACTCAGTTCACACTGGGGATTCCTGTCAGGCAGGGGGAGATAAAACGGCACATTACATGGTAAAACCTACCCTGAAAATAAGCCCTACTGTGTCTTTTGTTGCCAAAATTAATATAAGACCCGGGCTTATTTTTGGGGAAACACGGTACGTTGATGATGTAGTTTCACGGTGTCATTTGTTGCCCTGTACAAACAGCCTATAGTAGAGTTATGTACACACGACCGGATTTTCCGGTGGAAAAAGTCAAATGGGCTCTTTTCATCGGATATTCCGACCGTGTGTATGCTCCATCTGACTTTTTCCTTCGGAAATTCCGACGGACATAGATAGAGAACTTTTTCTCTTTTTTTCCGACGGACAAATATTTCTATCGGAAAGTCCGTTTGTCTGTATGCAATTCCGATGGACTAAAAACCATGCATGCTCAGAATAAAATAGAAGAGCCGAACTGCCTACTGAACTTCATTATTCTCGGCTCGTCGTACGTGTTGTACGTCACCGTGTTTTTGACGGTCGGATTTTAGTGTGACCGTATGTATGCAAGACAGCTTGAGCGGAATTCCGTGGGAACTCCATAGGACAAACCATCGGACTTTATTCCGACAGACAATCCGGTCGTGTGTACAGGGCATTATGGTGCCCATACACTACACAAAAAATCATCAGAAAATCTGTCATTTGGACAGTTTGTTCGTTTTTCGTCCAGTTATTGGCCACAGATCGAAAATCGGTTGTGACGTATTTGAGCCAAAAAAATCTAAGGAACAGGTTGGGGAAATTCTACCCAACAGACAATAAATTGAAAGGGGCCGTAAACCCTCGTGTTTTTTCACCTTAATGCATCCTTTGCATTAAGGTGAAAAAACTTCTGCCAGTCACCGCCCCCCCCCCCCCCGTTTTACTTATCTGAGCCCTGGAACTTTACCTGGTGGAGACGCACTCTTCCTCTGCCCAGGGGTCGGCGCTATTGATTGGATAGATTGATAGCAGCACAGCCATTGGCTCCCGCTGCTGTCAATCAAATCCAATGACGCGGGGGGCGGGGGCCGAGTCATACATTGGCAGCTATGGACGCCGAATGATGGACCCGGGAGAGCGCGCGCAAGGTAACCCCCCCGGGAGAGCGCTTCTCCTAGGGGGGTTATCTGATGCAGGGAGGAGCCGCCGGGGGCCACTCTGTGCAAAACGAGCTGCACAGTAGAGGTAAGTATGACAAAAAAAACGAAGCTTTACAATCACTTTAATGTGTTTCTGGCCTGGTAAAAATTAAACTGTTGGTAGGGTGCATACAAACGAGAAACAGATTCATTTATGTCCATTGAACGATTTGAAATGCAGTCATTACATGATGACAATATTGTTTGCTCTCACAACCGTGTGTTTGTTTTTTGAAAACGCGTGCGAATGATTTTTCGACTGGTGAATGTCTAGCATTAGTCTTCACATTCTGGTGTCAGCACAGCCTGTAGTCTAGATCAGTGTTTCTCAGGGTGGATAAAAATCGATGATTTAAAAAAAGAAATCTGATTATTTTGATTTAAATCAGAATTTTTATCAATTACATTTTAATAAAATGCTTTTGGAGTAAAAATCTATCTAAAAGATAGTTTTCAATCTAAGATACATTAATAATTTCGTTTATCCAGCATGAAATGGAGCTTAGTTATGTGGCATGAGGCTGTATATTCTGCAATATTTAAATAGTTGGTAAACTCATTCAATAAATCCAAGCTCTGCAAGCTGAGATAACATGTACTGCATTGATGCATTCACACACTTTCACAGTAGCCATGAGATAAAACAAAGTTCAGGAATATTTCTTTATCCCATTGTTTTGCAAATCTATGTACACAACAAACTGTATGATTGAATCAGTTCTGATATCACTGTTTTACTATCCTGACAGCTTATTATTCTAAATAGGAAACCTTCATTTTGTTCACAAATATTACAAATTCTAACTATCAGCAAGAATAAGTCCTTACATGTAAAGAGCACCTGTCATTTCAGATCCATCAAGCAAGCGCCTGTTAGCGGGAATCCACTCACCTGCTGCCGCCACGTCCCTCCCCTTGTTGTGTAACCGCCGTATCACCAGCCATCCCATTAAAGTGAATGGGACTGTCGGTGAGTCACCAGCGGGTCAGAGGAGGAGGAGCTGTGGGACAGAGATAGAGCTGGGGAAAAAAATCGATTTAAATCTTGAATCGAGTTGAGAGGTCAAATCGATTCAAAATTTCAGCAAATCTATTTTTTTTTTTTCACCAGAACCGGCGCTGACACCGCGCCGGTCCTGAGGAGCTGCAGGCAGGAGTTTTTAGGCGAGGTCGCAGCTTCGGCCTAGTCCACAAGGCCGGACGCCGCGGACTAGGCCGAAGCCGCGGCCTCGCCTAAAAACTCCTGCCCGCAGCTCCTCAGGACCGGCGCGGTGTCCATCAAAAAAAATAAAAAAATCGATTCGAATCGTGAATCACGTTTTTTTTGGGGAGAAAATCTCCCAGCTCTAGACAGAGATGACAGTTGCTCTTTAAAAATTATGATTTAAATCGAGTTGATTTAAATCAAATCCACCCTGGTGTTTCTCAACTCCAGTCCTCAAGGCGCCCCAACAGGTCATGTTTTCAGGATTTTTTCCTCAGATGACACGGCCGTGTGGTAATTACTAAGGCAGTGAAACTGATCAAATCACCTGTGCAAAATAATGGAAAGCCTGAAAACATGACCTGTTAGGGCGTCTTGAGGACCGGAGTTGAGAAACACTGGTCTAGATACTGACACTTCCTGGGAAGAAACTACATATCCCACAGTCCATGGGTCTCTCAGTCCAGTGCTCTGCAGGTAATTAGATCTGACACAGACCAAACCAACAGAACTTAAAAAGAAGAGATTTGTTTCATCACCTTAGCACTCCCACATTTGTAATGCAACACAGAGAAAGGGCGAGGCATGTGCTGGACACTGTGTGCCTGGGAACAAGTTGTCTTGTCCTTTCAGTGAATAGGGACAAGCTAGATGAATGAATAGATGGACATAGGGGAATTGATCAGTCATGACACTACAGACTGAAGCCACAATATGTGAACCTATCATTACAAGGTAAAAAAACAACACAGGAAATATAACTACACTAACACACAATAAACAATAAGACACCTGAAAGCAAACACTTAAGAGAAACACAGACACACAGCCAGTGAATCCAGAGAAGTTCTATAGTGATCTGTCTTACTGCTGCTTCATTCCAAGTCCCATGACACCATCTTTTTCTCTGATGTCATCAGGAGCTGGCTGTCTCTCCCTGATTCTTGCAGCCCGCCCCCTAATGACATGCGTGCACCATAGCATGTTATCAGGGGGCTGTGCTTGCAATAATGAGGAAAGGGGAAGCCAGCCTCCTGTTGACACTACCTTTGCGCATCCACATTTTTGACTGATTGACCAGAATCTTCCTGGGATGTGTAGTGTGAGCATCCCAGGCAGGGCCGTCGCAACAGGACAGGCAAAACAAGCAATTGCTTGGGGCCCCGAGCTGGCCTGGGGCACCAGCCTATGGTGCCTGCCTGCTACCTGTCACTGTCCTGGATTTCCGCCCTGGGTCGATTTAATGCATGATCGATCTGAGTCTTTGGACCCCTAGCTGGCACTGTGCTGGTTGCTACCTAACACCCGCTTGGCGTGTAGCAACCAGTGACGTCACGAGCAGAGCAGAAGAGAGGCAGAGTTGTGCCTATCACAGCGGAGGACTCGGAAGATCTAGCTAGCTCCACCCACCTCTTCCCGCTCCCTGTATGTCCTCGAGTCCAGCCAGGCACTCAGGCAGCGGCATGCTGCTGCAGAACAGAAACACGTGACAGAGAGACAGATTGCAGCTGTGTTAGTGTAACAGACAGAGTAGAAAGACAAGTAAAATGCATTGCTCACCATTGTCACCAACATCATAAGGGTGGGCAGGACTGGAGCAGGAGAGGACACACAGACACATCCTAGCAGGGCAGGGAGGGTTCATGCTGGGACTTGAAATCATGTGACCCGTCCCCCCCCAAAAGTGAAAAACTACAGGTCCCAGCATGAACCCCTCAGAGCTGAAGATGTTTTCTGCATCACTGGCACTGCACACATGTTGATGACTCCTCACACCCAGCCCTTCTGTCCAGCTGTTCACTGTCTCTTCTCTCCTACTACTTGTTTGCCTCTCACTACACCTGCAGCAGCCCCCCCCCACCATCCCACTGTCTCCCTGTCCATCCCACGGTCCCCCTGTCCATCCCATGGTCCCCCTGTCCATCCCACTGTCCCCCTGTCCATCCCACTGTCACCCTGTCCATCCCACGGTCCCCCCTGTCCATCCCACTGTCACCCTGTCCATCCCACTGTCACCCTGTCCATCCCACAGTCCCCCCTGTCCATCCCACTGTCCCCCTGTCCATCCCACGGTCCCCCTGTCCATCCCACGGTTCCCCCTGTCCACCCCAACCTTTTTTATTCATATAAAATGTGGGTGAGCTTAAACTGTATCGCTATGCTGTGGTTCCTGTAGGCTTTGTGTGAGTGCGGGGGGGGGGGTTGGGGGGGGCTCCATGTCCATTTTGCTTGGGGCCCCCAAATTCCCTCAAACGGCCCTGATCCCAGGAGACTGTGGGCAACTAGGGACTACATCATTCTCGCCTACAGCAGTGATCTCCAAACTTTGTCTTCCTTTATCTGGCCTTTGGGGTACTATTTCTCCCACTGACACTAACGATGGGGCACTATTTCTCCCACTAATACCAATGATGGGGAACTATTCCTCCCACTGACACCAATGATGGGGCCCTATTCCTCCCACTGACACCAATGATGGGGCACTATTCCTCCCACATATACCAATGATGGGGAACTATTCCTCCCATTGACACCAATGATTGGGAACTATTCCTTCCATTGACACCAATGATGGGGCACTATTCCTAAAACTGACACCAATGATGGGGAACTATTCCTTCCATTGACACCAATGATTGGGAACTATTCCTTCCATTGACACCAATGATGGGGCACTATTCCTAAAACTGACACCAATGATGGGAAACTATTCCTCCAACATATACCAATGATGGGGAACTATTCTTCCCACTGACACCAATGATGGGGCACTATTCCTCCCATTGACACCAATGATGGGGCACTATTCCTCCAACTGACACCAATGATGGGGAACTATTCCTCCCACATATACCAATGATGGGGAACTATTCCTCCCATTGACACCAATGATGGGGAACTATTCCTCCAACTGACACCAATGATGGGGCACTATTCCTCCTCCTACTGACCTTTTTTTAGTCCCACTGACCACCAAGCCTGGGACATTTTCTACTTCCACTGGCCACAGTCCGATCTCCTAAACCTCCTTCACGCTGGCGCCTCCTGGCCCCTTATTAAGTTTAGGATGCCGGGAGGCGGGGCTTAATATCACGTGACCACCACGATTGGCTGTCACGTGATCCGAAAACTCCAGATCGCAGGCAGCAATTCACACAAATATGCGGCCTCTGTGACGGGAGCCAAGGGATTCAATTCTGAAGGGCAATGAACTGCCCATTTGTTTTAAAAGTTTATAGACCCCTGGCCTATGGGATCCGCATAGATTTAAAAAAATGTTTTTATTTTTTTTGCAAATGTGTAAAAAGGAAAGGGAAACTAATAACATTATGCACACACAGGGCATTCGATTTTTTCCTCTGAAATCCTTTTATTTCTGGCAGGAAAAAGCTGCTTATAAATCGTTCTGTGTATTGCACACACGTCTAGTCGTGTTTAGACACCACAAGCATTTCAGGGTTAAAGGGTTCCATTGGCCTGAAAAGAATGTATTCTGCCCACTGGAATGAATGAACGCCCAGGTGCTCTATACGTCTAATGTTTAAGCACGTTTAGGAGCGTCAGGTGTTTTTTTCTGCTCAAAAGTTCCCCCTCCTGAACACGCTGGTGATGTTTTTTTCCAGCATGTAAACGCTCCCCTTCTAATATGTGTGTAAACGTCTATGTGTGCATGGGCCAACACTGAGGGCTTTTTACAGGTGGGAAAAAAAATGCCAAATGCCTGTAAGACATTTTTCAATCCCTGTGTGCATGAAGCCTTAGCCCACGTTCACACTGGGGTTGCGGGAGTGAAGCCTGCGAGTTCAGCTGAACTTGCACGATTTCACTCCTGCTGGCAGTCCCGATTTCAGCCCCGATTTCAAAGACATCTGACACAGATGTCAATGTAAATCGCGGCTGAAATCGCAAAAAGTAGTACAGAAACTACTTTTTGTAATCGGTGCAGCGCCGCAGATGCAGGACGGTGCCATTGCCCACAATTTGCGGCAAATTTCGCCGATTTCACATGCCATTTGTACTACTTTTTGCGATTTCAGCCGCGATTTACATTGACATCTGTTTCAGATGTCTTTGAAATCGTGGCTGAAATCGGGACTGCCAGCGGGAGTGAAATCGTGCAAGTTCAGCTGAACTCGCAGGCTTCACTCCCGCAGCCCCAGTGTGAACCTGGGCTTAAAGTGGAGTTCCACTCAAAAGTGGAACTTCCGCTCATCTGATTCCTCCCCCCCTCCGCTGTCACAATTGGCACCTTTCTGGGGGGGGAGGGGGGACAGGATACCTAACTATCTTTGACAGGTATCCTTTCCCACTTCCGGGAGCCTCAGCTGCGGCTATTGACGTCATGGCTGGGGCTCCCTCCTCCTCCTCCCCCTGTTGCCGGGCCAGGAGAGAGGAGCGGGTCCCCGTCGTGAAGCCGTAAGGCTATACTGCCAGGCACCCTTACCTGCAATGGCGGCGGCAGCTCCCAACAGCTGATGGAAACATCAGCTTCGGTGCCGACATCGCTGGACTCCAGGACAGGTACAGTGGGTACGGAAAGTATTCAGACCCCCTTAAATTTTTCACTCTTTGTTATATTGCAGCCATTTGCTAAAATCATTTAAGTTCATTTTTTTCCTCAATAATGTACACACAGCACCCCATATTGACAGAAAAACACAGAATTGTTGACATTTTTGCAGATTTATTAAAAAAGAAAAACTGAAATATCACATGGTCATAAGTATTCAGACCCTTTGCTCAGTATTTAGTATTTGCACCCTTTTGATCTAATACAGCCATGAGTCTTTTTGGGAAAGATGCAACAAGTTTTTCACACCTGGATTTGGGGATCCTCTGCCATTCCTCCTTGCAGATCCCTTCCAGTTCTGTCAGGTTGGATGGTAAACGTTGGTGGACGGCCATTTTTAGGTCTCTCCAGAGATGCTCAATTGGGTTTATGTCAGGGCTCTGGCCCATTCAAGAACAGTCACGGAGTTGTTGTGAAGCCACTCCTTCGTTATTTTAGCTGTGTGCTTAGGGTCATTGTCTTGTTGGAATGTAAACCTTCGGCCCAGTCTGAGGTCCTGAGCACTCTGGAGAAGGTTTTCGTCCAGGATATCCCTGTACTTGGCCACATTCATCTTTCCCTCGATTGCAACCAGTCGTCCTGTCCCTGCAGCTGAAAAACACCCCCACAGCATGATGCTGCCACCACCATGCTTCACTGTTGGGACTGTATTGGACAGGTGATGAGCAGTGCCTGGTTTTCGCCACACATACCGCTTAGAATTAAGGCCAAAAAGATCTATCTTGGGCTCATCAGACCAGAGAATTATTTCTTACCATCTTGGAGTCCTTCGGTTGTTTTTTTAGCAAACTCCATGCAGTCTTTCATGTGTCTTGCACTGAGGAGAGGCTTCCGTTGAGCCACTCTGCCATAAAGCCCCGACTGGTGGAGGGCTGCAGTGATGGTTGACTTTCTACAACTTTCTCCCATCTCCCGACTGCATCTCTGGAGCTCAGCCACAGTGATCTTTGGGTTCTTCTTTACCTCTCACCAAGGCTCTTCTCCCCCGATAGCTCAGTTTGGCCGGACGGCCAGCTCTAGGAAGGGTTCTGGTCGTCCCAAACGTCTTCCATATAAGAATTATGGAGGCCACTGTGCTCTTAGGAACCTTAAGTGCAGCAGAAATGTTTCTGTAACCTTGGCCAGATCTGTGCCTTGCCACAATTCTGTCTCTGAGCTCTTCAGGCAGTTCCTTTGACCTCATGATTCTCATTTGCTCTGACATGCACTGTGAGCTGTAAAGTCTTATATAGACAGGTGTGTGGCTTTCCTAATCAAGTCCAATCAGTATAATCAAACACAGCTGGACTCAAATGAAGGTGTAGAACCATCTCAAGGATGACCAGAAGAAATGGACAGCACCTGAGTTAAATATATGAGTGTCACAGCAAAGGGTCTGAATACTTAGGACCATGTGATATTTCAGTTTTTATTTTTTAATAAATCTGCAAAAATGTCAACAATTCTGTGTTTTTCTGTCAATATGGGGTGCTGTGTGTACATTAAAGTGGAGTTCCACCCAATTTTTTTTTTATTCCACTCCTCACCCCCTTACATGCCACATTTGGCATGTAATTTTTTTTGGGGGGAGTGGGGGCTTCAATAGGAGTGGGCCCTGGAGCCGCCTAGGCGATACGTCATATCGCCTTGTGGCGGCTCCTCCCTGTAGGCGATCACCTGGGACGTGACAGGTCCCAGGCGATCGCCTGTCCACTCACAGAGCGCTGCGCCGTTCGCGCATGTGCAGTGAGTGCCCGGCCGTGAAGCCGAAAGCTGTCACGGCCGGGTGCCCATACTGTGAATGGACGCGCCGGCGGAGGAGGGGGGAGAGGAGCGGAGCTCCAGGCGGCGCGCCGCTGGACAGTGGAGCAGGTAAGTGTATGTTTATTAAAAGCCAGCAGCTACACTTTTTGTAGCTGCTGACTTTTAATAAACATAAAAAAAGGGTGGAACTCCGCTTTAATGAGGAAAAAAATTAACTTAAATGATCTTAGCAAATGGCTGCAATATGACAAAGAGTGAAAGATTTAAGGGGGTCTGAATACTTTCCGTACCCACTGTAAGTGTCCCTTTATTAAAAGCCAGCAGCTGCAGTATGTGCTGGTTTTTCCTTTTTGGTGGACCTCCACTTCAAGCGGAACTCCCCCAGCACTGCAAGGGTGAAGTGCTTAGTCTAGGGGTGCAGGGATTCCTTTACACGTACAGGAAATTTAATGGCATCCCAGTCTTAGTCTGTAGGGTCCAATATTGAGTTGGCCCACCCTTTGCAGCTATAACAGCTTCAACTCTTCTGGGAAGGCTGTCCACAAGGTTTAGGAGTGTGTCTATGGGAATGTTTGACTATTCTTAGAGAAGTGCATTTGTGAGGTCAGGGACTGATGTTGGAGGAGAAGACCTGGCTTACAGTCTCTGCTCCAATTCATCCCAAAGGTGTTCTATCGGGTTGAGGTCAGGACTCTGTGCAGACCAGTCAAGGTCCTCCACCCCAAACTCGCTCATCCATGTCTTTATGGACCTTGCTTTGTGCACTGGTGTGCAGTCATGTAGGAACAGGAAGGGGCCATCCCCAAACTCTTCCCACAAAGTTGGGAGCATGAAATGTCCAAAATGTCTTGATATGCCTTAAGAGTTCCCTTCACTAGAACTAAAGGGCCAAGCCCAACCCCTGAAGAACAACCCCACACCATATTCCCGCCTCCACCTAATGATTTGGACCAGTGCACAAAGCAAGGTTCATAAAGACATGGATGAGCAAATTTGGGGTGGAGGAACCTGACTGGCCTGCACAGAGTCCTGACCTCAACCCGATGTCTCTGACTCCTCTCTCTATGTCCCTGGCTCCTCACTATGTCCCTGGCTCCTCTCTATGTCCCTGGCTCTTCTCGCTATGTCCCTGGCTCCTCTCGCTATGTCCCTGGCTCCTCTCTCTATGTCCCTGGCTCCTCTCTCTATGTCCCTGGCTCCTCTCTTTATGTCCCTGGCTTCTCTATGTCCCTGACTCCTCTCTATGTCTCTGGCTCCTCTCTCTCTGTCCCTGGCTCCTCTCTCTGTCCCTGGCTCCTCTCTATGTCCCTGGCTCCTCTCTCTATATCCCTGGCTCCTCTCTCTATGTCCCTGGCTCCTCTCTCTATGTCCCTGGCTCCTCTCTATGTCCCTGGCTCCTCTCTCTGTCCCTGGCTCCTCTCTCTGTCCCTGGCTCCTCTCTCTATGTCCCTGGCTCCTCTCTATGTCCCTGGCTCCTCTCTATGTCCCTGGCTCCTCTCTCTATGTCCCTGGCTCCTCTCTCTATGTCCCTGGCTCCTCTCTATGTCACTGGCTCCTCTCTCTATGTCCCTGGCTCCTCTATGTCCCTGGCTCCTCTCTCTATGTCCCTGGCTCCTCTCTCTATGTCCCTGGCTCCTCTCTCTGTCCCTGGCTCCTCTCTCTGTCCCTGGCTCCTCTCTCTATGTCCCTGGCTCCCCTCTATGTCCCTGGCTCCTCTCTATGTCCCTGGCTCCTCTCTCTATGTCACTGGCTTCTCTCTATGTACCTGGCTTATCTCTATGTCCCTGGCTCCTCTCTCTATGTCCCTGGTTCCTCCCTCTATGTCCCTGGCTCCTCTCTCTATGTCCCTGGTTCTTCTCTCTATGTCCCTGGCACCTCTCTATGTCCCTGGCTCCTCTCTATGTCCCTGGCTTCTCTCTATGTCCCTGGCTCCTCTCTATGTCCCTGGCTTCTTTCTATGTCCCTGGCTCTTTCTATGTCCCTGGCTCCCTCTATGTCCCTGGCTCCTCTCTCTATGTCCCTGGCTCCCTCTATATCCCTGGCTCCTCTCTCTATGTCCCTGGCTTCTCTCTCTATGTCCCTGGCTCCTCTCTTGATGTCTCTGGCTTCTCTCTCTATGTCCCTGGCTTCTCTCTCTATGTCCCTGGCTTCTCTCTCTATGTCCCTGGCTTCTCTCTATGTCCCTGGCTCCTCTCTCTATGTCCCTGGCTTCTCTCTATGTCCCTGGTTCCTCTCTATGTCCCTGGTTCCTCTCTATGTCCCTGGTTCCTCTCTATGTCCCTGGCTCCTCTCTCTATGTCCCTGGCTCCTCTCTCTATGTCCCTGGCTCCTCTCTGTGTCCCTGGCTCCTCACTCTATGTCCCTGGCTCCTCACTCTATGTCCCTGGCTCCTCACTCTATGTCCCTGGCTCCTCTCTCTATGTCCCTGGCTCCTCTCTCTATGTCCTTGGCTCCTCTCTCTATGTCCCTGGCTCCTCTCTCTATGTCCCTGGCTCCTCTCTCTATGTCCCTGGCTCCTCTCTCTATGTCCCTGGCTCCTCTCTATGTCCCTGGCTCCTCTCTATGTCCCTGGCTCCCTCTATGTCCCTGGCTCCTCTCTCTATGTCCCTGGCTCCCTCTATGTCCCTGGCTCCTCTCTCTATGTCCCTGGCTCCCTCTATGTCCCTGGCTCCTCTCTCTATGTCCCTGGCTCCTCTCTATGTCCCTGGCTCCTCTCTCTATGTCCCTGGCTCCTCTCTATGTCCCTGGCTCTCTCTATGTCCCTGGTTCCTCTCTCTATGTCCCTGGCTCCTCTGTGGGTAGCAGTGGCCGGTGACACAGCAGAGCCTGTTGCTAGGTGACACCATGAGGGTGAAAATGTGACACAACGAGGACCCCAGGGGCCCCTCAGTACCCACGGTGCCCAGTGCGCCTGCGCAGATCCGTCCACCCCCCCCCCCCCAGAACACTGATGAGGGCCCCCCTATCCCCGCCATACACCCCGTATTATCCCCTCACCCATCCCCCTCACCTGAATCCGGCGTGGAACATGTACATTCGGGGGCCCCCGGGCCCGGCGTACTTGGGGGTGGTGAAGATGTTGTCCTTCTTGAGGGAGACGTAAGAGATGAGAGAGAGGATGAGAAGAGCGACACTCAGCATCACCAGACCCAGAACACTCGCCACCCGCACCATCTTGTACACTCTCATCCCTCAGATGATGGAGGAGGACGGGGAGTGAGGAGAGAGAGAGAGGAGGAGGAGAGGACAGATAATCCTCATACACACACACACTGTGCACCCGGCTGTCACTGAGAGACGGCGGACGGAGGGGAGAGCACCCTGACTATGGCGGGGCCGGCCTCCCTCATCCTATACACTGAGACATAGAGAGAGAGAGAGGGATAGAGGGCCCGACCGAGGAGGAGCCACCTCATACACAGGGCTCCCCCAGGAATGTCTGTGCCAGGGGCCCCTCCTTCCTATGGTATCACCACAACACGGGCCCCTCCCTCACATGGCATCACCACAACACGGCCCCTCCCTCACATGGCATCACCACAATACAGCCCCTCCCTCACATGGCATCACCACAATACAGCCCCTCCCTCACATGGCATCACCACAATACGGCCCCTCCCTCACATGGCATCACCACAATACGGCCCCTCCCTCACATGGCATCACCACAACACGGCCCCTCCCTCACATGGCATCACCAAAACACGGCCCCTCCCTCACATGGCATCACCACAACACGGCCCCTCCCTCACATGGCATCACCACAACACGGCCCCTCCCTCACATGGCATCACCACAACAAGGCCCCTCCCTCACATGGCATCACCACGACACGGCCCCTCCCTCACATGGCATCACCACAGGGGCCCCTCCTTCCTATGGTATCACCACAACACGGGCCCCTCCCTCACATGGCATCACCACAATACAGCCCCTCCCTCACATGGCATCACCACAACACGGCCCCTCCCTCACATGGCATCACCACAACACGGCCCCTCCCTCACATGGCATCACCACAACACGGCCCCTCCCTCATATGGCATCACCAAAACACGGCCCCTCCCTCACATGGCATCACCAAAACACGGCCCCTCCCTCACATGGCATCACCAAAACACGGCCCCTCCCTCACATGGCATCACCACAATACGGGCCCCTCCCTCACATGGCATCACCACAACACGGCCCCTCCCTCACATGGCATCACCAAAACACGGCCCTTCCCTCACATGGCATCACCACAACACGGGCCCCTCCCTCACATGGCATCACCACAACACGGCGCCTCCCTCACATGGCATCACCACAACACGGGCCCCTCCCTCACATGGCATCACCACAACACGGCCCCTCCCTCACATGGCATCACCACAACAAGGCCCCTCCCTCACATGGCATCACCACGACACGGCCCCTCCCTCACATGGCATCACCACAATACAGCCCCTCCCTCACATGGCATCACCACAATACAGCCCCTCCCTCACATGGCATCACCACAATACAGCCCCTCCCTCACATGGCATCACCACAACACGGCCCCTCCCTCACATGGTATCACCACAACACGGGCCCTCCCTCACATGGCATCACCACAACACGGCCCCTCCCTCACATGGCATCACCACAACAAGGCCCCTCCCTCACATGGCATCACCACAACACGGCCCCTCCCTCACATGGCATTACCACAACACGGGCCTTCCCTCACTTACCACACCAGTGGCCCCTCTCTTATGTGTGTCACTATACCAGGGGCCCTTCTCTCCTAGGTGTCACCATACCAGGGGCCCTTCTCTCCTATGTGTCATCATACCAGGGACCCCTTCCTCATATGGGTTACCATACTCCCATACATCATCACTTGTGACACCAGGGGCCCCACTCTCATCTTACCAGGTGCCCCTCTCTCCTGTGGCATTACTTATTACATTAGGGGCCCCCTCCTTCCTATGTCATGACCACAACAGGTGCCCCTCCCTCCTATGGTATCACCACAACTAGGGGCCCCTCCCTCCTATGGCAGCATATTAGGGGCCCCTCTTTTATGTGGCATCACTTATTACATCAGGGGCCCTCTCCTTCCTATGTCATGACCACAACAGGGGTCCCTCCTTCCTAGGCCCCTCCCTTATATGTCATCATGTATCAGATCAGGACCCCTCCCTCCTATGGCATCACCATACCAGGGGCCACACTTTCCTATATCATCACAACAAAGGGGCCCCTCCTTCATATGCAATTGATTACTAGACCAGGGGCATTTCTCTCCTGTTTAACACCATACTAGGGGCCCCACCCTCATATGTCATTACTTACCACACTAGGGGCCATACCTCATGTCATCACCACACCAGGGGCCGGGTGGTGTCCCCAATCTCTGGCCATCTCCTGTTCTATGTCCCCAATCTCTGGCCATCTATTCTTTGTCCCCAATCTCTGGCCATCTCCTGTTCTATGTCCCCAATCTCTGGCCATCTGTTCTATGTCCCCAATCTCTGACCATCTCCTGTTCTATGTCTTCAGCCTCTGACCATCTTCTCATCCATGTCTCCAGTTTATGGCCATATCCTGTCCCATGTCTTCAGCCTCTGACCATCTCTAATGTGTTAAGTCTCTGACCATCTCGTGCACCATGTCTTCAGTATCTGACCATCTCTTGTTCCATGTCCCCAATCTCTGGCCATCTTCTGTTCCATGCCCCCAATCTCTGGCCATCTCCTGTTCCATGTCCCCAATCTCTGGCCATCTCCTGTTCCATGTCCCCAATCTCTGGCCATCTGTTCTATGTCCCCAATCTCTGGCCATCTGTTCTATGTCCCCAATCTCTGACCATCTCCTGTTCTATGTCCCCAATCTCTGGCCATCTGTTCTATGTCCCCAATCTCTGACCATCTCCTGTTCTATGTCCCCAATCTCTGTCCATCTCCTGTTCCATGCCCCCAATCTCTGGCCATCTCCTGTTCCATGCCCCCAATCTCTGGCCATCTCCTGTTCCATGTCCCCAATCTCTGGCCATCTCCTGTTCTATGTCCCCAATCTCTGGCCATCTGTTCTATGTCCCCAATCTCTGACCATCTCCTGTTCCATGTCTTCAGCCTCTGACCATCTTCTCACCCATGGCTCCAGTTTATGGCCATATCCTGTCCCATGTCTTCAGCCTCTGACCATCTCTAACGTGTTAAGTCTCTGACCATCTCGTGCACCATGTCTATAGTATCTGACCATCTCCTGTTCCATGTCCCCAATCTCTGGCCATCTCCTGTTCCATGTCCCCAATCTCTGGCCATCTCCTGTTCCATGCCCCCAATATCTGGCCATCTCCTGTTCCATGTCCCCAATCTCTGGCCATCTCCTGTTCCATGTCCCCAATCTCTGGCCATCTTCTGTTCTATGTCCCCAATCTCTGACCATCTCCTGTTCTATGTCCCCAATCTCTGGCCATCTCCTGTTCCATGTCCCCAATCTCTGACCATCTCCTGTTCTATGTCCCCAATCTCTGGCCATCTGCTGTTCTATGTCCCCAATCTCTGGTCATCTCCTGTTCTATGTCTTAAACCTTTAACCATCACCTGTTCCATGTTTTCAGTCTCTGATCATAGCCTGCTCCCTTTCTATAGTCCCTGACCATCACCTGTTTCATGTCTCCTGTTTCTGACTACATCTTATTCCATGTCTTCAGTCTCTGACCATCACCTGTAACATGTCTTCAATCTCTGACCATCTCCTGTACCATGTATTCAGCCTCCAACCATTTCCTGTTCCATGTCTTCAATCTCTAACCATCTCCTATGTGCTCAATCTCTGGTCCTGTCCTGTTTCATGTCTTCAGTCTCTGACCATCTCCCGTTCCATGACTTCAGGGGGTGTTCCAGGCAACCCGGGCAAAAAAATAATAATTAAAAGCCAGCAGCTACACATACTGCAGCTGATGGCTTTTAATAAATGGAGACTTACCTGTCCTGGTGTCCCTCGATGTCGGCACCGCACCTGATGTTTCACATCAGCTGTCGGTGCTTCCGTCGCCATTGCGGGTAAGGGAACCCGGCAGTGAAGACTTTTGGCTTCACGCCGGGAACCCTACTGCGCCCCGCTCCTCTCTCCTATTAGCCAAGCGGCCAGGGGAGGAGGAGGAGGGAGCCTCGCGCGACTTCACCGCCGCGGCCGGACTCCAGTAAGTGGGTAAGGATACCTGTCTTTGACAGGTATCCTGTCCCCCCTCCCCCCCGAAAGGTGGCAATTGTGGCACCGGAGGGGGGAGGAATCCGATGAGCGGAAGTTCCACTTTAGGGTGGAGCTCCGCTTTAAGTCTCTGATCATCTCCTGTTCCATGTCTTCAGTCTCTGATCATCTCCTGTTCCATGTCTTCAGTCACTGACCATAGCCTGTGCCCTGTCTTCAATCTCTGACCATCTCATGTACCATGTATTCAGCCTCCAACCATTTCCTGTTCCATGTCTTCAATCTCTGACCATTTCCTATGTGCTCAATCTCTGGTCCTGTCCTGTTTCATGTCTTCAGTCTCTGACCATCTCCCGTTCCATGACTTCAGTCTCTGATCATCTCCTGTTCCATGTCTTCAGTCTCTGATCATCTCCTGTTCCATGTCTTCAGTCTCTGATCATCTCTTGTTCCATGTCTTCAGTCTCTGATCATCTCCTGTTCCATGTCTTCAGTCACTGACCATAGCCTGTGCCCTGTCTTCAGTCTCTGATCATCTCCTGTTCCATGTCTTCAGTCACTGACCATAGCCTGTGCCCTGTCTTCAATCTCTGACCATCTCCTGTACCATGTATTCAGCCTCCAACCATTTCCTGTTCCATGTCTTCAATCTCTGACCATCTCCTATGTGCTCAATCTCTGGTCCTGTCCTGTTTCATGTCTTCAGTCTCTGACCATCTCCCGTTCCAAGACTTCAGTCTCTGATCATCTCCTGTTCCATGACTTCAGTCTCTGATCATCTCCTGTTCCATGTCTTCAGTCTCTGATCATCTCCTGTTCCATGTCTTCAGTCTCTGATCATCTCCTGTTCCATGTCTTCAGTCACTGACCATAGCCTGTGCCCTGTCTTCAGTCTCTGATCATCTCCTGTTCCATGTCTTCAGTCACTGACCATAGCCTGTGCCCTGTCTTCAGTCTCAAACCATCTCCTATTTCATGTCTCCAGTTTTCGACGATATCTTATTCCATGTCTGCAGTCTCCAACCATTACCTGTTCCATGTCTTCAGTCTCTGACCATCTCCTGTTCCATGTCTTCAATCTCTGACCATCTCCTGTTCCATTTCTTCAGTCCCTGATCATCTTCTATTCCATTTCTCAGGTTTCTAACCATCTCCTGTTCCATGTCTTCAGTCTCTGACCATTGCCTGTTCCGTGTCTTCAGTCTCTGACCATTTCCTGTAGCATTTCTTCAATATCTGACCAATAAATACACATGTTCGCCAGCACACCATGGATCTTGAATTGCAGTCCAAAACTTTTATTGCAGAAAGATCACATCCCAACAGAATTGCTCTAATAAAAGTATGTTAAAAAAAAAAAAAAAAAAAAATTGTAAAAAAAATGTTACAAAAAGGAAAAAACGTTTAAACAATTGAATAAAAGTTTATTTAATTTTATTTATTTATTTACATACTTTCACCAGTCAGTATCCCTGATCACCATCACACTAGTCACATGACAGTGACAGTGACAGTGTGTAAAAAGAAAAAAAGTGATTTTTTTTTAAAATTTATTTTCTTTATTTCCAAAAAATTGTGACAAAACAACAACTTCAAAGAACAAGCCATGCCTCTTACTAAATACGTTGGACTGTCTACTTTCCATAAAGGGGTCATGTGGGAGACATTTGTACTGTCCTGGTATTTTAGAGCCTCAAGAAATGAAAGAGGTCTTCACTACATCACGATTGATCAATTTTCAATTCCAGTATATATCCCATAGTTTGCAGACTGTATAACTTTCACACAAACCAATTTATATACACTTACTAAAATTTTTTTAGATTTTTTTTTTAACAAGGACATGTAGCAGAATAAATTTTGGCCTAAATTTATGAAGAAATTTGATTATATTGGATTGTGCAAAATATATATATATATATTTATTTTTTCAAACATTTTCAGATGTTTTGTTTATATAGCAAAAAATAAAAACCCCAGAGGTGATCAAATACCACCAAAAGAAAGCTCTATTTGTGTGAAAAAACATGATAAAATTTTAATTAAAATTTGTGTACAGCCTTGCATGACCGCACAATTACCAGTTACAGTAGAGCAGTGCCAAATAGCAAAACATGCCCTGATCATGAAGGGTGCAAAACCTTTTGGAGGTCAAGTGGTTAACACATCGCACATTACAACCCCAATTCCAACAAAGTTGGGGCGCTGTGTAAAATCTACATAAAAACAGAATGCAATGATTGGCAAATCATATAAACCCATATTTTATTCACAATAGAAAACAGAAAACATATGAAATGTTTAAAGTGAGAAAATGTACCATTGCAATGTAATTTTGAAATTGATGGCAGCAACACATCTCAAAAAGGTTGGGACAGGGCAACAAAAATCTGGCAAAGTAAGTGGTCCTAACAAGGAAGAGCTGGAAGAACATTTTGCAGCTAATTAGGTTAATTGGCAACAGGTCAGTACAGTAACATGATTGTGTATAAGAAAAGCATCTTATGCCGCGTACACACGACCGTTATTAATGTCATTGAAAAAACAACGTTTTTCTCGACGTGATTCTTCTCAAGCCTGCCTTGCCTACACACTATCGTGAAAAAATGCTCGAGCAAAGCGCGGTGACGTACAACACGTTCGACAAAGGGGAAGTTCCATTCGAATGGCGCCACCCTTTGGGCTGCTTTTGCTGATCCTCGTGTTAGTAAAGTTTGGTGAGAGACGATTTGCGCTTTTCAGCCTCGTGCTCTTCAGTCCATTACAGCGTGACGAATGTGCTCTCTCCATTATGAACGCTAGTTTTACCAGAACGAGTGCTCCCGTCTCATAACTTGCTTCTGAGCATGCAGGTTTTTTTCGTTAAAGCCTACACACGCCCGTTTTTCACGACGAGAAAAACGACGGCGTGAAAAACGACAAGAAAAAATAGAGCATGTTCCAAATTTTTCATGGCTATTTTTTACGTCGCGAAAAATGCTCCGGAGCCCACACACGATCGTTTTTAATGACCAAATTAAAAAATGGCATTTCTCTCGTCATGAAAAACGGTCGTGTGTACGCGGCATTAGAGAGAGGTTGGACCTTTAATTTATTTAATTTTTTTTTTTTATCACTTTTATTCCTTTTGGAAGTCATGTAAACATCCCTTGTAATAGAAATAAGGATGACAGGTCCTCTTTATGGAGAGATCTGGGGTCAAAAAGACCTCATATGTCTCCTTTACCTTTAAAAGCAAAAGATAAAAAAAAAAAAAAATTGTAATCTTTTGCTTTTAAAAAAAATAATAATTTACTTCCACCCTGGACTGGAAGTGAGGTCATAACGTTGCTCTGGTCCTCCAAGGCCATAGAGGTGATCAAAGATGATCTAGTGTTTTATCGCCACTTTGACCAGCCGGCTGCACCGTCGGATTGTTCCTCGGGTGAGCCGTGGTAGGGGCATCTACTCCAGCCGCTTCTGAAAGCGTTCCAGCAGCTCATGAGCTACTGGGAGTGCTTTCATAAGAAAGCCATCCGCTGGCTGAAAAAAAAAAGATATAACCCAGGTAAACCTCTTGCAAATCGCAACGTATATGTAAGTGAATGGTCTGTTGCAAAATGGAAAACAATTCTGTTGTCAAACGTATCGATATGACCTTCCAACTTGTTAACAGCGCTCAGTTCAAAAGCCTGCATCTCTGATGGTATGAGGGTGCGTTAGTGCATATGGAATGGGCAGCTCACACATCTAGAAAGGCACCATCAATGCTGAAAGATACAGGGGTTGGACAAAAATATGGAAACACCAGGTAAAATAATGAAATTGTTACCTAATATGGTGTTTAACCACTTCACCCCCGGAAGAATTGGCTGCCCAATGACCGGGCCATTTTTTGCGATTCGGCACTGCAACGCTTTAACTGACAATTGTGCGGTCTTGCATCTAAACAAAATTTACGTCCTTTTTTCCCCACAAATAGAGCTTTCTTTTGGTGGTATTTGATCACCTCTGCGGTTTTAATTTTTTGCGCTATAAACAAAAATAGAGCATAAATTTTGAAAAAAATTCAATATTTTTTACTTTTTGCTATAATAAATATCCCCAAAAAATATATGAAAAAACTAATTTTTTCCTCAGTTTAAGCCGATATGTATTCTTCTACATATGTTTGGTAAAAAAAAAATCGCAATAAGCGTATATTTATTGGTTTGCGCAAAAGTTATAGCGTCTACAAAATAGGGGATAGTTTTATGGCATTTTTATAATTTTTAATTTTTTTTTACTAGTAATGGCGGCGTTCAGCGATTTTTATCGTGACTGCGATATTGCGGCGGACACATCGGACACTTTTGAGACTATTTTGGGACCATTGGCATTTATACAGCGATCAGTGCTATAAAAATGCACTAATTACTGTGTAAATGACACTGGCAGGGAATGGGTTAACCACTAGGGGGTGAGGAAGGGGTTAAGTGTGTCCTAGGGAGTGATTCTAATTGTGTGGGGGCTGGGCTACCAGTAACACGACAGTGATCACTGCTCCCGATGACAGGGAGGAGTAGATCAGTGTCCTGTCACAAGGCAGAACAGGGAAATGCCTTGTTTACATTGGCATCCCCCCCCCCGTTCTGCTGTTCCGTGACACGATCGCGGGACACCGGCAGACATCGAGTCTGCGGGTCCCGCAGGCACGGTCACGGAGCTTGCGTCGGGCGCGCACGCGCCTGCTAGGTGGCAGATTCAAAGCAACATACCTGTACGTTGCTTTGCCTGCCCGTGCCATTCTGCCAACGTATATGTACGTGAGGCAGTCGGCAAGTGGTTAACCGCCTTTGGCATCCAAGACGGCCTGAATTCTCCTGGGAATTGACAAATATAGGTTTTGAATGGTGGATAATGGAATCTAATACCACTCTTCATGCAAAACTCACTCCAGTTCTCGCAGAGATGTCAGAGGCAGAAAACTGGCCCGAACCTTGTTCTCTAAAATTGACCATAGTGGCTCTTTGATATTAAGGTCTAGCGACTGCGGCGCCCTGAGAGGGTGCGAGACTTTGTTTGCATGCTCGTCAAACCACAATTTGACAACACCAGCTGTGTGAATCTGAGCTTTATGATCTTGGTAAATGGCGCTGTCTTCGGGAAACAATGTCTGTATCATGGGGTGCAACATGGTCGGAAGCAAAAGAATGCGAGGAAAGGGGAGATAGCCTGTTTTAAGTCCCCCCATTCCCTCATGGGATGGTGGCGGTAATTGAGTTCAATGGGGGGTTTTGTGATAAGTCAAAAAAGGTCAGCTGTTTGGGAATGTTCTGGGGGGTCCTCTAGGACAGGTCATTTAAGGTCACTTGATCCCCTTGAACATTCCAGAAATTGCCAGGACCGCTATTTAAGTAGGAGGAGGCTGGGGGGGGTCTTTGCCAGTCGCCAGAGGGATATCTGAAGAGCACCCCACTGATTTTGGCTGATTTTGTTTACAGTTTTTAAAGTACCGTATTTATCGGCGTATAACACGCACAGGCGTATACCAGCAGGCTCTGATAGGCTTCCCGACTACAGCCTGAGGGCTGTAATCGGCTTCTAAATACCTAATGAGAGGACGCACGGGGGTGCGTTCTCTGGCCAATCAGGTTCACCGGGTCTGGTTACCGGTAACCTGATTGGCTGAAGCGACATCGAGGGCGGGAGAAGACATCGAGGACGGAAGAAGGACGGCGCTGACTCGAGGAAGGTAAGTGCAGGGCTGGGGGGGACAAACTGCCTGTATATTGGGGACAAACTGGCTGTATTATGAGGACAAACTGGCTGTTTTTGGGGACACACTGGCTGTATTATGGGGAACACACTGGCTGTATATTGGGGACAAACTGACTGTATTATGAGGACAAACTGGCTGTTTTTGGGGGACACACTGGCTGTATTATGGGGGACACACTGGCTGTATATTGGGGACAAACTGGCTGCATTTGGGGGACAAACTGGCTGCATTTGGGGGACAAACTGGCTGCATTTGGGGGACAAACTGGCTGTATATGGGGGACAAACTGGCTGCATTTTGGGGACAAACTGGCTGTATATTGGGGGACAAACTGGCTGTATATTGGGGGACAAACTGGCTGCATTATGGGGACATACTGGCTGTATATTGGGGACAAACTGGCTGCATTTGGGGGACAAACTGGCTGTATATTGGGGGACAAACTGGCTGTATATTGGGGGACAAACTGGCTGTATATTGGGGGACAAACTGGCTGCATTTGGGGGACAAACTGGCTGCATTTGGGGGACAAACTGGCTGCATATGGGGGACAAACTGGCTGCATTTTGGGGACAAACTGGCTGTATATTGGGGACAAACTGGCTGTATATGGGGACAAACTGGCTGTATTATGGGGGGGAAACTGGCTGTATTATGGGGGGGAAACTGGCTGTATATGGGGGGGAACTGGCTGCATTTGGGGACAAACTAGTGGCGTTTGGGCACAGTGGCTGTGTTTAATGGGCACAGTGGCGGCAATTGATGTTTTTTTTTTTTTCAGTTTGCGCCCCCCCAAAAAATTTGAGCACCAGCCGCCACTGGTCTATGCTACTATCCAGATGATGTCTTTTTCAGAGAAGGCCTTGCATATTTCAGCAGGATAATCCTAAACTGCAAAATACATCTATAACAACAGAACAGAATGGCTGCATCATAGAAGAGTCCTGACCAGACCTGTGCTAAACTGGCCTGCCTGCAGTCCATATCTTTCACAAATTGCAAATATTTGATGCATCTTTAACACCTTCCCGCCCGGGAGCACTGTTGTTCTGGGAGGACATCATATGACATCCTCCCAGAACGTGCCTCTTGTGTGGCTGTGCAGCCGACACAGCCGATGTCTGATCACTGTACTGGTCTGCTGCCAGTGTCATGTGATCACTGTGACCAATCACAGCAGATCACATGAAAATGGTAATAAATGGATGGCTTCCTTTCATGCCAACCATTGCATACAATTGTGTTGCTAGCTGTGATTGGTCACAGTGATCACATGGTACAGACAGGGCCAATCACAGCCCATCTGTACCATGTGATTAGCTTTGCCAATCACACATAATCATAACAAAAGACACTGATTTGCCCCCTTAATGACCATGTCATTTTTTGCGATACGGCACTGTGTCGCTTTAACTGACAATTGTACCCAAACAAAATTGACGTCCTTTTTTCCCCCCACAAATAGAGATTTCTTTTGGTGGTATTTGATCACCTCTGCGTGTTTTTTTTTGTGCTATAAACAAAAAAAGAGCAACAATTTTGAAAAAAATAACAATATTTTTTACTTTTTGCTATAATAAATCCCCCCCCTGATATTTATTCTTCTACATATTTTTGGTAAAAAAATTGCAATAAGTGTTTATTGATTGGTTTGCACAAAAGTTATAGCGTCTACAAAATAGGGGATATATTTAAGGCATTTTTATTATAATTTTTTTTTTATCAGTATTTACATTTGTAGCGGGTATGTACTTTCCCGGGTGTAAATTTGAACCTGACAGAGACATTGGTGATGTGTAATTCCCTGCAGCCCAGCAGGTGGCGCTGTCGCCCGGGGCTGGGGTTGAATCATTGCTGTGTGTCGTGCCTCCTTTTTGTCCTCCCTCGGCAGCGGTATGGTGGGGCGGGGAACCCGCCGTGCTTGCTGGGAGAGGGTATAAAGGGGCCTGCCATCTTTGTCACGGGGTCGAGTCCCAGGCACCTTCAGCCTGTGGACGGTGGTTCGTGTCGGTTCTCTAGGCGGGCCTAGGCCTAGAGGACAGCCGGAGGTCGTGTTCCATCCCAGGCACCTTTAGCCTGGGGTGAGGTACTCAGATGGAGGTCTGGAGCTCAGTGCCCAACACTGAGTTCCGCGAGGGAAGCAGATCCTAGGGAACCCCGGGAGTGGGTACCCGAATCCGGAAGGCGTAATGGACCGGGGGGAGCTCCTCACTTGAAGACCTGGTGCAGCATATTGCCAGTGACGGGTGAGCCTCTCATCGGAGACCGCCTGGAAGGAAATTCCCCCTCGCTCGGAGACCGCAACCCACTTTCAGGGAGGAAAGTGGAGAACACATTGTGTCTGGGCCTACTCGCATCCACACCTCCTTTTCTGTTCTGTTCCTACCAAGGGAGTTCAACTGATTGTGTTCATTCAAGAAGAATAAAGGAGTGTTGAACTTTAATGGTGTGGGGCTCATTTCCTGACAGACATTGTTCAAGGTAACTCTTGGTGGAGGCTCAAGGTGCACAACACTGACCCGAAGGTAAAATAACTTTGCTTATATCACACTGACACCTGTGGTGAAAGCCAGGCGTGGTGTCCCCGCTCCCTTCCCCTCTGAAAGGTACCCCTAGACAAGAGACAGACGAGCTGAAGAAAGAGAGGGGAGTGAGGAGGGCACTACACGTGGGGGCTCGGGTCCGGTATAGTGTTTGTGCACTACAGTATTTAACGTGTCTGCTGGGAGAGTTACGCGAGTAGGCAGGCCTTCATTGGCCGAAGTGCATCCCTGCTCGAAGTCGTGAACATGACCCAATGAAGGGAAAAGCCCGCACAGAAGAGTGGAAAAAGGGGGAAGTTCAGCCGTGTGAAGTACTACACGTGGGGGCTTCTATTGCACTGCGCCACCAGGCACACCCCCATCGCTTAGTTCGTGGGCGTGACTAAGAAACAGAAAAGAAGAAAAGCCCGCGAACTGGAGCAAAGGGGAGGAGTCCAATACATGTGAAGGACTACACGTGGGACGTTGGCGCAAAAACTTTGCAGTGTGCGATGGATCAGCAACAGGTCGCCATGTTCGGACATACATCGTGGATTCCAGTTCACCCTTCCACCACGACATTGACTGCTGCTGCTCCGGTAACAGATACGGGGATCCGGCTAAAGCCAAGGGGTCGATTCGCCCTGAATTCGTGCATGGACGTTGAGGCCCTGGGTGTGATTTGTCCCGGCTGTTCGGGACTGGTGTGCCAACTGAAGCCATTCGGGCGATGCGAGGCCTGTGGGGAGTTCCTGTTCGAAGTGGATCCGGCGGTTGAGAAGCCGAGAACCATCTACCCTGGCCATGCTACGGGCAACACCACTCAGAGAGGAGGAATCACAGCCATCCCTCCGCACACTGCAGCGACCGCGGAGGAGGTCGTAAAAACTCAACGGGAGAAATCCGAGGATGCTGATTCAGTCACCACGATCTCGCAGCGTCCACCACCGAAGAGAAAGACCGGCATGGTAGCCCCAACCAGCGGTTGTGGTGGACCGTCTCGCCCGCTTACGACCGGCCCGGATGGATCCGTCGACAAGAGTTCCGGACGTCCCGTTTAGGTAAAGGCCGAGGTAAGCCTGGCAGAGAGATTTGGTGTGTGGGAAGAGGTGAAAGCTCGGTCTCCACTACAGGATACCTGCCTGCGGAGGAGTGTGACACCTCTGACCTGGAGTCGCTCTCGGACATGGGAGACGACGTTGCAATAGGTGAACTGTTTGCAGAAAAGGGCTGGGACAAAGTACCTCTCGCTTCATTCCTGGAGGACCAGGGATCCACCCATGTCTACAGGGGAAAGTACACCCCGGGTGGAGGCACCAGCGCCTGAAGAGAGGTCCCATCCACAGCCTGCCTCTACATCCCTGGTGCCATCTGTACCGAAAACCGGGGAAAAGAGACTGTTACTGCGGGCACCAATGCCCAGATCAGATGTGATCAAGGTCCCTCGCCACCCGGACTCAATAGTTTTGCCTGCCGAAGGGGACAAAGCTACCATGCCTCCTTTGGCGAGACTACAATGCCTATTTGGCCAGAAGGTTGCTGCGGAGTACGGATGGGAGTATCCATACTTGTCGAAGGAAATGCTCTATGAGGTGGAAGTGTGCCGGGAGCGCTGGTACAATGACTTTGTGTGGACCCACCTTCAGGTTCCCCACGCCCGCAGGTACCTGGCATGCTCTCCAAAGGCCTCTCAACGTTTTAAAGACTGCAAGGCAGAATGGATGTTGGGACGGCACATCCATGCAGACAAGGTGTTGATCCGGCGCAAGGAAGGAGAAGATGTGGAGTATCATCTGGAGACCATGGATCAACACTTGAACCCACTTGTTCTGCCGCATCCCCGTTTTTTACCTGTAGGAGAGAAGAGACTCCGTTCTTATCATGCTGCTGAACTTTCTGGGGCCCGTTGTTTTTGTGCCCAAAAGAAATGAAGGACTGTTCCTGTTGTTCTTCACTTTCTGCAAGAGATCATGGACTCTGGGTAGATAGGGCCAAAGAAGAGAGGAAAGTTCCACGAGTGCAGTTACTGCGGTGCTGTCACCAGGTGGCAGTGTTGCGCAACGTTAAACACTTTTCACGTACTCATGCCGCGTACACACGATCATTATTCACGGCAGTTAAAAAACCGCCGTGAATAATGACATTTTAAACGAGGGAACAGCTTGTTCCCCACACACGGTCATTTTTTCGTCATTTTTTAAAATGACGAGAAAAACGATCGTCTATGGGCTCCGCGGCAGTGTTTTCCTATGGGAAACACTGCCGCAGAAGAAATGTCAGGAAAAACAACGAGAAAAATTAGAACATGTTCTAATTTTTCTCGTCGTTTTTAATGCCGTTTTTCACGTCGAGAAAAACGACATAAAGCCCACAGACGATCGTTTTTCTCGGCGAAAGGAAAAAAATGCAGTTTTTCTCGTCGAGAAAAACGGTCGTGTGTACGCGGCATCACTCTTTGGAGAAAAGGGATTTCTTCCCGGAGAAGTTTCTTTTCTCTCACACGAATACATGTGTCAGGGTTATGTGTGTTGATTTCTTTCTTTTCCCTCTGCAGGAGAACATCCCATCAAGACCACTGAGTATGGGGTGGGTCTTAGTCAGGATGGGGGGGGGGGAGTAAAATGTGAATATGTGATTCAAAGTTATGATTTAATGCTGTTGTTTTCACTTCTGTCTTTATTCCCTTTTTATTACAGGGCTCAGACACAGTGTTTTAGTTGGGTAGTTTTATTTTTGTGCAATTGTTAGTTGCTCTCTGGATTGGATTATGTCAGCCGTTGAGGGCATGATTTACTCCAGACACTGGGGACCAGTGTCAAACCACCAGGGGGAGAGTGTAGCAGGTATGTACTTTCCCGGGTGTAAATTTGAACCTGACGGAGACATTGGTGATGTGTAATTCCCTGCTGGGGTTGAATCATTGCTGTGTGTCGTGCCTCCTTTTTGTCCTCCCTCGGCAGCGGTATGGTGGGGCGGGGAACCCGCCGTGCTTGCTGGGAGAGGGTATAAAGGGGCCGGCCATCTTTGTCACGGGGGAGTCCGAGGCACCTTCAGGCTGTGGACGGTGGTTCGTGTCGGTTCTCTAGGCGGGCCTAGGCCTAGAGGACAGCCGGAGGTCGTGTTCCATCCCAGGCACCTTTAGCCTGGGGTGAGGTACTCGGATGGAGGTCTGGAGCTCAGTGCCCAACACTGAGTTCCGCGAGGGAAGCAGATAATAGGGAACCCCGGGAGTGGGTACCCGAATCCGGAAGGCGTAATGGACCGGGGGGGAGCTCCTCACTCGAAGACCTGGTGCAGCATATTGCCAGTGACGGGTGAGTCTCTCATCGGAGACCGCCTGGAAGGAAGTTCCCCCTCGCTCGGAGACCGCAACCCACTTTCAGGAAGGAAAGTGGAGAACACATTGTGTCTGGGCCTATTCGCATCCACACCTCCTTTTCTGTTCTGTTTCTACCAAGGGAGTTCAACTGATTGTGTTCATTCAAGAAGAATAAAGGAGTGTTGAACTTTAATGGTGTGGGGCTCATTTCCTGACAGACATTGTTCAAGGTGACTCTTGGTGGAGGCTCCAGGTGCACAACACTGACCCGAAGGTAAAAGACTTTGCTTATATCACACTGACATCTGTGGTGGAGGCCAGGCGTGGTGTCCCCGCTCCCTTCCCCTCTGAAAGGTACCCCTAGACAAGAGACAGACGAGCTGAAGAAAGAGAGGGGAGTGAGGAGGGCGCTACACATTGATCAGCAATTTTTAGCGGGACTGCGACATTGCGGCGGCCAGATCGGACACCTTCAATGCTTTTTTGGGAACAGTGACATTTATACAGCGATCGGTGCTAAAAATATCCACTGATTACTGTATGAATTTCACTGCCAGGGAAGGAGTTAACACTAGGGGGCGATCAAGGGGTTAAGTGTTCCCTGGGAGGTGTTTCTAACTGTGATGGGACTGTAGTGACTAGAGGAGAAGAGAGATTGCTGTTCCTAATCACTAGGAACAGCAGATCTGTCTTTCCTCCCCCGACAGAACAGACATCTGTCTGTTTACACTGACAGATCCCCTTTCTGTCTCTCTCAGAAGCGATCGCGTGTGGCCAGCAGGCATCGCGGGCGTCGGGCACGTGCATCGGCTCTGGAGCCACGGGTGCGCGCGTGTGCCCCCTAGAGGTCTTAAAGCGGCCGACGGACAATGACGGCGATTAGTCCAGGGGAGTCAACCTGCCATAGTACAACTGCGGCGTCTGGTCCTTAAGTGGTTAAACAATAGATTGGACATAGATTTATTTTTGAAGTGAATGTTTAAGCAAAGTATTGGGTCTATAGTTGATGGGATATCTGCTCTTCTTAAATAATATTGATAAGGCTCAGATGCTCATCAACACATATAAAATCAGTTGATCTGTAACATTACTGGATTGACTAAAGATGCAGCACCCATTATTAATACAGCCAATGACATTCGTGAAGCCAGGAAGCTAACATAGGAAAGGGGAGGTGCCCTCATGCACTACAATAAGAACAAGCTTGTACAATGTTTTAGTAAGCAATAATGTTTATAAGTGTAGCGGAACCTCACTCTCCCTCTTGCCTATTGTGGATGGCAGGTGTCTAGGGGTACCAGGGAGAGGAGAGTGCAGGGACACTACGCCAAGCTCTCCCCTCGTGTGTATAAGAGGGTTGAGCAAAGTTAGTTGATTTACCTCCCGGGTCTGTCCACTGCATACGAAGCCTCAGTTGTTCCATGGAGACGTGTCTGCCAATAATACAGCCCCACACCAATCGAAAGTCCAACACTCCTTTATTTCTCATACAATACGGTAAACACACTCAGTTGAACTTCAAATAACAGACGAACATGGGGGTGTGGGAACGAGTAGGCCCAGGCACAACTGTACTCTCCTATTCCTTTGCTAGCGAATAGGCCTGGCGCACGGTCTCTGCCACCGACCATGAGTTTTGGTCTCTGCCACAGACCGGATGAACTGTTGAGGTTCACCCGGCACTGGCAATCTGCTGCACCAGGTCTTCGGGTGAGTCACTCCTCCGGTCCCTTACGCCTCTGGATTCGGGTGCCCAACTCCCGGGGCCCCCTAGGATGATCCCTCCCTCGCGGGACCTAGCGGAAGGTACTGGGCCCCAGGCCTTCGGCTGAGTACCTCACCCCAGACTGAAGGTGTCTGGGATGGAACACGAACTCCAAGTGTCCAGGCCTAGGCCGCCTGGACACCGACCGCAACCACAGCCCTCAGGCTGAAGGTGCCCAGGACTCGAACCTCGCGGCGAAAAATGTCCGCCCCGTTATACCCTCTCCCAGGATGCACGGCGGGTTCCCCGCCCCGCCGTACAACCGCTGCGAGAGGCCACAAAGGGTACGGCACTGCAGCGATGGTTCAACCCCGGCCCAAAGTGACAGCGCCACCTGCTGGGCCGCAGGGAACTATGAATCACTGATGTCCTCACCAGTTGAAAAATTTACATACCCGCTACAGAAGAAATAAGGGTATTTTTGTAATATTAACATATAGATGGTGGGCACTTTATGGGGTGAATGTATCCACCCCTAAGAAGGGAATTATGTCCTATTTGGGGATATATCATGAGTAAGTGCCACCTTGTGTATCACATGACATTTTATACTGTCCTCATTATATCCTGTAATAATTGTGTATATAAGTTCCAAAAAGGAAATAAATTACTGGACATCACATTGACTTCAATTGTGTCATGTGTGGTGTTTCCCCCGTGTGGTATCTCTGCGTAAACTGAACAGAAGGTAAGTGGTTAACCACAGAACATAGATAAGATGTAATAGAAGTGTTTTACGGGTGTTAATAGGAAGTTTATCCTATTAATAGTCTCTATTGTTTTTCTAGAGGGGAGTTGTAGCATTTCTCTGACTGTTCCCTCTATGTGTTTTGTATATCAATTGCTTTTAATGATTGTAACCCCATCTCTGCAATCAATTGTGGAGAGGGGCTTTAGAGTATAAAAGTAATGTCTTCTTTAAATATGGTATGCTATGAGGAAGGCTGTAATAGCCAAAAAACTTTAGCAATCTTTGTACCGTATTTAGGTTATGTAGCACAGGGTTCCCCAACCCCCGGGCCACGGCCCACTGGCCTATTTGCAGCCGGGCCGCGAAGGCTGCACTGTCTGATGTGCGGCAGCGGGCAAACAGAGAGATGACGACATCTCTCGACCGCACGCCCTCACAGCAGGGCCGCTACACTGTGGTGACGCGAGGGACCTGCACTACTGGACTGGTGAGGCGGGACAGCAGAGAGATGGGATCATCTCTCACTGCCAGCCCCGATTCATGGCTGTTCTCCCTCACTGGCCTGTGCTGCCATCACGGCAGGTGACAAACCTTATCTGGTGTCAGGTGATAATCCAAATCTGATGTCTGATGACTAACCACATCTGGTGGCAGGTGGCAATCCACATCTGGTGGCAGGTGGCAATCCACATCTGATGGCAGGTGGCAAACCACATATGGTGGCAGATGGCAATCCATATCTGGTGGCAGGTGACGTGGCAAACAACGATCCACATCTGGTGGCAGTTGGCAAACCACATCTGGTAGCAGGTGGTGTGGCAAAATATCCCCCAACCATTAAACCACCAGCAGCCTGAACCGTTGATACAAGGCAGGATGGATCCATGCTTTCATGTTGTTTACAACAAATTCTGACCCTTCCATCTGAATGTCGCAGTTGCAATCGAGAGACTCATCAGACCAGGCAACGTTTTTCCAATCTTCTATTGTCCAATTTTGAGAATTGTAGCCTCAGTGTTCTTAGCAGACAGGAGTGGCACCCGGTGTGGTCTTCTGCTGCGGTAGCCCATCTGCTTCAAGGTTCCATGTGTTGTAGGTTCAGAGATTGAATTTTGCATACCTTGGTTGTAACGAGTGGTTATTGAAGTTACTGTTGCCTTTCTATCATCTGGAACCAGTCTGCCCATTCTCCTCTGACCTCTGATATCAACAAGGCATTTTCCTCCACACAACTACCACTCACTGGATATTTTCTCTTTTTCGGATCATTCTCTGTAAGTCCTAGAGATGGTTGTGCATGAAAATTTCAGTAGATCAGCAGTTTTTAAAATACTCAGACCAGCCCATCTGGCACCAACAACCATGCCACGTTCAAAGTAATTTAATCCCCTTTCTTCCCCATTTTGATGCTCGGTTTGAGCTTCAGCAAGTCGTCTTCACCGCGTCTAGATGCCTATTTGTACTGAGTTGCTACCATGTGATTGGCTGATTAGCATTTTTTTTATACCAAGCAATTGAACAGGTGTACCTAATGAAGTGGCCGGTGAGTGTAAGTGACTAGGTTAACATATCCTTTAAAACAAAAGTATACTATATTTGAACATAGCATGACATTATTTAACTTTTTTGATGGCTATTGTTTTGACTGAAGTCCCCCTTTCAGGACCTCTGTCCATCAACCTACAGCTAAATTCCATTACTGAAATGAATATTCCTTCAATCCTTTTAACAAAGCTAAATAGTCTCTAGGACAACACAGTAGATTCAATACAAATCATAGAAAAGCCACTGTCTATATATTGACTATGGGGCTGCTTGACTGATCCTATTCCCAAAACCACAGAACATGTGTATACTCAATAACATCTAAAAGAATGGCTCTATTTTATTCCTACAAAAAATCTTTAATTTGTTGATCAATAGCTCCCATGTTAACAGGCCTTTGAATCATAGTATCCACTTTAATTCCTAATACACGTGGAGCCTTTTATCTCTGTTATAATAGGTCTGTTCTCCTACGCAGGAGCGTTTTATATTCCGGGCTATATACAGGCGGATTTTGTTTTGTTGAATCAACAAAGATCTGAGCATGGCACGAGATGACTGATGACCAGAAAGAAAATGTTTCTAAATAATAAAAATCTGTATCAATGATCTATAAAGGTATTAAAATACTAGAAAGCCTATGCTGCTGAATCATATAAGGTGTGTTGGCTAGACATGTGCGATTAGTTTCGTACGAATCGGAAATTCGTACAAATTTTTCGAAATTCGTACATTTGTATGAATCCGAATTATGAATTTTTATGAATACGAATTTTGTACGACATACGAAATTTCGTTTACGAATTTCGGATCCAAATGATCCGAATCCAAACTACCAAATAACGATTTTCAACTAATACGAAAGAAACAAACAAAAAAAAAGTTACGAAAGTAGGAGTTGTGTCCAGAATCAACGAAAACAATCTACTCTACCCCGTCCGAAAGTCCGAATTATGGTATTGAGCTTCCCTTTAATAGTGCCGTTGTACGTCTTATACGTCACCGTGTTCTTGGCGTTCGGAATTTCCGACAACATTTGTGCGACCGTGTGTATGCAAGACAAGTTTGAGTCAACATCCTTCGGAAAAAAAATACACGGTGTTGTTGTCGGAATTTCCGATCGTCTGTACGCGGCATGAGTCCGTAGAGTTCAATATTAACTATTCGTACGAAATTCGTATTTCGTACGAATTCGAAATAAATTCCGTACACGAATTGAGAATTACGATTTTTTTTTAATACGAAACAGAATGGAACGAAACAAAACAAATTTTTTGACGGCTCCCATGTCTAGTGTTGGCATCTTTATTTATTGTTTGCACTTTTTTTTTTGCTTGTGAGTTTTTCAAGTGTTTGAGTGGGTGCCGGTTCACACTGCAGCGACTTGGGATCCGACTTGACAGACCTCAAGTCGCCCCAAGTCGCTGGACATAAGAAATTCCATTACAGTTAATGAGAGCCGTCTTAATGTACACTACTGAAGTCACTCCGACTTCAGAAAAGGTTCCTGTACTACTTCAAGGCGACTTCTAGGCGACTTGTACCCAAAGATTTCAATGGAAGTCGCCTCCAAGTCAGATCTCCATCTATATTGAAGTGACTTTACAGGAAAAAGAAAATAGTTTACCCAGGCAAACCCCTCCCTCCCATAGCGCTGATTATTCTGTGCTTGGCCACAGCCAAAGTCGCCTGTCCTTGAGGCAACTTTAAGTCGCGTTGTAAGTTGCTCAAAGTCGTGCTGAAGTCGCCTCCAAATCGCCTTGCAAAGTAAGTCGGGTTGCCCCTGTGTGAACTGGCACTTATGCCGCGTACACACGACCCTTTTTAATGTCATGGAAAAAAACAAAGTTTTTCTCAACGTGATTCTTCTCAAGCCTGCCTTGCCTACACACTATCGTGAAAAAAAATGCTTGAGTAAAGCGCGGTGACGTACAACACGTACGACAACACGTACAACGGCACTATAAAGGGGAAGTTCCATTCGGATGGCGCCACCCTTTGGGCTGCTTTTGCTGATTTTGTGTTTCCGCGTGTTAGTAAAAGTTTGGTGAGAGCCGATTCGCGCTTTTCAGTCTCTGTGCTTTTCAGTCCGTTACAGCATGACGAGTGTGCTATCTCCATTAGGAACGCTAGTTTTACCAGATTGAGCGCTCCCGTCTCATAACTTTCTCCTGAGCATTTGCGTTTTTTTTCCCGTCGTTAAAGCATACACACGACCGTTTTTCACGACGAGAAAAACAACGACGTGAAAAACTACGAGAAAAAATAGAGCATGTTCTAAATTTTTAATGGCCATTTTTCTCGTCAAGAAAAATGCTCTGGAGCCTACACACGACCGTTTTTCACGACCAATTTAAAAAATGGCATGTTTCTCATCATGAAAAACGGTCGTGTGTACGTGGCATTAGGCTTGAACATTTTTGTTTTAGCAAATGGAGATGCAAATATTTTTCAGATGTTCCCAAATGAAGTCTATAAGGGCAAAAATTGTCCCAAAGAAGCTTCTGTACTTTTTCTGAGCATTGAGCAACAGCACACTGCTTAGATGTGAACGGGCGCAATAGAATAACATAAAAATCCAGTGCTGAGCATTGAAGCACGTATGGAAACACGCTTTAAAACACTCTGATGTGAATGAAGACAAAAGGGACTCTTGCCAAAACTGCTTTACTTATCCCTTTCCTCCCCATTAAATTAGTAGATGTTCAAAGAAACCCTAAAAAAAAATCCAAAATTGCTTTTGGTTTTCCTTTAACTGTGATTCAGACACGAATGTCTAGGAATATGATCACATGATGCACCAACATTGGCCATCATGACTGTCCAAAGCGAGCACAGTCCTTTCTTGTATTAAGAGAGGTATGGACTCCAGAGAGAGATATATATAATTTTTCCCCTGTACAAATCATTCGTAAGACCTCATCTGGAATATGCAGTTCAGTTTTGGGCACCAGTTCTCAAAAAGGATATCCAGGAACTGCAGAAAGTGCAGAGAAGGGCAACCAAACTGATAAGAGGCATGGAGGAGCTCAGCTATGAGGAAAGATTAGAGGAACTGAATTTATTCTCTCTTGAGAAGAGGAGATTAAGGGGGGATATGATCAACATGTACAAATACATAATTGGTCCATATAACGAACTTGGTGTGGAGTTATTTACTTTAAAGCGGAGCTCCACCCTAAAGTGGAACTTCCGCTCATAGGAACCCTCCCCCCCCTCCGGTGTCACATTTGGCACCTTTCAGGGGGGAGGGAGGTGCAGATACCTGTCTAAGACAGGTATTTGCACCCACTTCTGGGAGTCCTCTCTGCGGGTATTCTGCGAGTAGCACGTCACTTCCCGCAGAATACCCGTTGTGTTCTGGGAAACACTCGGCTCCCAGAACACAACGGGGACCAGTGAGAACGGCGCAGCGCGACCCATATTACTTCTCAAAATCATCAGTGTGCTGTGTCCTCCTCTGGTTCCTGTGCCCCTTTCACCTCTCCACAGGTCAGGGCAGCACAGTGCTGCCCTGACCTGTGGAGTGGTGAAAGGGGCACAGGAGGAGGACACAGCACACTGATGATGTGGAGAAGTAATATGGTGGTGGACAGAGGAGGAGGCTACTGTGAGGGGGTGAGGAGGGCACCATCATGTCCACAGCCTGTCTCCACTGACACCTCCTATAGTATGTCTGCAGCCTCTGTCCCCCTCCTGTAGTATGTCCGCAGCCTCTGTCCCCCTCCTGTAGTATGTCCGCAGCCTCTGTCCCCCTCCTGTAGTATGTCCGCAGCCTCTGTCCCCCTCCTGTAGTATGTCCGCAGCCTCTGTCCACCTCCTGTGGTATGTCTGCAGTCTCTGTCCACTTCCTGTATCGTGTCCGCAGCCTCTGACCATCTCTTGTCTTTTATCATGTCTGCAGTCTCTGAGGGGATCCTAGAAAGGAGTCAAGAGTGGGAGTGCCGCCGGGATGGGGGTTACGGCCCGGGAAGAAACAGACGTGTGGACTGGAAAGAGGAGATCAGAGCCACCAAGCTGGAGCCGTCTGACTGAGCCCCACACTGTGCACCTGAGAGGAGGTAAGTGACAGCGCCGCCAGGCCATTCTGAGGGGGGGGGTCACTGATGTAAGGATGTGAGTGAATACAATAATGTAAGGGGGCACTGATATAAAGGTTTCCCCCTTATATTAGTACCCCCCCCTTTACCTTAGTGTATTCACTCTGGCGGAAGGTGGTCTCTATTCACCAGAGCCCCCCTCCACATCAGAGTTCCCCTTACATCATGATCTGCAGTGTTCCCCTTTACACTGTAAGGGGGCATCCTGCAGACTCTGATGTAAATGGGAACTCTGTGCTGGCTGGGTTATAGTAACCTAACCTTCATGTAAATTGAGAATTTTTTGTTTTTACTTTTGTTTAACTTAAACACATTGATAAATAGCATTAGCTATGTGTTTATAGTTCAAATATTGATATTTGCACTGTTAAGCACTAAAAACAGTGATTGTAGGTACTTTTTTTGCAGCGTCAGTAAAAAATGTGGCTCTGCCAGAAATTTTCATGATTTTTGCCAGTAAAAAATTGGTGCCGTTCAGAAATTTTGGCATCCTTGCCAGTAAATTTCACTTCAGGGGGTTGGCAACACTGTTAGACAGTCCCTGTTGAGAAGAGAGTGAATAACATATGTAGCATAATGGCAACTGCAGATCAAACAGAGGCTAAGATGGCAGTTTCCTTGGCTGTAAAGGATAGGAGGGTTTAGTTCCACTTTAACTTTAAAAAGACTCTGTGGCCAAACTGAAACTGTCCACAAAAGATGTCCCTGTAGAGAAGACAGTGAATACTTATCCCTTTCTGCTGCCCGCACTGCCAAGAGCCCCATTACTGAACAGAATCTACTGGCTGAACTTTTCCTCAGAAGCCGACACTTCCAGGAGTGTCAATTTCCTGGTTCCCTGCAATGTTCATCACTGAGCCCTACCCCACTATTGTGTCCTGCAATGACATTGAGGTCAGCAGGAGGAACCAATGAGCACTGCAGGGAAACAGGAAATTGACACTCCTGGAAGTGTCGGCTTTTGAAGAAGAATTCAGTCAATAGGTCAGTAAAGGGGCTTTCGGCAGTGCGGGCGGCAGGAGGGGTAAGTATTCACTGTCTTCTCTTCAGGAACATCTTTTGTGGACAGTTTCAGTCTGACATAGATCAGCCCCTGCTGCAGCCTCTTGCTTGCTGAAATGTTAGAATCTGCTATCTGGGGGCAGAGGAGACTGAGGAAATGCTTCCTCCTGTCTGCAGTAGATTGATTGATGAAATCATCTTAGCCTAGGCAAACTTACCTGACTGGAGCTCAATGATGGTTTTTAAATGATGACAGTAATGCAGTTTTGAAAAATGTATTTATTTATTACAGGAGTTTATATAACCCCAATTTATGAAGCACTTCACATACTGTAAAATTACATAAGTCCCTGAACCCAAGGAGCTTGCAATCTAAGCTCTCAACGTCACATGTATACATACACATACTAGGGCCAAAACAATCATATTATTGCTATATTGTGACATGGCAGGAAATTATTCAATGTATTCAAGATTCACTTCAAGCATATATCTGAATGTAATGTAGAGGAATACACGATATGCATTTAATTCCATTTTTGAGGTTCAAAGGGGAACTACCACTTTAAGGAGCGACTCCATCCAAATTATTCCCATGAACAGTCCAGTCAATATACTGCCTAAAACGACATTAGTAATTAGTGACATCACTGGTGCATAGGGCTCAGCTTTCATTCCTTATGATTGATTGCTACACTTTAGTCAGATTGCTGTAACCATTAACACAGCCCCTCCATGTTGCTGACCAGCACATTTTGAGTATGGTGTTTGGAATTTGACCCGATAAATGTAATTGGCTAATTGTATTTTGTAATAAATCCAGAGTTTGGTCAACGGCCTTTGAGACCTAACCTGGGGAAGACCAATTATGGGCAATGCTTTAGTATATATATATATTGCCAGCCCAGTTAGGTTAGCCCAATTTTTTTTATATTGTGAAAGATAACGGTATGAGTAAATTGATACCCAACATGCCATGCTTCAAAATTGCGCCCGCTCGTGGAATGGCGACAAACTTTTACCCTTAAAAATCTCCATAGGCGACGTTTAAAAATTTCTACAGGTTACCAGTTTTGAGTTACAGAGGAGGTCTAGAGCTAAAATTATTGCTCTTGCTCTTAACGATCGCGGTGATACCTCACATGTGTGGTCTGAAAACCGTTTTCATCTGCGGGCGCGACTTATGTATGCGTTCGCTTCTGCATGTGAGCTCGGCGAGACGGTGTGCTTTAATTTTAGTTTTTTTTTTTTTCTTATTTATTTTACTTTTTATTTTTTATTTTGACACTGAGACCGCTTTTATCTGAAAGAGGACAGTCCGCCATTTAGGAATTTCCGATCGTGTGTACGCGGCATAACACAGCTTTACAAAGCAAACCCTGCTCAGTCCCAATTTGACTGCCAGTCGCATCTGTAGTGCGGGTCCCCGTGGTGGTGATCCCATACCACTGCCGTCTCCCTCTCAAAACTATGCAAAGCAGCTTCCCCTGGGCTCCTCCTCAACAGTGAGGTGTCAAGATGAGGAGCATCCATCTAAAAATAATGAAGATTTTTAATAGAGGGCAGATGTGGTTATGCTGATTAGTAATTGCTGAGGGTTATTTAATTTTGTATAATGCCGTGTACACACAACCGTTTTTCTCATCGAGAAAAACTAAATTTTTTCCTTTTGACGAGAAAAACGATCGTCTGTGGGCATTTTGTCGTTTTTCTCGACGAGAAAAACGGCATTAAAAACGACGAGAAAAATTAGAACATGTTCTAATTTTTCTCGTCGTTTTTCCTGACATTTTTCCCGCGGCAGTGTTTCCCATAGGGAAACACTGCCGCGGAGCCCACAGACGGTCGTTTTTCTCGACAAGAGAAAAAATGTCGTGAAAAACGACCGTGTGTGGGGAACAAGCCGGTCCCTCGTTTTTAATGTCATTATTCACGGCGGTTTTTTAACCGCCGTGAATAATGATCGTGTGTATGCGGCATTATTGTTGTTTGTGTAATTGAAAGTTTTGGTGGGATCTGCCCAGAGACTGAGCACACACAAGGTTCCCGTAGAAGAAAAGTCCGAACTGTACGCTGCAGGGAACATAGCAGAGGGAGCTGGTGATACTAGCGGGTGGAAAAGTATATTTCCTAATGGGGAACCTGCAACTGATTAAAATTTTTTCTGTTATATGGCTTTAACCAATTTTCTCTTGGGGGTAAATTGTAAATTGTAGTGGAGCACCGCTGTTCAGGTAGAGGAACTATGTAATTTTTTTTTTTTTGTAGTGGTAGAGGAGAAAAGCACCAGCAGCTACATGTTGCATTTGCCGGCAGTACTGCTACTGAACACAACCAATTCAAATGAATATATATAGTGGGGAAAATAATTATTTGATCCCCTGCATATTTTGTAAGTTTGCCCACTTATAAAGAAATGAAGGGTCTAATTTTTTTTATCATAGATGTATTTTAAGGCTGGGTTCACACTAGTGAGAACTGGATGCAGGTTTCCCCACATCCAATTTGCATGACTGGAGATTGTGAGCGTCTCTCAATGGAGCCGGTTAACACATCTCCGGAGCGGCTGCGGGGCTGATTGCACAGGGATCCTGTGCGTCTTTGGCTCAGTTTCAGGTCTGAATTCAGGGGAAAGTTCAGGCCTGCAAACAGGAACGAAAAAGTCTTCTGGACTGCAGCACTCAAAAATAAAAGCCTTTATTTTAAAATAAGGAATCCAAAATACACACTGTACAACGATACACAGGTCAAAAAAATAGTGCTAGTGCTTATTGTATTGTATTGTATGCTATGAATAAGCACTAGCACAGTGCGAAACATGTCAGCCATATTTTTTTGACCTGTGTATCGTTGTACAGTGTGTATTTTGGATTCCTTATTTTAAAATAAAGGCTTTTATTTTTGAGTGCTGCAGTCCAGAAGACTTTTTCGTTCCTGTTTGCTGTCAATAGCATTGCTTGCACCTTTGTCTGCTGGGAGGAGGTGTTTTGAAGGATTCCCACACCTGAGCGGCTCCCTTTCTCTTGCTTCTCACGAAAGTTCAGGCCTGATTCTTCCCTGAAATGGAGAACATGGCTGCACCGAACCCCTGCTGTCAGTCTCATCTGTTTCAAGTGTGAACCCTGCCTTAATGATAGAGACAGAATATCAACCAGAAATCCAGAAAAAAACACATGGTGAGTCGAGTTAATATTAGCCTAAGAGCTCAATTTTGGTCTCATCTGACCACAGCATTTTCCCACAATTCTTCTCTGAATCATTTAGATGTTCATTGGCATGACTGTACATGTGACTTCTTGAGGAGTTTGGTGTTTGGAGGAAGAAAACTGCTAACTATGACCCTAAGAACACCACCCCTACAGTGGAAACATTATGCTTTGGGGCTCTTTCTCTGCTAAAGGTACAGACCGACTTTGCCGCCTTGAGGGGCCAATGGACAGGGCCATGTATTGTAAAATCTTGGATGAGAACCTTCTTCCCTCAGCCAGAACACTGAAGATGGGTCATGGATGGGTCTTTTAGCATGACAATAATCCAAAACATACCACCAGGGCAACAAAAGAGTGGCTCAAGAAAAAGCACATTAAGATTGTTGAGTGGCCTAGCCAGTCTCCAGACCTTAATCCTATAGAAAATTTATGGAGGGAGCTGAAATTTCGAGTTGCCAAGTGACAGCCAAGAAACCTTAAGGATTTAGAGAAGATCTGTAAAGAAGAGTGGACCAAAATCCCTCCCGAGATGTGTGCAAACCTGGTAACCAACTACAAGAAACATCTTACCTCTGTGCTTGCCAACAAGGGTTTGCAGTTGTGCCAAACTCTTTCCATTTTTGGATGATGGATTGAACAGCACTCCGTGAGATGTTCAAAACTTGAGATATTTTTTTATAACCTAACCTTGCTTTAAACTTCTCCACAACTTTATTCCTGACCTGTCTGGTGTATTCCTTGGCCTTCATGATGCTGTTTGTTCCCTAAGGTTCTCTAACAAACCTCTGAGGGCTTCACAGAACAGCTGTATTTATACTGAGATTAAATTACACACAGGTGGACTCTATTTACTAAATAGGTGACTTCTGAAGGCAATTGGTTCCACTAGATTTTAGTTATGGGTATCAGAGTAAGCCCTGGTTCACACTGGTGTATTTTAACATGCGATTTGGCATGCCAAATCGCATGTCAAAACGCCGGTATTTGCCGCAAATTGCGGGCAATGGAACCATCCTAATTGGAGCGATGCCGCATCTGCGGCGCTGCACCGATTTCAAAAAGTAGTTTCTGTACTACTTTTTGCGATTTCGGGCCGCGATTTACATTGACATCTGTGCAGAAACCTGCACAGATGTCCCTGTAATCGCGGCCGAAATCGGGACTGACAGGCAGGAGTGAAATCGTGCGAGTTCAGCTGAACTCGCACGGCTTCACTCCCGCAGCCCCAGTGTGAACCTGGGCTAAAGGGTGAATACAAATACACGCCACACTTTTCAGATATTTATTTGTAAAAAAAAAATTGAACACTATTTAACATTTTCCTTCCACTTCACAATTATGTGCCACTTTGTGTTGGTCTGTCACATAAAATCCCAATAACATACATTTACGGTTTTGGTTGTAACATGACAAAATGTGGACAATTTCAAGGGGTATGAATACTTTTTCAAGACACTGTGTGTGTGTGTGTGTATATCTGTGTATATATATATATATATATATATATATATATATATACATATACATATATATATATATATATATATATATATATATATATATATGTGTGTGTGTGTGTGTGTATATATATATATATATATATATATATATATATATATATATATATATATATATATTTATGGTCGGAGCCCTCTGTCTGAAGAGATATGGATCACATAAACACGTCACAAGACTAACAACACAAATAAGACCTGAAGTGTGGCCTGGCCTTTTGTACGGTATGCCAAATAAAGGGGCCATACCTGAATAGAAGTAATAGATAATTCTGCTGAGAATTGGTTGTAGAGGAGTGCCCTAGAAAAGGGAGATATGGGTGGGTGGGTACCGCGCACTACAGCCGACACTGACCCTGGTGGATGGTCTGTATAAGTACCCCTCAAACTCCTCCCATAATTTCAGGCTAGCATACTAGCCTTCCTATTTATGGTCGGAGCCGTCTGTCTGAAGAGATATGGATCACATAAACACGTCACAAGACTAACAACACAAATAAGACCTGAAGTGTGGCCTGGCCTTTTGTACGGTATGCCAAATAAAGGGGCCAAAAAGTCACACAAGGTTAGGAAGGAATTGTTCTATTATGACAGGTAAACCACTATAGAGCGAGACTGTTAAAGGCTCGTGATTAGGGATGAGCTTCGTGTTCGAGTCGAACATACGTTCGACTCGAACATTGGCTGTTCGATCGTTCGACGAAGATCGAACGATTTGGGCCGTTCGCGCCAAATTCGAGTGACGCGAACGGCCCACAATGCACTACGCCATCGCAGTGTCATCCAGGCGCTGTGATTGGCCAAGCATGCACTGTGACCCCGCATGCTTGGCCAATCACAGCGCCGGCAGCGAGGAGAGCAATGATTGGCCACAGGCAGGATGCCTGTGGCCAATTATTGCTGAGGGTGTTTAGTACACGCCCCACACTATAAAAGGCCGCCAGCACGGCGGCCTAGTGTAGTGTGTTCCGGAGCAGGGATAGAGTAGCATAGGCAGGGACAGTGACTGTTATTTCTTTCTTGCTTAACCTGGATTCCTTTAGTTTAGGGAAAGAGAAGGATAGGTAGGGAGAGTGTCAGTGTGTTTTGTGCTTCTGCTATAGTGTGCTTAAAAAAAAACATTTATTCTAGGGACAGAAAACTCTAGGTAGGGACAGTGTCAGTTTCTTTCACTCTGCAAGTCCTTGTTTCCAGGGACCTGGAAGGACAGTGAGTGAATTGTCCTTTTGCTATATTGTGATTAAAAAAAACATTTATTCTAGGGACAGAAAACTCTAGGTAGGGACAGTGTCAGTTTCTTTCACTCTGCAAGTCCTTGTTTCCAGGGACCTGGAAGGACAGTGAGTGAATTGTCCTTTTGCTATATTGTGATTAAAAAAAACATTTATTCTAGGGACAGAAAACTCTAGGTAGGGACAGTGTCAGTTTCTTTCACTCTGCAAGTCCTTGTTTCCAGGGACCTGGAAGGACAGTGAGTGAATTGTCCTTTTGCTATATTGTGATTAAAAAAAACATTTATTCTAGGGACAGAAAACTCTAGGTAGGGACAGTGTCAGTTTCTTTCACTCTGCAAGTCCTTGTTTCCAGGGACCTGGAAGGACAGTGAGTGAATTGTCCTTTTGCTATATTGTGATTAAAAAAAACATTTTTTTCTAGGGACAGAAAACTGTAGGTAGGGAGAGTATTTTTTTTCTTTCACTCTGCAAGTCCTTGTTTCCAGGGACCTGTAAGGACAGTGAGTTAATTGTCCTTGTGCTATATTGTGCTGAAAAAAACATTTATTCCAGGGACAGAAAACTCTAGGTAGGGACAGTGTCAGTTTCTTTCACTCTGCAAGTCCTTGTTTCCAGGGACCTGGAAGGACAGTGAGTGAATTGTCCTTTTGCTATATTGTGATTAAAAAAAACATTTTTTTCTAGGGACAGAAAACTGTAGGTAGGGAGAGTGTTTTTTTTCTTTCACTCTGCAAGTCCTTGTTTCCAGGGACCTGTAAGGACAGTGAGTTAATTTTCCTTGTGCTATATTGTGATTAAAAAAAACATTTATTCTAGGGACAGAAAACTCTAGGTAGGGACAGTGTCAGTTTCTTTCACTCTGCAAGTCCTTGTTTCCAGGGACCTGGAAGGACAGTGAGTGAATTGTCCTTTTGCTATATTGTGATTAAAAAAAACATTTATTCTAGGGACAGAAAACTCTAGGTAGGGACAGTGTCAGTTTCTTTCACTCTGCAAGTCCTTGTTTCCAGGGACCTGGAAGGACAGTGAGTGAATTGTCCTTTTGCTATATTGTGATTAAAAAAAACATTTTTTTCTAGGGACAGAAAACTGTAGGTAGGGAGAGTATTTTTTTTCTTTCACTCTGCAAGTCCTTGTTTCCAGGGACCTGTAAGGACAGTGAGTTAATTGTCCTTGTGCTATATTGTGCTGAAAAAAACATTTATTCCAGGGACAGAAAACTCTAGGTAGGGACAGTGTCAGTTTCTTTCACTCTGCAAGTCCTTGTTTCCAGGGACCTGGAAGGACAGTGAGTGAATTGTCCTTTTGCTATATTGTGATTAAAAAAAAAATTTTTTTCTAGGGACAGAAAACTGTAGGTAGGGAGAGTATTTTTTTTCTTTCACTCTGCAAGTCCTTGTTTCCAGGGACCTGTAAGGACAGTGAGTTAATTTTCCTTGTGCTATATTGTGATTAAAAAAAACATTTATTCTAGGGACAGAAAACTCTAGGTAGGGACAGTGTCAGTTTCTTTCACTCTGCAAGTCCTTGTTTCCAGGGACCTGGAAGGACAGTGAGTGAATTGTCCTTTTGCTATATTGTGATTAAAAAAAACATTTTTTTCTAGGGACAGAAAACTGTAGGTAGGGAGAGTATTTTTTTTCTTTCACTCTGCAAGTCCTTGTTTCCAGGGACCTGTAAGGACAGTGAGTTAATTGTCCTTGTGCTATATTGTGCTGAAAAAAACATTTATTCCAGGGACAGAAAACTCTAGGTAGGGACAGTGTCAGTTTCTTTCACTCTGCAAGTCCTTGTTTCCAGGGACCTGGAAGGACAGTGAGTGAATTGTCCTTTTGCTATATTGTGATAAAAAAAAACATTTTTTTCTAGGGACAGAAAACTGTAGGTAGGGAGAGTGTTTTTTTTCTTTCACTCTGCAAGTCCTTGTTTCCAGGGACCTGTAAGGACAGTGAGTTAATTTTCCTTGTGCTATATTGTGATTAAAAAAAACATTTATTCTAGGGACAGAAAACTCTAGGTAGGGACAGTGTCAGTTTCTTTCACTCTGCAAGTCCTTGTTTCCAGGGACCTGGAAGGACAGTGAGTGAATTGTCCTTTTGCTATATTGTGATTAAAAAAAACATTTTTTTCTAGGGACAGAAAACTGTAGGTAGGGAGAGTGTTTTTTTTCTTTCACTCTGCAAGTCCTTGTTTCCAGGGACCTGTAAGGACAGTGAGTTAATTTTCCTTGTGCTATATTGTGATTAAAAAAAACATTTATTCTAGGGACAGAAAACTCTAGGTAGGGACAGTGTCAGTTTCTTTCACTCTGCAAGTCCTTGTTTCCAGGGACCTGGAAGGACAGTGAGTGAATTGTCCTTTTGCTATATTGTGATTAAAAAAAACATTTATTCTAGGGACAGAAAACTCTAGGTAGGGACAGTGTCAGTTTCTTTCACTCTGCAAGTCCTTGTTTCCAGGGACCTGGAAGGACAGTGAGTGAATTGTCCTTTTGCTATATTGTGATTAAAAAAAACATTTATTCTAGGGACAGAAAACTCTAGGTAGGGACAGTGTCAGTTTCTTTCACTCTGCAAGTCCTTGTTTCCAGGGACCTGGAAGGACAGTGAGTGAATTGTCCTTTTGCTATATTGTGATTAAAAAAAACATTTATTCTAGGGACAGAAAACTCTAGGTAGGGACAGTGTCAGTTTCTTTCACTCTGCAAGTCCTTGTTTCCAGGGACCTGGAAGGACAGTGAGTGAATTGTCCTTTTGCTATATTGTGATTAAAAAAAACATTTTTTTCTAGGGACAGAAAACTGTAGGTAGGGAGAGTATTTTTTTTCTTTCACTCTGCAAGTCCTTGTTTCCAGGGACCTGTAAGGACAGTGAGTTAATTGTCCTTGTGCTATATTGTGCTGAAAAAAACATTTATTCCAGGGACAGAAAACTCTAGGTAGGGACAGTGTCAGTTTCTTTCACTCTGCAAGTCCTTGTTTCCAGGGACCTGGAAGGACAGTGAGTGAATTGTCCTTTTGCTATATTGTGATTAAAAAAAACATTTTTTTCTAGGGACAGAAAACTGTAGGTAGGGAGAGTGTTTTTTTTCTTTCACTCTGCAAGTCCTTGTTTCCAGGGACCTGTAAGGACAGTGAGTTAATTTTCCTTGTGCTATATTGTGATTAAAAAAAACATTTATTCTAGGGACAGAAAACTCTAGGTAGGGACAGTGTCAGTTTCTTTCACTCTGCAAGTCCTTGTTTCCAGGGACCTGGAAGGACAGTGAGTGAATTGTCCTTTTGCTATATTGTGATTAAAAAAAACATTTATTCTAGGGACAGAAAACTCTAGGTAGGGACAGTGTCAGTTTCTTTCACTCTGCAAGTCCTTGTTTCCAGGGACCTGGAAGGACAGTGAGTGAATTGTCCTTTTGCTATATTGTGATTAAAAAAAACATTTTTTTCTAGGGACAGAAAACTGTAGGTAGGGAGAGTATTTTTTTTCTTTCACTCTGCAAGTCCTTGTTTCCAGGGACCTGTAAGGACAGTGAGTTAATTGTCCTTGTGCTATATTGTGCTGAAAAAAACATTTATTCCAGGGACAGAAAACTCTAGGTAGGGACAGTGTCAGTTTCTTTCACTCTGCAAGTCCTTGTTTCCAGGGACCTGGAAGGACAGTGAGTGAATTGTCCTTTTGCTATATTGTGATTAAAAAAAACATTTTTTTCTAGGGACAGAAAACTGTAGGTAGGGAGAGTATTTTTTTTCTTTCACTCTGCAAGTCCTTGTTTCCAGGGACCTGTAAGGACAGTGAGTTAATTTTCCTTGTGCTATATTGTGATTAAAAAAAACATTTATTCTAGGGACAGAAAACTCTAGGTAGGGACAGTGTCAGTTTCTTTCACTCTGCAAGTCCTTGTTTCCAGGGACCTGGAAGGACAGTGAGTGAATTGTCCTTTTGCTATATTGTGATTAAAAAAAACATTTTTTTCTAGGGACAGAAAACTGTAGGTAGGGAGAGTATTTTTTTTCTTTCACTCTGCAAGTCCTTGTTTCCAGGGACCTGTAAGGACAGTGAGTTAATTGTCCTTGTGCTATATTGTGCTGAAAAAAACATTTATTCCAGGGACAGAAAACTCTAGGTAGGGACAGTGTCAGTTTCTTTCACTCTGCAAGTCCTTGTTTCCAGGGACCTGGAAGGACAGTGAGTGAATTGTCCTTTTGCTATATTGTGATAAAAAAAAACATTTTTTTCTAGGGACAGAAAACTGTAGGTAGGGAGAGTGTTTTTTTTCTTTCACTCTGCAAGTCCTTGTTTCCAGGGACCTGTAAGGACAGTGAGTTAATTTTCCTTGTGCTATATTGTGATTAAAAAAAACATTTATTCTAGGGACAGAAAACTCTAGGTAGGGACAGTGTCAGTTTCTTTCACTCTGCAAGTCCTTGTTTCCAGGGACCTGGAAGGACAGTGAGTGAATTGTCCTTTTGCTATATTGTGATTAAAAAAAACATTTTTTTCTAGGGACAGAAAACTGTAGGTAGGGAGAGTGTTTTTTTTCTTTCACTCTGCAAGTCCTTGTTTCCAGGGACCTGTAAGGACAGTGAGTTAATTTTCCTTGTGCTATATTGTGATTAAAAAAAACATTTATTCTAGGGACAGAAAACTCTAGGTAGGGACAGTGTCAGTTTCTTTCACTCTGCAAGTCCTTGTTTCCAGGGACCTGGAAGGACAGTGAGTGAATTGTCCTTTTGCTATATTGTGATTAAAAAAAACATTTATTCTAGGGACAGAAAACTCTAGGTAGGGACAGTGTCAGTTTCTTTCACTCTGCAAGTCCTTGTTTCCAGGGACCTGGAAGGACAGTGAGTGAATTGTCCTTTTGCTATATTGTGATTAAAAAAAACATTTATTCTAGGGACAGAAAACTCTAGGTAGGGACAGTGTCAGTTTCTTTCACTCTGCAAGTCCTTGTTTCCAGGGACCTGGAAGGACAGTGAGTGAATTGTCCTTTTGCTATATTGTGATTAAAAAAAACATTTATTCTAGGGACAGAAAACTCTAGGTAGGGACAGTGTCAGTTTCTTTCACTCTGCAAGTCCTTGTTTCCAGGGACCTGGAAGGACAGTGAGTGAATTGTCCTTTTGCTATATTGTGATTAAAAAAAACATTTTTTTCTAGGGACAGAAAACTGTAGGTAGGGAGAGTATTTTTTTTCTTTCACTCTGCAAGTCCTTGTTTCCAGGGACCTGTAAGGACAGTGAGTTAATTGTCCTTGTGCTATATTGTGCTGAAAAAAACATTTATTCCAGGGACAGAAAACTCTAGGTAGGGACAGTGTCAGTTTCTTTCACTCTGCAAGTCCTTGTTTCCAGGGACCTGGAAGGACAGTGAGTGAATTGTCCTTTTGCTATATTGTGATTAAAAAAAACATTTTTTTCTAGGGACAGAAAACTGTAGGTAGGGAGAGTGTTTTTTTTCTTTCACTCTGCAAGTCCTTGTTTCCAGGGACCTGTAAGGACAGTGAGTTAATTTTCCTTGTGCTATATTGTGATTAAAAAAAACATTTATTCTAGGGACAGAAAACTCTAGGTAGGGACAGTGTCAGTTTCTTTCACTCTGCAAGTCCTTGTTTCCAGGGACCTGGAAGGACAGTGAGTGAATTGTCCTTTTGCTATATTGTGATTAAAAAAAACATTTATTCTAGGGACAGAAAACTCTAGGTAGGGACAGTGTCAGTTTCTTTCACTCTGCAAGTCCTTGTTTCCAGGGACCTGGAAGGACAGTGAGTGAATTGTCCTTTTGCTATATTGTGATTAAAAAAAACATTTTTTTCTAGGGACAGAAAACTGTAGGTAGGGAGAGTATTTTTTTTCTTTCACTCTGCAAGTCCTTGTTTCCAGGGACCTGTAAGGACAGTGAGTTAATTGTCCTTGTGCTATATTGTGCTGAAAAAAACATTTATTCCAGGGACAGAAAACTCTAGGTAGGGACAGTGTCAGTTTCTTTCACTCTGCAAGTCCTTGTTTCCAGGGACCTGGAAGGACAGTGAGTGAATTGTCCTTTTGCTATATTGTGATTAAAAAAAACATTTTTTTCTAGGGACAGAAAACTGTAGGTAGGGAGAGTATTTTTTTTCTTTCACTCTGCAAGTCCTTGTTTCCAGGGACCTGTAAGGACAGTGAGTTAATTTTCCTTGTGCTATATTGTGATTAAAAAAAACATTTATTCTAGGGACAGAAAACTCTAGGTAGGGACAGTGTCAGTTTCTTTCACTCTGCAAGTCCTTGTTTCCAGGGACCTGGAAGGACAGTGAGTGAATTGTCCTTTTGCTATATTGTGATTAAAAAAAACATTTTTTTCTAGGGACAGAAAACTGTAGGTAGGGAGAGTATTTTTTTTCTTTCACTCTGCAAGTCCTTGTTTCCAGGGACCTGTAAGGACAGTGAGTTAATTGTCCTTGTGCTATATTGTGCTGAAAAAAACATTTATTCCAGGGACAGAAAACTCTAGGTAGGGACAGTGTCAGTTTCTTTCACTCTGCAAGTCCTTGTTTCCAGGGACCTGGAAGGACAGTGAGTGAATTGTCCTTTTGCTATATTGTGATAAAAAAAAACATTTTTTTCTAGGGACAGAAAACTGTAGGTAGGGAGAGTGTTTTTTTTCTTTCACTCTGCAAGTCCTTGTTTCCAGGGACCTGTAAGGACAGTGAGTTAATTTTCCTTGTGCTATATTGTGATTAAAAAAAACATTTATTCTAGGGACAGAAAACTCTAGGTAGGGACAGTGTCAGTTTCTTTCACTCTGCAAGTCCTTGTTTCCAGGGACCTGGAAGGACAGTGAGTGAATTGTCCTTTTGCTATATTGTGATTAAAAAAAACATTTTTTTCTAGGGACAGAAAACTGTAGGTAGGGAGAGTGTTTTTTTTCTTTCACTCTGCAAGTCCTTGTTTCCAGGGACCTGTAAGGACAGTGAGTTAATTTTCCTTGTGCTATATTGTGATTAAAAAAAACATTTATTCTAGGGACAGAAAACTCTAGGTAGGGACAGTGTCAGTTTCTTTCACTCTGCAAGTCCTTGTTTCCAGGGACCTGGAAGGACAGTGAGTGAATTGTCCTTTTGCTATATTGTGATTAAAAAAAACATTTATTCTAGGGACAGAAAACTCTAGGTAGGGACAGTGTCAGTTTCTTTCACTCTGCAAGTCCTTGTTTCCAGGGACCTGGAAGGACAGTGAGTGAATTGTCCTTTTGCTATATTGTGATTAAAAAAAACATTTTTTTCTAGGGACAGAAAACTGTAGGTAGGGAGAGTATTTTTTTTCTTTCACTCTGCAAGTCCTTGTTTCCAGGGACCTGTAAGGACAGTGAGTTAATTGTCCTTGTGCTATATTGTGCTGAAAAAAACATTTATTCCAGGGACAGAAAACTCTAGGTAGGGACAGTGTCAGTTTCTTTCACTCTGCAAGTCCTTGTTTCCAGGGACCTGGAAGGACAGTGAGTGAATTGTCCTTTTGCTATATTGTGATTAAAAAAAACATTTTTTTCTAGGGACAGAAAACTGTAGGTAGGGAGAGTATTTTTTTTCTTTCACTCTGCAAGTCCTTGTTTCCAGGGACCTGTAAGGACAGTGAGTTAATTTTCCTTGTGCTATATTGTGATTAAAAAAAACATTTATTCTAGGGACAGAAAACTCTAGGTAGGGACAGTGTCAGTTTCTTTCACTCTGCAAGTCCTTGTTTCCAGGGACCTGGAAGGACAGTGAGTGAATTGTCCTTTTGCTATATTGTGATTAAAAAAAACATTTTTTTCTAGGGACAGAAAACTGTAGGTAGGGAGAGTATTTTTTTTCTTTCACTCTGCAAGTCCTTGTTTCCAGGGACCTGTAAGGACAGTGAGTTAATTGTCCTTGTGCTATATTGTGCTGAAAAAAACATTTATTCCAGGGACAGAAAACTCTAGGTAGGGACAGTGTCAGTTTCTTTCACTCTGCAAGTCCTTGTTTCCAGGGACCTGGAAGGACAGTGAGTGAATTGTCCTTTTGCTATATTGTGATAAAAAAAAACATTTTTTTCTAGGGACAGAAAACTGTAGGTAGGGAGAGTGTTTTTTTTCTTTCACTCTGCAAGTCCTTGTTTCCAGGGACCTGTAAGGACAGTGAGTTAATTTTCCTTGTGCTATATTGTGATTAAAAAAAACATTTATTCTAGGGACAGAAAACTCTAGGTAGGGACAGTGTCAGTTTCTTTCACTCTGCAAGTCCTTGTTTCCAGGGACCTGGAAGGACAGTGAGTGAATTGTCCTTTTGCTATATTGTGATTAAAAAAAACATTTTTTTCTAGGGACAGAAAACTGTAGGTAGGGAGAGTGTTTTTTTTCTTTCACTCTGCAAGTCCTTGTTTCCAGGGACCTGTAAGGACAGTGAGTTAATTTTCCTTGTGCTATATTGTGATTAAAAAAAACATTTATTCTAGGGACAGAAAACTCTAGGTAGGGACAGTGTCAGTTTCTTTCACTCTGCAAGTCCTTGTTTCCAGGGACCTGGAAGGACAGTGAGTGAATTGTCCTTTTGCTATATTGTGATTAAAAAAAACATTTTTTTCTAGGGACAGAAAACTGTAGGTAGGGAGAGTATTTTTTTTCTTTCACTCTGCAAGTCCTTGTTTCCAGGGACCTGTAAGGACAGTGAGTTAATTGTCCTTGTGCTATATTGTGCTGAAAAAAACATTTATTCCAGGGACAGAAAACTCTAGGTAGGGACAGTGTCAGTTTCTTTCACTCTGCAAGTCCTTGTTTCCAGGGACCTGGAAGGACAGTGAGTGAATTGTCCTTTTGCTATATTGTGATAAAAAAAAACATTTTTTTCTAGGGACAGAAAACTGTAGGTAGGGAGAGTGTTTTTTTTCTTTCACTCTGCAAGTCCTTGTTTCCAGGGACCTGTAAGGACAGTGAGTTAATTTTCCTTGTGCTATATTGTGATTAAAAAAAACATTTATTCTAGGGACAGAAAACTCTAGGTAGGGACAGTGTCAGTTTCTTTCACTCTGCAAGTCCTTGTTTCCAGGGACCTGGAAGGACAGTGAGTGAATTGTCCTTTTGCTATATTGTGATTAAAAAAAACATTTTTTTCTAGGGACAGAAAACTGTAGGTAGGGAGAGTGTTTTTTTTCTTTCACTCTGCAAGTCCTTGTTTCCAGGGACCTGTAAGGACAGTGAGTTAATTTTCCTTGTGCTATATTGTGATTAAAAAAAACATTTATTCTAGGGACAGAAAACTCTAGGTAGGGACAGTGTCAGTTTCTTTCACTCTGCAAGTCCTTGTTTCCAGGGACCTGGAAGGACAGTGAGTGAATTGTCCTTTTGCTATATTGTGATTAAAAAAAACATTTTTTTCTAGGGACAGAAAACTGTAGGTAGGGAGAGTGTTTTTTTTCTTTCACTCTGCAAGTCCTTGTTTCCAGGGACCTGTAAGGACAGTGAGTTAATTTTCCTTGTGCTATATTGTGATTAAAAAAAACATTTATTCTAGGGACAGAAAACTCTAGGTAGGGACAGTGTCAGTTTCTTTCACTCTGCAAGTCCTTGTTTCCAGGGACCTGGAAGGACAGTGAGTGAATTGTCCTTTTGCTATATTGTGATTAAAAAAAACATTTATTCTAGGGACAGAAAACTCTAGGTAGGGACAGTGTCAGTTTCTTTCACTCTGCAAGTCCTTGTTTCCAGGGACCTGGAAGGACAGTGAGTGAATTGTCCTTTTGCTATATTGTGATTAAAAAAAACATTTTTTTCTAGGGACAGAAAACTGTAGGTAGGGAGAGTATTTTTTTTCTTTCACTCTGCAAGTCCTTGTTTCCAGGGACCTGTAAGGACAGTGAGTTAATTGTCCTTGTGCTATATTGTGCTGAAAAAAACATTTATTCCAGGGACAGAAAACTCTAGGTAGGGACAGTGTCAGTTTCTTTCACTCTGCAAGTCCTTGTTTCCAGGGACCTGGAAGGACAGTGAGTGAATTGTCCTTTTGCTATATTGTGATTAAAAAAAACATTTTTTTCTAGGGACAGAAAACTGTAGGTAGGGAGAGTATTTTTTTTCTTTCACTCTGCAAGTCCTTGTTTCCAGGGACCTGTAAGGACAGTGAGTTAATTTTCCTTGTGCTATATTGTGATTAAAAAAAACATTTATTCTAGGGACAGAAAACTCTAGGTAGGGACAGTGTCAGTTTCTTTCACTCTGCAAGTCCTTGTTTCCAGGGACCTGGAAGGACAGTGAGTGAATTGTCCTTTTGCTATATTGTGATTAAAAAAAACATTTTTTTCTAGGGACAGAAAACTGTAGGTAGGGAGAGTATTTTTTTTCTTTCACTCTGCAAGTCCTTGTTTCCAGGGACCTGTAAGGACAGTGAGTTAATTGTCCTTGTGCTATATTGTGCTGAAAAAAACATTTATTCCAGGGACAGAAAACTCTAGGTAGGGACAGTGTCAGTTTCTTTCACTCTGCAAGTCCTTGTTTCCAGGGACCTGGAAGGACAGTGAGTGAATTGTCCTTTTGCTATATTGTGATAAAAAAAAACATTTTTTTCTAGGGACAGAAAACTGTAGGTAGGGAGAGTGTTTTTTTTCTTTCACTCTGCAAGTCCTTGTTTCCAGGGACCTGTAAGGACAGTGAGTTAATTTTCCTTGTGCTATATTGTGATTAAAAAAAACATTTATTCTAGGGACAGAAAACTCTAGGTAGGGACAGTGTCAGTTTCTTTCACTCTGCAAGTCCTTGTTTCCAGGGACCTGGAAGGACAGTGAGTGAATTGTCCTTTTGCTATATTGTGATTAAAAAAAACATTTTTTTCTAGGGACAGAAAACTGTAGGTAGGGAGAGTGTTTTTTTTCTTTCACTCTGCAAGTCCTTGTTTCCAGGGACCTGTAAGGACAGTGAGTTAATTTTCCTTGTGCTATATTGTGATTAAAAAAAACATTTATTCTAGGGACAGAAAACTCTAGGTAGGGACAGTGTCAGTTTCTTTCACTCTGCAAGTCCTTGTTTCCAGGGACCTGGAAGGACAGTGAGTGAATTGTCCTTTTGCTATATTGTGATTAAAAAAAACATTTATTCTAGGGACAGAAAACTCTAGGTAGGGACAGTGTCAGTTTCTTTCACTCTGCAAGTCCTTGTTTCCAGGGACCTGGAAGGACAGTGAGTGAATTGTCCTTTTGCTATATTGTGATTAAAAGAAACATTTTTTTCTAGGGACAGAAAACTGTAGGTAGGGAGAGTATTTTTTTTCTTTCACTCTGCAAGTCCTTGTTTCCAGGGACCTGTAAGGACAGTGAGTTAATTGTCCTTGTGCTATATTGTGCTGAAAAAAACATTTATTCCAGGGACAGAAAACTCTAGGTAGGGACAGTGTCAGTTTCTTTCACTCTGCAAGTCCTTGTTTCCAGGGACCTGGAAGGACAGTGAGTGAATTGTCCTTTTGCTATATTGTGATTAAAAAAAACATTTTTTTCTAGGGACAGAAAACTGTAGGTAGGGAGAGTATTTTTTTTCTTTCACTCTGCAAGTCCTTGTTTCCAGGGACCTGTAAGGACAGTGAGTTAATTTTCCTTGTGCTATATTGTGATTAAAAAAAACATTTATTCTAGGGACAGAAAACTCTAGGTAGGGACAGTGTCAGTTTCTTTCACTCTGCAAGTCCTTGTTTCCAGGGACCTGGAAGGACAGTGAGTGAATTGTCCTTTTGCTATATTGTGATTAAAAAAAACATTTTTTTCTAGGGACAGAAAACTGTAGGTAGGGAGAGTATTTTTTTTCTTTCACTCTGCAAGTCCTTGTTTCCAGGGACCTGTAAGGACAGTGAGTTAATTTTCCTTGTGCTATATTGTGATTAAAAAAACCATTTTTTTTCTAGGGACAGAAAACTGTAGGTAGGGAGAGTGTTTTTTTTCTTTCACTCTGCAAGTCCTTGTTTCCAGGGACCTGTAAGGACAGTGAGTTAATTTTCCTTGTGCTATATTGTGATTAAAAAAAACATTTTTTCTAGGGACAGAAAACTGTAGGTAGGGAGAGTGTTTTTTTTCTTTCACTCTGCAAGTCCTTGTTTCCAGGGACAGAGAAGGACACCTGAAGGTAGCCCTTATTGCTTTTTTCCCATCTCCCTGCAGGCCATCTATTAGAATGTCTGGAAGGCAAACAAGGAGAGGCAGACAGTCAGGAGGCAATAAAAGAGGGCAAGCAGGCTCTGTGTCTGGGGGCAACAGTGCTGGTCGTGGACGCGGTGCATTGTCATCAGCACATGGCCATGGGACACGCTTGTCCTTCTTTTCGGCAGCTGGACATGTTGAGCCACATCATGCCGAAGACTTGGTAGAGTGGATGACCAAGCCCTCCTCCTCCTCCTCATCCTCTCTCACCCAGGCTCAGGGTACTGGAAAAGCAGCTGCCAAAGCGTCGTCTTCCCTGGTATCAATGTCAGACAAATCATCAGTCACTCCTTCCCTAGACCCACCATGTCCTCCTCCTGAGGAGTCCCCCGAACTGTTTCAGCACAGTGTTGGGTACATGCTCCAGGAGGATGCCCAGCGTTTCGAAGGGTCTGATGATGAAACCCAGCTAGAGGAAGGCAGTAGCGTGAGAGCAGACAGAGGGGATGCTCAAGAAGGACACCAATCTGGCAGTCATGTTCCAGCAGCTGCAGCATACTGCCAGATTGGCTCCAGTGATGAGGAGGGAGGGGATGATGAGGTCAATGACTCCACGTGGGTGCCTAATAGGAGAGAGGAGGAGGAGGAGGATGAGGAGGAGGCACATCTCCAACGAGGCAGGATGCCCTTTGGTGGCCAGCGTAAGGGCAGTACACCGACGGAATCACACCGCAGAGCTCCGCCTGTGCAGGGCGCTGCCTCTGCCCGTCATTCAAAAAGTTCTTTGGTGTGGGCCTTTTTTGAGGCTAGTGCATCAGATCGCACAGCTGCTGTTTGCAACATATGTCTCAAGCGTATATCGCGTGGCCAAAACATCAGCCGCTTGGGTACCACATGCCTGACCAGACATATGTTGACCTGCCATGCAGCTCGTTGGCAAGCCTACCTCAAAGACCCACACCAAAGAACAAAGCGGACCTCTCCTTGCACCGCATCAGCTGGGATCTCCAACCCCACTATAACTTCAGTCCTCTCTGAAACATGCACTGAGAGGAATGAAGGTGTAGAATTAGGTGTGTCACAGCCAAGTACTTGCGCCCACTCTGCTAGCAGTACACCGACGTCCGATTCTAGCAGGCAAATTTCCCTGCCCCAGCTGCTGGACCGTCGAAAGAAGTTCACTCCCAGCCATCCACATGCCCAGCGGTTGAATGCTAGCTTGGCTAAATTGCTAGCGCTTCAACTGCTGCCTTTTCAGTTGGTAGACTCGGCCCCCTTCCGTGAGTTTGTGCAATGTGCGGTTCCTCAGTGGCAGGTTCCCAAACGCCACTTTTTCTCACGGAAGGCTATTCCGGCTCTCTACCGGCATGTGGAAGGCAATGTCTTGGCCTCGCTGGACAGGGCGGTCAGCGGTAAGGTGCATATTACCGCTGACTCATGGTCCAGCAGGCATGGACAGGGACGTTACCTTTCTTTCACGGCCCATTGGGTCACTCTTTTGGCAGCTGGGAAGGATTCAGGACAAGGTGCAGTAGTGTTGGAGGTTGTCCCACCGCCACGCCTCCAAAATGCTACTACTGGTTGTGACACACCTCTCTCCTCCACCCCCTCCTCTTCTTCTTCCTCCATGGCCTCTTCCTGTGGTTTGTCCTATGAACCAGCGGTGCTCCGTAGCCGTTCACGGGGGCTACGCAAGTACGCAGGCAAAAAGATGCCATGCCGTGCTTGCGCTGGTGTGTTTGGGGGACAGAAGCCACACTGGGGCAGAGGTCCTGTCTGCTCTGCAGGGGCCAGGCCGAGAGGTGGTTGACGCCACGCCAGCTTAAGCCAGGAATGGTGGTTTGCGACAATGGCACCAACCTCCTCTCCGCCCTCCGACAGGGACAACTGACCCATGTGCCCTGTGTGGCTCACGTCCTTAACCTGGTGGTTGCAGCGGTTCTTGGGCAGGTACCCGGGCTTACAGGATGTCCTGAGGCAGGCCAGGAAAGTCTGTGTGCATTTCCGCAGATCTTATAATGCCAGTGCTCGCCTGGCTGAGCTGCAAAAGGAGTTGAACCTGCCCAAGAACCGCCTTATATGTGACATGCCCACCAGGTGGAACTCAACGTTGGCCATGCTGCAGCGGCTGCACACGCAGCAGAGGGCCATCAATGAGTACCTGTGCGACTACGGCACCAGGACAGGGTCAGGGGAGCTTGGTTTTTTTTCTCCACGCCAGTGGGGCATGATCAGGGATGCATGCACTGTCCTGGCACCATTTGAGGAGGCCACGAGGATGGTGAGCAGTGACAGTGCATGCATCAGTGACACTGTACCTCTTGTCCACCTGTTGGAGCACACGCTGCGTGGAATAATGGACAGGGCACTTGAGGCAGAACAGAGGCAGGAAGAGGAGGACTTCCTTGCCTCTCAAGGCCCCCTTTACCCAGACAGTGTTCCTTCTGTCCCACCCATCGCACAGGAAGAGGAGGAGGAGGAGGAGGAGGAGGAGGATTGTGTCAGCATGGAGGTGGAGGCTGGCACTCAGCATCATCAGCAGCAGTCTTTTAGGGATGATTTACAGTCCCAAGAAACCAGTGGACTTGTACGTGGCTGGGAGGAGGTGGCTGCGGATCATGTCGTCCTTAGTGACCCAGAGGACTCCGGAGCGAATGCCTCAGCAAACCTACGCTGCATGGCCTCCCTGATCCTGCAAAGTCTGCGGAAGGATCCTCGTATTCTTCGGATCAAGGAGAGGGACCATTACTGGCTGGCCACTCTCCTTGATCCACGGTACAAGGGTAAGGTTGCGGACCTTATGTTACCGTCGCAGAGGGAGCAGAGGATGAGACAACTCCGGGAGGCCTTGCAGAAAGGTCTGTGCAACGCGTTCCCAGAGACTGGGAGGTTGCAAACTCCTGGTCCTGGACAACGAGTTGCTGAGGCTTCGGCCAGTCAAAGAAGGAGCGGTGGGGAAGGTGGCCGTCTGACCGATGCGTTCAGACAATTCTTTAGTCCGCAGCCCCAAAGTATGATTGGTTCCAGCAACCATCGCCAGCGTCTGATAAACATGGTGCAGGAATATCTAGGGGCAAGGTCAGACTTGGACACCTTCCCCACCGAAAATCCTCTGGCTTACTGGGTCTTGAGGATGGATCACTGGCCAGAGCTTGCACAGTATGCAATTGAGCTACTGGCCTGTCCTGCATCCAGCGTTCTTTCGGAACGCACATTCAGTGCTGCTGGAGGATTTGTCACGGATCACAGGGTGCGCCTGTCCACCGACTCGGTTGATCGACTGACTTTCATCAAGATGAACCAGTCTTGGATCACCACCAGCTACCACACACCTGATGCTGATATAACAGACTAATTGATTTTAAAATGTCACATCCCTTCAAGACTGATGCTGATGCTGAGTGCCTGTGCTGTTATGTTGACTGCCTATCCTCCTCCTCCGAGTCCTCAATGATACGATTGATGATGATAGCTTGGAAGATCATTTTTGTTTATGGGTGCCGCCACCAGTGCCTAACGCCCAATTTTTCAGCCCCTGTTTAACAGGGGCGTGTAATTACAATTTTTGAAGCAATACTTTGCAACAGGGCTCATTGCTGTGCTCCAAGTACAGTATCTGTGAGGAGTTGCAGTGTTGTGCCACCAGTGCCT
>CM055116.1:1208950254-1209155254 GCA_029206835.1 Rana muscosa
CCAAAAATGACATTTTTGTTGCAGGGAATGCTCAAAATTTGATGTGTACCTTCTGGGAAAATCAGTGAGCCAATCACACAAGCAGGAAATGACATATCTGGGGGGCATTCGGTACACCAACTGTGTACAGAAAGCATCCAGGTAGCCATACTGCATTGCATTTTATAGAAAATTACAGCTGCTGCAGATCAAAAAGGAAAGGTAATTTTTAATAACAATATGACTTGTGTCGCACTATATTATTATTTTTTTATTTGCTCATTTTTTTTCTCACGTAAGTGGAGTTTCCTATTAAGTATGCCAATCTGCGTACAATGCATGTAAGTCCTAGTAATGAACTTCTCTTATTAGCTCCCTTTTGGTCTAATAAATATACCAATGAAAACATTCTGGTATACCCAGGAAGTGCAAATAGGAAATAAAAATAAATAAAAAAGATTTATTGATAGGGACATCAAGTTAAAATGGAGTTCCACCCAAAAATGGAACTTCCACTTTTTGGAATCCCCCCCCCCTCCGGTGTCACATTTGGCACCTTTCAGGGGGGAGGAGGGAGCAGATACCTGTGTAATACAGGTATTTGCTCCCACTTCCGGGCATAGATCACCACGGTGGTCGCGGTGACCTACGCCACATCCGGTGCCTACTCTGTCCCCCCCGCTGTCTTCTGGGAGAGACACAGGTCCCAGAAGACAGCAGGGACCAGTGAGAACGCGCAGCGCGACTCGCGCATGCGCAGTATGGAACCAGGAAGCGAAGCCGCAAGACTTCACTTCCTGATTCCCTTACCGAAGATTGCGACGGCAGGATCCGAGAGCCGATGGACAGATCGGCTCCGGCTGCCGACATCACGGGCGCCCTGGACAGGTAAGTGTCCATATATTAAAAGTCAGCAGCTGCAGTATTTGTAGCTGCTGACTTTTAATATTTATTTTTTTCCGACGAACTCCGCTTTAAAGCCGTTTTGTATATTGTGCACACTTCCACTCAAGGAGGTCTACCGGTTTTAAGATCGCACTGCAGAACAATTAGTCTCCGCTCTGTGGAGATGAGAAGAATGAAAGAGATTCCATAGTTTATCAACCAGGGCCGGTACAAGGCAGGGGCGGAAGGGGCAGATGCCCTGGGCGGTACGATTTTCTATAGGAGGGGGGGCGCAGGTGAAGTTCCGGCAATGTGCTTTACACCTTTGTCATTATACATGCTAGCTAGTGCCGCTGTACCCAAAAAATTGTCTATAAGTGTGCCGAGTACGCTCCTGCATCTGGCACAACAAGCCCTGGCTTCACCTCCCTTCCCTGTCAGCTTCACTGTTCACACCCCCTACGGATGAGCCTCGTAGTCCCGGCCGGAGGCGTGAGGCCACTCACGGCCGGAGGCAGGGTGGGAGGACTCAGAGGAGCGCAGAGAGCTGTGGCGGCGCTGCAACCTAGAGGAGCCGAGGAGCCTGGCTCTAGCTGGAAGTGAAAAGCAGTGAGGGCGGGAGGCGGGCATCTCCAAGCCGTGATCCCGGTCCCCTTCAGCAGCGGTATCTCTCCCGCTAGCGGCCGGCCTGCCGCACAGGCAAGTTTAGAAATTGGCTCCTCCTCAGCTCTGACAGGACAACATGAGGAGGAACGTTGGAAGATGGGCATCACAGAGCGATGTGCTGCACTATATCTGAGTTCTGTGTGTGTGTGAGGAAAGCTGCTGCCAATCTGAGGGAAGGGAGAGCTGCACTGAGGACACAAGGGGAGGAATGAGAGTATTTGTAGGGAGAAAATGATAACTTCTAGGTAGGATTGATATGAAGGGGGGTGTATTTGTGCTGTTGTGCTAGGAAGGGAATTCTGGGGGGGGGGGGGGGGTTCTGCTGGGATGGGGAATTTAAGGAGTGTCAGGATATGATTTTTTTCTAGTAGGGGTATTTGGGGGGGAGGGGGTTGTGCTAGAAGAGGTGATGGGGGGAATTTGTGCTAGGATAGGAAATATTGGTGCTGTTAGAAATGGGAATGGGGGGGGGGGGAGTTTATGCTAGTAAGCATGATAGGGGGTATTATTTGTGCTTAGGGCTAAGTATGCCGATTAGTGCTCAATTTTTGCTCATACATGTTGTGTGGGTGGGGAGGGGCGCAGTTTGGTGTCTTCGCCCTGGGCGCTAAATTACCTTGTCCCAGCACTGTTATCAACAGACCACTGGGTAGGGCTGTTAACATATCTGGCAATTTCACTCCTCAAAAAAGTATGTGGCGTCATAGCACAAGAGAGAATTAGGAGCCACGTGCATTTCTGGCATACTTACAATTAATTTCTGCACTTGCAGAGTTCTTAAGGATTGAAACATAATGAAATATGCATGTAACAATTTTTTTAATTCTTTATTTTAGAATTTTCAAGTGGACGCATAGAAATGTGCAAAGTTATAAAGATAAAAAAGAAGGTGGTTTGCTCTTGTTAACCACTCCAGCCCCGGAAGAATTTACTCCCTTCCTGACCAGGCCATTTTTTTGCGATACAGAACTGCGTCGCTTTCACTGACAATTGCGCGGTCGTGTGACGTTGTACACAAACAAAATTGATGTCCTTTTTTTTCCCACAAATAGAGCTTTCTTTTGGTGGTATTTGATCACCTTTGCAGTTTTTATTTTTTGCGCTATAAACAAAAAAAGATTTTTCTATAATAAATATCCCAAATTAAAAAAAAAAATGTTTTCCTCAGTTTAGGCCGATATGTATTCTTCTACATATTTTTGGTAAAAAATAAAAATAAAATCGCAATAAATGTATACTGATTGGTTCGCCCAAAAGTTATAGTGTCTACAAAATAGGGGATAGATTTATGGCATTTTTATTATTATTATTATTTTTTTACTAGTAATGGCGGCGATCAGTGATTTTTATCGGGACTACGATATTGCGGCAGACAAATCGGATACTTTTAACACATTTTTGGGACCAGTGACATTTATACAGTGATCAGTGCTATAAATCTCGGGGATGGGACTGACTAAAGGGAGGGGACCGATCAGCGTTCATACTTAGTATGAACACAAGATCTGTCTCCTCACCCCTGAGAGAACCGGGATTTGTGCGTTTACACACACAGATCCCAGATCGCTCTGTCGCGAGCGATCGCAGGTGCCCGGTGGTCATCGTGCGCGCACCTCCAACAGTGTTTTAAAGGGCCAACTTACAGCTACTATGGCTCGCCCAGGGGAGCCAACCTGCCGCAGTATAACTGCGGAGGCTTATCCGAAAGAGGTTAAATAAAAAAATAAAAAGAAAAGGGGGTTGATTTACTGAAATTGGAGAGGACAAAATCTGGAAAGACTAGGCAGAAAAAAAAGGTGTGGAAGGGGTTGAGCAGGAGAAAGTGTAGACTTGGGGCAAGAGGGAGAGTATCAGATCAATCGCTGGGCATTTCAGGAAGACTCTAAAAGAGCCTGAAAGTCTGCTGTGAAGGTGAATTCTGTCCAATAAAACTGTATTCTGCAAAACTGTTCATCTGTATGGTTTGAGGCAGCCACCAAGTCTGCCAAGACTATAGTTTCAGGAACCTTCTTTGACCAGACACTGATAGGTAGAGGGATAGATTGTTTCCAATATAGCTGAATACAGGATTTGGCTGCATTTAATAAACCAATCAAAATGGGTTTCCTCTGGTTACTCCAGTTTCCTCCGCCACTCCAAAGACATGCTCTTGTAGGCCAACTGGCCCTAGTATGTTTATGTATGAATGTGAATTAGGGGCCTTGGATGGTAAACTCCTTGAGGGCAGGGACTGATGTGAATATACAATATACCCGTATACGTATACCCTGTATACTCGAGTATAAGCCGAGATTTTCAGCCCTTTTTTTTGGGCTGAAAGTCCCCCCCTCGGCTTATACTCGAGTCAGCAAAATTTTACATTGGAAATAGTACCTGAAAAAAAGTTGCGGCTGCGGCGTCCATCGTTCAAATCCTGCGGTCTCTTCCTGGTCCCTTCCGTGATTGGCGATTCTCATCAGACACTCTCCGCCTATCACGAACGTTCTCTCATCCTCAGTTTCCCAGCAGACGTCTGTGATTGGCGGAACACCCAACACAGTGTCTGCTGGGAAACAGAGGATGAGAGAACATTCATGATAGGCGGAGAGTGTCTGATGAGAATCGCCTATCACGGAAGGAACCAGGAAGAGACCGCGGGATTTGAACGATGGACGCCGCAGCCGCAACTTTTTTTCAGGTACTATTTACAATGTCAAATTTAAACAGTGAGGATAGGAACAGTGAGGATAGGAAACAGTGAGGATAGGAAACAGTGAGGATAGGAAACAGTGAGGATAGGAAACAGTGAGGATAGGAAACAGTGAGGATAGGAAACAGTGAGGATAGGAAACAGTGAGGATAGGAAACAGTGAGGATAGGAAACAGTGAGGATAGGAAACAGTGAGGATAGGAAACAGTGAGGATAGGAAACAGTGAGGATAGGAAACAGTGAGGATAGGAAACAGTGAGGATAGGAAACAGTGAGGATAGGAAACAGTGAGGATAGGAAACAGTGAGGATAGGAAACAGTGAGGATAGGAAACAGTGAGCTAGGGAACAGTAAGGATGGGAACAGTAAGGATGGGAACAGTAAGGATGGGAACAGTAAGGATGGGAACAGTAAGGCATTGTTGACCCTCGGCTTATACTCGAGTCAGTAAGTTTTCCCAGTTTTTTGTGGCAACATTAGGTACCTCGGCTTATACTCGGGTCGGCTTATACTCGAGTATATACGGTAGATGTAAAGTGCTGCGTAAACTGACAGTGCTATACAAGTACCTATAATAAATGAAATACAGAGTTTATAACACTTCATCGGTAGTGTAGTGAGGTAGCAGGGTCATCCCCCTAACTAGACATCAGTAAGTCTGTAGGAAACCTCTAACTTGATCCCAGAAGCTATGAAGCACTGGGCTGGACCAGAATATGTGAAACATAGTCCTCTCCCAATGATGCAATCTACAACCAGTGAGCACTGTGGAAAGACTATGTGATACCACCTGGACCCTATACCACTGTGAAAGAATCTTAAAAATGTATTTCCTGAATTTTGCTCAACACTTTGTGTTCCAAGCACATAATAAAAAAAAATTAAAATCCCATGTCCTTAAACCCTTGCCGCCGAGCGTACGCATATATGCGTCCTCGGCTTTCGGGGGTTATACCGGGATGATGCCCGCAGCTGCAGGCATCATCCCGGTACCGTTGTTTAGATCGGGCGACTGGCTATTCAGGCATAACAACCGATGCGGCTAAAAGACTCGGTTGTTATAGCGGAGGAGTGGGAGGGGACATCCTCCCCTCCTGCTGCCTCCCGCCGCTCTGACCAGGCCTCCTGTCCCACCGGGAGACCCGATCCATGATCTTTCACTTCCGGCGCCTAGAGAGAGACTGGCACGAAGCCGTAAACGTCAGTCTCCTGAATGTAAACACATAAGCGACGTCACGTCATTTCCGGTTTACTCGGCTGCCAATGGCGCCGGATTGAAAAAAAATATACAGTATTAGGAATCGCTGTTTTCGGAGATCTGAATACTTTGAAGCGTAAAGGAGGGATTTGGGGTCTTTTAGACCCCCGATCCCTCCATAAAGAGTACCTGTCACCTCCTATTACTGTCACAAGGGATGTTAACATTCCTTGTGACAGCAATAAAAGTGATCCAATTTTTTATTTATTTTTTTAAATACAATTTAACCACTTGCCGACCGCCCACTGTATATATAAGTCGGCAGAATGGCACGGACAGGCATAATCACGTACCTGTACGTGGCCCTTTAAATGCCTGCCGTGTGGTCGCGAGCGCGCCGCCGGCGGCGCGCTCGCGACCCTGCCGCCTTCCCCGTAAGTCGGACCGTGGGTCCTGTGGACTCGATAGCCGCGGGGATCCCCGCGATCGTCTCACATAGGTATAGAGCGGGGAGATGCTTGTCTAAACAAGCATCTCCCCGCTCTGACAAGTGACAATGACACTGATCTCGAGCGGAGATCGGTGTCATGTGACACAGAGCTCATCCCCCCTACAGTAAGAAACACTATGCAGGGAACACATAAACCCTACAGCGCCACCTAGTGGTTAACCCCTTCACTGCCAGTGTCATTTTCACAGTAATCAGTGCATTGTTATAGCACTGATCGCTGTGAAAATGACAATGGTCCCAAAAATGTGTCAAAAGTGTCCGATGTGTCCACCATAATGTCGAAGTCACACAAAAAAAAATCACTGATCGCCGCCATTACTAGCAAAAAAAAAAAGAATAAAAATGCCATAAAACGATCCCCTTTTTTGTAAACGCTATAACTTTTACGCAAACCAATCAAACGCTGTTTTTTTACTAAAAATATGTAGAAGAATACGTATCGGCTAGGGTTGTCCCGATACCACTTTTTTAAGACCGAGTACAAGTACCGATACTTTTTTCCAAGTACTCGCCGATACCGATACTTTTTTTTCAATGTCATGTGACAGTTTGACAGATGGGGACTGATAGGTGGCACTGACAGGTGGCTGGCACTGATAGGCGGCACTTATGGGAACTGACTGGTGACTAGCGCTGATGGGCACTAATAGGTGACACTGATAGATAGGTGGCACTGGTAGATGGCACTGATAGGTGGCACTTATGGGCACTGATAGATGGCGCTGATTGCACTGATAGGTGGCACTTGTGGGCACTGATAGGTGGCACTTGTGGGCACTGATAGATGGCACTGATAGGTGGCACTTATGGGCACTGATAGGTGGCACTTGTGGGCACCAATAGATGGCAATTGTGGGCACTGATAGCACTGATAGATGGCACTAATTGCACTGATAGGTGGCACTGGTAGATGGCACTAATTGCACTGATAGGTGGCACTTGTGGGCACTGATAGATGGCACTGATTGCACTGATAGTGCAATCAGTGCCATCTATCAGTGCAATTAGTGCCATCTACCAGTGCCACCTATCAGTGCAATTAGTGCCATCTATCAGTGCTATCAGTGCCCACAAGTGCCATCTATTGGTGCCCACAAGTGCCACCTATCAGTGCCCATATCAGTGCAATCAGTGCCATCTATCAGTGCCCATAAGTGCCACCTATCAGTGCCCATAAGTTCCATCTACCAGTGCCACCTGATAGGTGGCACTTATGGGCACTGATAGATGGCACTGATAGGTGGCACTTGTGGGCACTGATAGATGGCACTGATAGGTGGCTGGCACTGAAATGCTGCAAAAAATTACACAGGATTTATAAAAAATAAAAAATAAACTATGCTGCAACGCCCATCTTGGTACACCCTGCACTCGGCACTCGGCACATCTTGTTACACCCAGCCCATATAGCTCGGGCTTGGTGTAACAAGATGTCTGCTGCTGCTTACTGCAGCCAAGTGCAGGGTGTACCAAGATGGGCGTAGGGACGTTCAGCCGCTGACGACGACCGAATGTGACAGCACTGGTCACCGATCCCGATGCGGCTGTGCCCTACACCCCTGCCAGCTTACCAAGTTCAACTGCAGGTGAGGGACTCGCTCTCTGTCTGCCAAATTTGTCCACCGACTGTGCCCCCCTTCTCCAGCCAGACTCCGCCCACACTTTCCTTCCACAGACTCTGTCCGCCCTCTCCAGCCAGACTCCGCCCGCACTCCCCCGCCACTGACTCCTCTCCAGCCACTCTACACTACAAAAAAAAGTATCGGGTGAAGCATCGGGAGCATTTGCACGAGTACAAGTACTCGTGCAAATGCTCAGTATCGGTCCCGATACCGATACTAGTATCGGTATCGGGACAACCCTAGTATCGGCCTAAACTGAGGAAAAAATAATGTTTTTTTATATATTTTTTGGGGATCTTTATTATAGCAAAAAGTAAAAAATATTGAATTTTTTTCAAAATTGTCGCTCTATTTTTGTTTATAGCGCAAAAAATAAAAACCGCAGAGGTGATCAAATACCACCAAAAGAAAGCTCTATTTGTGGGAAAAAAAGGACGTCAATTTTTTTTGGGAGCCACGTCGCACGACCGTGCAATTGTCAGTCAAAGCGACGCAGTGCCGAATCGCAAAAAGTGGCCTGGTCTTTGACCACCCAAATGGTCCGGGGCTGAAGTGAAGTGGTTAATAATGTAAAAAAAAAAAGAAAAAAAAGAAAAAAGAAAATGTTTTTAAGCGCCCCGGTCCCTGCGAACTCGCGCAGCAAAGAAAACGATTACGGAAGTCGCGCCCGCATATGTAAACGGTATTCAAATCACACATGCAAGGTATCGCCGCGATCGTCAGAGCGAGAGCAATAATTCTAGCCTTAGACCTCCTCTGTAACTCTAACCTGGTAACCGTAAAAAACATTTAAAAGCGTTGCCTATGGAGATTTTTTAGGTACCGTAGTATGTCGCCATTCCACGAGTGCGTGCAATTATAAAGCATGACATGTTTGGTATCTATTTACTCAGCGTAACATCATCTTTCACATTATACAAAAAAATTGGGCTAACTTTACTTTTTCATTTTTTTTTAATTCATGAAAGTAAATTTTTTACAAAAAGATGTGTTTAAAACACTGCTGCGCAAATACCGTGTGATATAAAATATTGCAACAATCACCATTTTATTTTCTAGATTCTCTGCTAAAAATATATATATAATGTTTGGGGGTTCAAAGTAATTTTCTAGCAAAAAATATGGATTTTAACTTGTAAACACCAAATGTCAGAAATAGGCTTAGTCATGAAAGGGTTAAGTATTCACAGCCTTTGCCATGACACTCAAAATTGAGCTCAGGTGCATCCTGTTTCCACTGATCATCCTTGAGATGTTTCTACAACTTGGAGTCCACCTGTGGTAAATTCAGTTGATTGGACATGATTTGGAAAGGCACCCACCTGTCTATATAAAAATCTCACAGTATAACAGTGCACGTCAAAGCACAAACCAAGCAAGGAAGTCCAAGGAATTGTTTGTAGACCTCCGAGACAGGATTGTATTGAGGCACACATTTGGGAAAAGGTACAGAAAAATTTCTGCAGCATTGAAGGTCCCAATGAGCACAGTGGCCTCCATCATCCGTAAATGGAAGAAGTTGGAACCACATGGACAGCTCCTAGAGCGGGCCGCCCGGCCAAACTGAGCAATCGGGGGAGAAGGGCCTTAGTCAGGGAGGTGACCAAGATGGTCTCTGTGGAGAGAGGAGAACCTTCCAGAAGAACAATTATCTCTGCAGCACTCTACCAATCAGGCCTGTATAGTAGAGTGGCCAGACGGAAACCACTCCTCAGTAAAAGGCACGACAGCCCGCCTGGAGTTTGCCAAAACCCGAAGGAGACTCAGACCATGAGAAACAAAATCCTCTGGTCTCATGAAACAAAGATTGAACACTTTGGCCTGAATGGCAAATGTAATGTCTGGAGGAAACCAGGCACCGCTCATCACCTGGCCAATACCATTCCTTCAGTGAAGCATGGTGGTGGCAGCATCATGCTGTGGGGATGTTTTTCCGTGGCAGGAACTGGGAGATTAGTCAGAATCGAGGGAAAGATGAATGTAGCAATGTACAGAGACATCCTTGATGAAAACCTACTCCAGAGCGCTTTGGACCTCAGACTGGGGTGAAGGTTCATCTTCCAACAGGAAAACGACCCTAAGCACACAGCCAAGATAGCAAAGGAGTGGCTACGGGACAACTCTGTGAATGTCCTTGAGTGGCCCAGCCAGTGCCCAGACTTGACCCCGATTGAGCATTTCTGGAGAGGTCTGAAAATGGCTGTGCACCAATGCTCCCCATCCAACCTGATGGAGTTTGAGGGGTCCTGCAAAGAAGAATGGGAGAAACTGCCCAAAAATAGGTGTGCCAAGCTTGTAGCATCATATTAAAAAAGATGTGAGGTTGTAATTGGCGCCAAAGGTGCTTCAAAAAAGTATCGAGCAAAGGCTGTGAATACTTATGTACATGGGATTTTTTATTTGTAATACATTTGCAAAGATTTCAAACAAACTTCTTTCAAGTTGTCATTATGGGGTATTGTTTGTCGAATTTTGAGGAAAATAATGAATGTAATCCCTTTTGGAATAAGGCTGTAACAAAAGAAAATGTGGAAAAAGTGAAGCACTGTGAATACTTTCGGGATGCATTGTATGATGCGACACACTTGCATTAGTAGAGCAGCCACAGCAAGCTGAAAGTATAATGCAACATCATATTCTTAAACTATTCAGAGTAAAAATACATTGTTGTTTAGGGACACTACAGCTCTATTTTCTCCCGTAAAAATGAAAGCCATTTACTATGTAACCTTAACATAGCAAAGCATAAATACCTTTCTGTCCTAATTAAATTACACAGAAGGTCAACTTAAGTTAAGGCATTTTTACTGCAGATCACCAATGGGGAGGAAATGAAAATGCTGCTTTTTATGAACGCATAACCACATTTACAAAGCTAAAAAGACGCAGTGCTGCTAATGATAACCGGAAAAGGGCACATAGCTCTTTATTACCAAATGATCTTCTAAAGTGCACCTTTCAATAAAATGCAGGGTCTGCCTAAATTTCCCAGGCCCATTTCCCTTTTACAAATCACCTACTGGTAAATGTATCTGAATGTATAGAAACCAATCAACTTGCATCAGTTTTTGCACTCTGCAGTTTTAGTAAATCAACCCCAATAAGGCCCCTTTCCCACTTATATGACTTGTCTCACGATTTGTGATGGCAAAGTAGCATGACAAGTTGTTTCCCATGATTTCCAATGACAACCATTCATATTAGTACGACTTCAAGTCGTTCCGACTTCAAAGTAGTCCCTACACTACTTTGGTCCGATTTTGATGCCACTTACACAGGCTTTGATGCCACTTACACAGGCATTCCCTGAAATCGCGGTCGCAAAATTGCGGTAAAATTGCACGACTTTGAAGTTGCACTGGTGTGAAAGGGCCTTACTGAATCGCTGGGCATGATATCACTGCCTTTCCAGGAAGACTCCTAGGAATGCAGTACAGGAAAAATCTCAAGCAGACACATTTTCTCACAAAATTTTGGCTGCTCTGTGTTCCCAAGGATCTAGCCAGACGAGGTATTAAGTCATCCTCGCCTAAGCGCTGAAGTAAGTGTAAAGTTTCTTTCTTTACAGGCACATGGTTGTAAGTGGTTGTAAAGGCAGAATGTATTTTTATGCATTTTTATGCATTCTATGCATTAAGATAAAAAACCTTCTGTGTGTAGCAGCCCCCGGCACCCCCTAATATTTACCCTGAGCCCCTTCTCTTTCCAGCGATGTCCACGATCCCCTCAGCCATCCAGTACACTCCTCCTGATTGGCTGCAACAGAGCAGCGGTGCCTTTGCCTCCCGCGGCTGTCAATCAAAGTCAGTCAGCCAATTGGGGGAGAGAGGGGCCGGGGCCAGGGCTCAGTGTCTGAATGGATACACAGAGCTCTGACTTTTTAAATAACAAACAAGAGACTTTACAATCACTTTAAACCTACTAACACTAAATGATATGTGAACGGCGAGGGTACCCAGGCAGCAAAGCTGACTTTATATTTTACTGCAGGGTCTACTGTAAAGTTTCATTTGTCATTCTTATTTATGGTGCCCGTTAAAGATATCTGGCAAATATTAAAGGCCTGGTTCCCATGTATTAATTTTTTTGTGCGTATTCAGTTTTGCAGAAACACACTACAGTCCATTTAACATGGTTTCCTATGGATGTAGATCAGATCTGTGCATTTTATGGAAAGGGCCAGGGACTTTTTTCTGGTTTTTGGTTCCATAGACTTCAAATAGATCAAAAACGTGTATTGAAAAATGCAAAATGCACCTGGAATATGCAAACTGCAACCTGCATAGGTGTGAACCAGGCCTTAGAGGGATAACATAGATAATTTCCAAAGAGTATATGTGAAACGGCGCCACCTAAGTGAAATCAAAGAAATGATTAGCCGATGCCTACAATTTCTTAGCAATGTATGCCAAATGTTATATATTGAGGCGCTAGCATATGAAATTCTTATATCCATATAGAAAGGCATTAACCATGCAAACTATATTCCAGCGACAAATCAGAAAAGTGTATACCTCAGTATTCTAATAAACCACTTATAATTTAGTGTATACAAATAAGTGTGTAAATAGTCCATACAAAAATAATTCGCTCAACAAAAGTCCTTTCCAGAAATATAAATAAATCCTTTTATTCACTTCATTGAACTCCACCACGTGCAAAGTTGAAAGTGTTAAAAATAATGTGCTTTTCTTATGTGATGTGCACCTCCACCTGTGATAATGGGGCCACTCATCAGATCACTTTGGGCCGCTAGGACTCTCACAGCTTTAAGAGGTAGGTATCTGCAATGGTTCTATTCTGGTCATCCACTCCCTGGTCTCTGTCCTCTGCTTTAATCCATCAGGGTGCCCAGGACAAAAAAAAAAAAAATACCTGATAATCGCACAATACCTTTATTAAAAGGCAATAGTAAAATATATAAAACATATAGCAATGCACTCACATTCAGATGTGCCCTGAAGCGGCACCCATTATACAGAGCCTTGATCAATATCTAGATTGTTGCCGCTCGTGGTTCTGAGCCTGTGACAACGTAACCTTAAAAAAAAAAGGAAAAAAAGTCCAGTTTTGCAGCACTTTCAAATCGCTTTGGAAGGGCTGCCCGTTAATTTCAATGGGCAGGGGCGTTTTATTTTTCTTTCTCGTACATCACGGGACACAGAGCGACATAGTCATTACTAATGGGTTATATAGATACCGTCAGGTGCTGGCACTGGCAACTTCCAAAACCGGAAGTACCCTCCCCTATATAAGCCCCTCCCATCCGGGAGCACCTCAGTTTTTTGCCAGTGTCTAAGGTGTTGGCCAAGAAGAAACATGTGTTTTTCACTGAGCTTGCGTACAGGTTCTTTTGGGCCTCAGTAAGCTATTCCGGATCCGACCAAAAAAGCTTCATAGCTAAACGGTCGGTACCCGGGCCTTGCAGAGAAGAGCAAGGTTTTGCCTGTAATGCTTCTCTTAGGAGAGCTGGACCCTGGGATCCAGAGCTCTGGTCATACCCACGACCAAGATGTTTTCTGTGCAGGGTGCTATACAGGTCCAGGGGAGTGGAATCCTTGGGAACCCGGTCCCTGAAGGTTTGATTACAATGCCTGCCGTGATAGGTGAAGTTTGGGCTTTTGTGGACCAAACAAAGTCCTGCGGCGGGGAACAGGTAAGTGGGGGCCACCAGGAACTTGGTTCTATTGGGGGACCCCCAAGCCTAATTTGTCTGTCTGTTACCTAATGGTATTCCCGCAAAATTCTGTGCATGCCTGTAACTACTAAAAAAATGTAATAATTTTTAATGGTGGTCAAGAAAAAAAAAAAAAAAAAAAAAATTTTTTTATATATATTTAATATATTAGACTGCGGTACCTGTGTTTGTCCACTAGAGGCCGCTGTGGAATGTTTTCTTGTCATGTGGACTAGCTTCTTCTCAGCAGAGCAAAGTCCAGGCAGATGGTGAGTTCTCTTATAGGAAACTGCTTCCTCTGCCATGTTGCAGTGCTCGTCCATCCCCCGGCCTGCGGCAAAGAGGGGCCCTGGCTCCTGTCCCTTGTTACCATATTTGAAATTAGCGCCGAAGGCGCACGTGCCCGCGCGCGTGCGCGTGCACGCGCCTCTATATATAGAGGTGAGCCGGGAAAGGGGGCGGAGCCTGGGGGATGACGCTCTGTGCGCGCCGCAGCGCTTCTGCGCATGTGCGGGCGTCCCAGCAGTTTAAAAAAACCACAATATTGTAGTGAGCTGGCTATGAAGTACAGAGACAGAGCTGGCAACATTTAAAGGCATACAGCAAGCGGTTGATACAGGCATCCCCTAGAAAGGCACATTAGTAGACACCAACTGTGATATAGCAGCAATTGTGCTAGACTATTCTCAGTAAAAGTGGTGTATTACGGCTGGAATACCTCAGCTTTAGGCTTAGGAATATGCCGTCCAGAAGCTCCGGAACTGAATCTTCCAGGAAGCGAAGGGGGTCTCATCGGGCTCGGAGGATCTTGGGCATACTCCTGCTGCACCAGTCTCCCCTGAAGTTCAGAGGTAAGTGACCGTAGAGACCCCGCAGGGTACTTGGTACTGTGGCTGTCCTCAGTTCACCTGCTCCTGTGTATGTAACAGAGGAGGTTTTTCCTCAGCTCTGGGAGGATTAGAGAGAGATTGTCAACATTTATCGCTGCCTCCCTGTCAGGGAAAGCACGCCCGATCTCCGTCTCCTCCTTCAGAGTGCCTGTTAGCAGAGCAACAGTCCCATACAGGGATCGACCTGCCTGAAGGGGATCAGGATGAGGTTGATTCTGTTATAGAGGAATCAACAGTGGGGGAACCTTTTCTCAGCATCTTAAGCTGAAAGATTATGGGTTCAGTCTCTGACTAACATGGTCCGATCAGCATTTAAAAATGCACCTTGCGGAACCATCAACCACTACTGTATCCTCGTTGGGGTCGCTAGAAGCCCCCAGACTGTTTGTTCTTTTCCACTTCACCCTTTACTGAAAGGGCTCATTTACCAGGATTGGGAACGTCCTGAGAAAATATTTATTCCCCCAAGAGATTTCCGGTGGTCTATCCCATGGAGGATAAGTTCATAAAAAAAAAAAAAAAAAATGGAAGGTCCCTACAGTGGACGCAGCCATCTCTTGTATGTATAAATCACTGACATGTCCAGTGGATAATGTCCAAATGTTCAAGAACCCAATAGATAAAAGATTGGCGTCCTTATGAAAATCTGCTTGGTGATACAACCAGCAGCAGCAGCTATTGGGGTCTGCTAAGCAGTGAAGGATCAGTTGAAACAGGTCTTGAGGGACTTGACAGATCAGCAGGCTTTGCCCTAGCTGATCTACCTAGAGCCTTAGGCTTTGCGGTTGACGCCATAGAGGATTCAGTCCATCAGGCCTCCCGCCTTACGCTGTCTATAGTACATATGCGTAGGCTCCTATGGCTCAAAAACTGGTCTGCTGAAGCTCCCTGTAAAGAATGGCTGGTTAGCGTCCCATTTCATGGTGAACGCTTATTCAGGGAAAACCTGGACAAATATATCCAGAAAATTTCCAGCGGTAAAAATACGCTCTTACCGGTTAAAAGCAGAGTTAGAGGTCCCTCTTTAAGAGGCCTGCTTCTCCAGTCCCTGGGGCATCGGCTGTGTAACAGTTCCGACGGCCTCCTCGGTCAAATCCCGGGGGTAAAAAACAGGGACAGTAGCAGGGTAATGAGAAACCCTGGGTCAGGGGAGGTACAAAACCTCCCCCAAAGTGAAATTCATTGAAGCCCCCACTCAGTCGGGTGGGGGGAGGACTCCAGTTGTTCGCAAGAGACCTGGCGGGACACGATCAAGACAGATAGGTGCTCTCCGCAGTAGGTTTGGGATACAGTTTGGAGTTAAAAGACTCTCCTCCTTCCCATTTTTGAGGTCAAACGTGCCAAGGGATCCCCGGAAGAGAGAGTCCCTCCTGTTGGCACTAGAACAACTATTGCTCCAAGGAGTAATTATGGAGGTTCCCCTGGAAGAATGAGGGTTCGAGTTTTACTCAAACCTCTTTACAGTCCCGAAGCAAACGCGGTCGGGAGGCCCATATTAATTCTAAAAGGGCTATACAAATTCCTGTATATCAGGACTTTCCGATGGAGTCGATCCGATCGGTGGCCACTGCCCTACAAGGGGAGGATTGGTTAGCCACGATCGACATCAAAGATGCTTATTTGCACATTCCCATCTTTCCAGTCCACCAAAAATTTCTACGCTTTGCAGTAGAAGGGCGCCATTTTCAGTTCAGAGCCTTACCCTTCGGTTTGGCCACAGCACCACGAGTGTTTACAAAAATTCTGGCCCTTTATTGGCCAATCTAAGAACACAAGGTGTAATGATAATGGCATATCTGGATGACTTGTTGCTGATAGACCACTCAGTGAAAAAACTAGACGTGGTCGTTCACAAGACGATCAAGTATCTGGAATCTCACGGTTGGATTATCAACCGAGACAAGTCAGCCCTAAAAACCAGTCAAAAGTCTGGAATACTTGGGGCTAAGGTTGGATTCAGGCCAGAGAAAAATATTCTTGCCTCGAGGAAAGGTGTTGTCTTTGAAAGATTTGATCCACTTAGTGGGTACAAAAAAGACAGCCGTCCATACGCCTGTATATGAGGCTGCTGGGAAAAATGGTGGCATCATTCGAAGCAGTACCCTACGGTCAATTCCATTCAAGGAATTTGCAAGGGGCCATACTGTCAGCCTGGAACAAAAAAGTTCAGGCCCTAGACTTACAATGTCCTTGTCCCCTTCCGTTCGCAAGAGCCTCCGTTGGTGGTGGGTTCCCCAGAATCTGGAAAAAAGGAAATCCTTCAGTCCGATTTCTTGGAAGGTGGTCACTACAGATGCCAGCCTTATAGGCTGGGGAGCAGTACTGGAGCAATAGTCTCTCCAGGGCAGATGGTCGGATGCAGAAAAGGCCCTGCCCATCAATCTCTTAGAGATACGAGCAGCCCGGTATGCCCTAGTAGCATGGACATCCAAACTCCAAGGGTCCCCTGTCAGAATTCAATCAGACAATGCCACAGCAGTGGCATATATCAATCATCAGGGGGGCACCAGGAGTCGTGCAGCCCAGAGGGAAGTAAATTACATCCTGAAATGGGCAGGAAAAATATGTCCCAGCCATATCTGCGGTATTCATTCCAGGAGTGGAGAATTGGAAGGCGGACTTTCTAAGTCGCCAGCAATTAGGCCCAGAGGAAGGGTCCCTTCACCCCGAGGTTTTCTGGACAATATGTCAGCGGTGGGGAACATCGGATGTAGATCTTCTAGCATCCAGATTCAACGCAAAGGGGGATAGGTTTGTCTCTCGGACAAGGGATCCCCTAGCTTGCGGCTCGGATGCCCTAGTGTTCCCTGGGGATCAGTTCAAGCTGATATATGCATTCACACCGCCACAATGGTTACCTCGATTACTCCGCAGAATCAGGGTAGAAAAGAAACCAGTGATTCCGGTGGCTCCAGCGTGGCCCCAGCGTGGCCCCGAAGAGCGTGGTACGCGGAGATTGTAAAATTTCAGTGGGGAGTCCTTGGACTCTCCCACGTCGTCCGGCTTTCGCAAGGACCGATATACCACCCTTCCTTACCAGCCCTAGGTTTGACGGCCTGGCTATTGAAGCCCACATTCTAAAAAAGAGAGGGCTCTCTAATGCTGTGGTATCTACCATGATCAATGCCAGGAAGCCGGTATCCAGGCAGATCTACTATAGAATCTGGAAGGCGTACATCGCGTGGTGTGAGGCCAAGAAATGGCATCCACATAAGTACGTAATAGGTAGGATTCTGGACTTCCTACAGTGGGCTGTAGATAGGAAGCTTGCCTTGAGTACTATCAATGGTCAGATTTCGGCCTTGTCAATATTTTTTCAAAGGCCCTTGGCTTCGCATTCACTAGTCAAAGCCTTTATACAAGGAGTGATGCGTATTAGGCCTCCGGTTAATATTCCCATATGTCCATGGGATCTAAACTTGGTTCTGTCGGTTCTACAGAAACAACCATTTGAACCATTACAGCATATTTCCTTGGTGCTTCTCACCAGGAAATTGATTTTTCTAGTAGCCATTTGTTCGGCTAAAAGAGTATCGGAATTAGCAGCTATGTCCTGTAAGGAGCCATATCTGGTTATCCATAAGGACAGAGTAGTGTTACGTCCTCATCCAGCCTTTCTTCCTAAGGTGGTATCGAGGTTTCATTTGAACCGAGATGTGGTTCTTCCTTCTTTTTTCCCCAAACCTACTTCGGTAGAGGAAAAGTTATTGCATTATTTGGATGTAGTAAGAGCAGTTAAAGCTTATCTAAAAGCCACTGCTCAGATTCGCAGAACGGATACTTTGTTTATTCTGCCGGAAGGCCCCAGAAAGGGTCAGGCAGCGTCAAAGTCTACTTTAGCCAAGTGGATTCGACAGGTCATTATGCAAGCGTATGGCTTGAGAAGGAGACCGCCTCCGTTCAAAGTTAGAGCGCACTCCACGAGAGCAGTTGGAACTTCATGGGCAGTGCATCACCAGGCCTCCCTGGCTCAAATCTGTAAGGCCGCAACATGGTCTTCGGTACACACGTTTACTAGGTCCTACCAGGTGGACGTTAGAAGTCAGGAGGATGTCGCCTTTGGGCGCAGTGTGTTGCAGGCCGCAAAAGATCCTCATGTCTGATAGCGCTCAGCTTATATATGGTGTATCCCCCCCCCCTCATTTGGCATTGCTTTAGGACATCCCATTAGTAATGACTATGTCGCTCTGTGTCCCGTGATGTACGAGAAAGAAAATAGGATTTTTATAACAGCTTACCTGTAAAATCCTTTTCTTGGAGTACATCACGGGACACAGAGCTCCCGCCCCTCTTTAGGGACACTTATTGCTTTGCTACAAAACTGAGGTGCTCCCGGATGGGAGGGGCTTATATAGGGGAGGGTACTTCCGGTTTTGGAAGTTGCCAGTGCCAGCACCTGACGGTATCTATATAGCCCATTAGTAATGACTATGTCGCTCTGTGTCCCGTGATGTACTCCAAGAAAAGGATTTTACAGGTAAGCTGTTATAAAAATCCTATTATTTATTTATAGCGCTCCCAAACCGGCCCAAAGATGCTACTTGCAGGACTTTCTAACGTCACGCAAGCGCACCGCCCCAGTGTGAAAGCACTCATTGCAATGAATGGGAGGCAGTTTTCAGGCGCTTTTTAGAGGTCATTTCTAGCACTAAAACGCCTGAAAACTGCCTCAGTCTGAAAGGGGTCTTAGAGCTTTGGAGATAGACAAGTAAACACTACAGCTATATGTGCTTTGTTTAGATATCATGACTGAGGTTTACAACCACTTTAAGCTCTACCAACTGCTACCCACCCTATAAAAAGTGTGCGTGTCCTACTGATCGATCAGTCTGCCTGGACAGACGAACGGCTCTTGCATGTTCGATAGCCAGGGGCACATATCTTTCTTTCTGAGCACCCTGTGGACCCAAAACCCCTTGGTGCTCAACGTACAATCTAACCTTTTGGCTCTAAAGCAAGGTGCAAATGGAGAGGGTGTTTACCCTAGCTCTGCCTTTGGCGTTATATTTGGCATGGGCCAGTTGATAACCTCCCACGGCTTCCAATACCACCTCTATCCCGACGACTCCCAGATCTCTCTCTCCAATCCTCAACTCACCCCCCTCGATCTCGTCACGGATCTCCAACTTACTGAATGACATATCGGTATGGATGTCACACCACTTTCTCAAACTCATTCTTTCTAAAACTGAGCTTGTTATATTTCCTCTCCTTCACGGTCCCCCCAGTGTGACTTCACCATTAATATAAACCACACAACCATTGGTCCCTCCACACATGCCAAGGTCCTGGGTGTAATCCTTGACTCAGACCTCTCCTACTGCCCCCATTTTCAATCACTGGCTAAATCCTGCCGCCTTAACCTCCACAACATCTCCAGAATTCGACCCTTCCTGACTAATGACACCACAAAGCAACTTATTCACTCCTTGATTATTTCCCACCTTGACTACTGCAACTCTCTCCTTAATGGCCTACCCTTACGTAGGCTATCCCCCCTTCAGTCTATTATGAATTCTGCTGCTAGACTAATACACCTCAAAAACCGATCCCTGACTGCTGCTCATCTCTGCCAATCCCTTCACTGGCTTCCCCTACCCCACCATGTAAAATTCAAAATGCAACGCCATTCACAACATCGCCCCATCTACATCACCAACCTCATCTGCAGATATCGCCCAAATCGTCCCCTCCGCTCCTTCCAGGACCTCCTGCTCTCTAATTATCTTGTTACCTCCTCCCATGCTCGCCAGGACTTCTCCAGAGCCTCTCCCATCCTCTGGAACTCTCTGCCCCAGTATGTCCGATCAGCCCCTACCCTGTCCACCTTTAGGAGATCCCTGAAAACTCATTTATTCAGGGAATCCTATTCCACACCCACCTAACAACTATCCCAGAGCCACCCCCATCAAATTCTCTGCAGCTATTACCTTTTGTACCACCACCCCTCCCTTTAGAATGTAAGCTCTATGAGCAGGGCCCTCCTGTTTCTTTTGTATTGAATTGTACTGTAATTGTGTTGTCCCCCCTATACATTGTAAAGCGCTGCGTAAATTGTTGGCGCTATATAAATTGTGTATAATAATAATAAGATGCTAACCAGGTGTAAGTGACTTTCAATCACGGCTGCTGCTAAATTCTGAAAGACCAAAATGGTGTATATGCAGACACCTTTTTCTTGCCTGCCATAATATTTCAGACACAATATAAAGGTTGCATAAAGAAAATCTAAACTAAATTTAAAAAAATCAAATGTAAGCAATAACATGAATGTAATTTCAAACTTTATTTTTTGAGGTTTTACTGCTGTTTATTGATCAGTCCAGCCTTTAGGCTCAGTTCACATCAATGCGTTTTTTGGTGTTTGTTTTTCAGAAACACACTACAGTTTATTTAATATGGTTTCCTATGGGACACGTTCACATTTATGCTTTTTTCAACCACTGTTTTTGGAAAGGGTCAGGGATTTTTTTTAAAAGCAAAAACGGTTCTTTTTTGCTTTTTTGGTTCATAGACTTTAATGTAGAAGCTGCAGAAAAGCATGTAGTGCGTTTTCTGCTACGATTTGCGTTTTTTTAAATCTGCCCAACAACAAATTGTGCAAATAAAACCATTAAAAATGCAAAGTTTCAGTAAAATCACGTGTGAATTGCAAAACGCACAGCAAAAAGCACTGCAGAAACTACCAAATGCAAACTGTGTAAACCAGGCCTTAGAGGTTATGTTATGTTAGATCTTGTTGTATGTGGCAGTGTCCAAACTGTGTACAATCTTCTAACTTCCAGATCTCTACCTCAAGGATATCAGTTCTCACTTTGTCATCTTCCACCATGCACTGTACCTGCAGCTTCATCTTGATGACGTGACACACAGGGACCAGCTTGGAGTAGCCTTGAACCATACCGTTCATCTGAACTGAGCAAACACATTTCTCCAACTTTGCCATGTCTATCCTGCCATCTCAAGTTTTCGCATAAACCAAGATGGAGGACTTTACTATGGGTGCTGGATTTCTTCTCTGCACACTGCTTCAGTCTCTCTTTTCCGATTCTAGTGGCTTTGGCATTCTTCCCCTTCTTTGGAAGAGTTTTGGCTGGTTCTGGAGCTGGAAGTTTTCACTTAAGTGGATGTCCTGGAGCACCTCTGTCTGAGGTAGCAGTTTTTTCCAGCGTACATAGTTGGCAAGGTTAAATAAAGACAATAGTCCATCCAGTTCAACCTGTGTGGGTGTGTGTTCGTGTAGATAGTAATTTCCCATATCCCTTGTGTTCACTAAGATGCACGTCCAAGAGTCTTTTAAACCTACCCATACTTCCTGCTGACACCACCAATTTTGGACTACATCCCTACCCCCCTGACAATGAAAACTCTACGCAGCTTAAGGTTAAACCGCTTCTCCTCCAATTTCATTGTGTGGCTCCTTGTCCTCTTACACTCCCGTACTGATTTGGCTTTCCAGTTTGGGGAGGATAAGCTGCAGATCCTTAAATTCTGGTTCTTGTGCTCTAAATTGGCAACCTGGACCAGGAGGTCACTGTTGTCACCATTACTGCTGGTGACAGTGGCCATGCCTCCGGCGTGCGATTTCCAGATATACTCCCTGGTTCTGGCAATGTCCCTGATAGTGCTTACTTCTCTTGCGGCGACTGGATGTGAGCCTGGTTCAAGTCTTGCTTAGGCTACATTAAACTGTCTCTCTGCATCGTCATATTTGTCAAACCAGATCTTCTCTGTGCTCAAGTTGTCATCTTTGTTGGAGTTGCCGCCTTGTTAGGCTGGAGGAAAGGCGCTTTCAATTCTTTTAAGTTCGTAGCTTTCATTAAAATAACATTAAGATAATAAGATCGCCCCGGAAGAAGTCCTATTGCGACGAAACTGGTCGGGTAAAGTAATCGTTCCCTGTTTGGATTGAACCCGTTGTTTTGGCTGATGTTATGTCAATGCATTACTTGAATAAAACCTAATTTTAAGAATTTACACTATGTGGCATTTATTTTTTGCCGATACATTGCACTGGATACCACAATCTGAGACCTGAGGAGTATTGTTTTCCATGCGACAGTTGGATGATCCCTCCTGCTCTCTGTATGCTAAGGAATAACCGTGGATGGAATATATGAGATTTATAAGCCCCCTTTGACCACCCGTAATAGATGGTCAACACTCTCTGGTAAGAGTGCATCCTAACTTGTGGTGGTGGTTTAATCACGTGGTGGAGAAGCTGAGCGAATAAGAACTTCTGCACAAATTCCTACTGTGAAGGCATTTCATTGGTGCCGTTTTGAAGACATATGGACTGATTTGTATTTTTCATTTATTAGTTTTATTTTCAAGCGCAACACATGTTTTTTATTGTCTTGTCTGTGATTATATCTCACGTCAGTGGTTCTGCCATTTACACGTCTAGTCATTCACGAACGCAGTTTTTTTTTTCATTCATTAAGATACCTGGTGATCTTGCCATGCAGGTCCTTGATCAGGTGCCCGTCTCCCAGTTGTGCTTCTCTGTTGTCACCATGTTAGCATGCTTGTAGTCCCTACCAGGGGCACATGTAACACATATTGAGCAGGCATGGTCCACCATTTATCCAGAACAAGGGTATGTAGCCAATGATGCACATGTATTTAGACAGGATTTAGTTGCAAGAGACTGGATGTGATCAGAGGCACAGATGTGCATTTTAGCAAACTAAAGGTCATCTACTTTAAAGCAGCACAGGCCATAAATGTACTTGGTGCACTTAATAAAAGCTGACAGATAATAATTTGTAATGTAAACTCTGCTGTTTAGAAGGTGAGCCTCATATAATATCACTCTGTACTCCATGCTTCATGATAATAGCTTTAACTAGATGCTGAACAATGCCAGATGCACATATTGTGTGGATGATGCGATTATTTCGCTAACACTGACCTGAAATAATTTCAGCCGTGACCCTATCCATATTAAGATGATGTCTTTCTTAGGCTATAAGCAAGAATCCCGCTTGCAGGGGGATCCCTTAATCGTCACTCGGGGACAAAATATTAGAAATTTTAAATTAATGGTTGAGAAGTGTGACATCTCTATCTGCACCTTGCGAGTTGTGAAGAATAATTGCAGGTGGAAGATAACGGGAGCGCTGAGAGCAGGAGATAAGATAAGCGGTGGCAGGGCTCGTATTACACGCCGGTGACAGAACTCTCTGTGGTGGTATGTCACCGAGGACCAGGAAGAGAGCATCCCATAGGTTCGGGATCAGCAGCTCCTTTGTAAACTTTCCTTCAAGAGATAGAAGCCTTTATTTCTTCACATTGTACCATTTTTTTGTGTCTTTTATGGTAAATTTTTCTAGCAAGTCTATAATACAATTTCATCTGGGCATTATTTTGGCACATAAAATATGGTTACAGTGTTTGCGTGTCCTGCTGTTTTGCAGAAAATGATGATCAAACTATTTTTTATTCAGAGCTGCGAGTTATTTTTTCAAAGTTTGCATAGAAAACAGTTTAGAAAAAATAAAGATGGTGTTAAATGGGAACTTTAGGCAAATAATAATCTACTGATACACTGGTAACTATGATTGCGGTCTTAAAATAAAGCTGGTCATACACGAATTTCAGCTCCTTATAAACTGGTCAAAATTTGCTCTGTGGGTGGCCCGTTGGCACCCTCCTGCCCGAGTTCCTTCAATTGAGAAGGAAAATTGTTGGCCGAACATGTATGCTGCATGTAATCAGATGCAGCCGGTATTCTGAAGTGGTAGATTTGTCCACTCACACTGTGCAATGTGGATAGAGGAATCTTTTTGTTCAGCCTGCAAAAAACATCTGCGTCTATGACCAGTCTTAGAACTGTTATTTCAATCTGAGTTTTATGCTGGGTTCACACTATTGCGAATTGGATGCAGGTTTTTCCTCTGCATCCGATTCGCATGACAAGAGAGTGTGACCGTCTCTCAATTGAGCTGGTTCACACATCTCCTGGGCGACCGCGGAGCGCACAGCACAAGAATCCTGTGCGTCTTTTGCTCCATTTCATGTCCAAATTCAGCCAAAAATTCTGACCTAATTAAGACCTGAAAAGGTGAACGGGGACGCACTGGACCTCCTGCTGTGCCCCCCGGCCGCACATAGTGTGAACCCAGCCTTACACAATCCACTGCAGCCAAATTCAGCAAGATTTTCACAGTGATTCTACCTAAAATCATGGCTTTTGTTATATCAGAAACGCTGATTAAATTTTAGCCAATTCCTAACAAACCAGCAATAATTTGCTCAGTGGTTGGCCCTGACGGTGCCCTCCTGCTCAACATTAAAGTTGGGCCGAATACCCCCTGGTTCGGTTTGCGCAAGAGCTCTCGAACATCACAAAAGTTCGGACCCGAAACAAGAGGCTATGGGACCCGAACTTGAAAAATAAAAAGTCCCCATTTTTAAAGCTTATACGTAAGTTATTGGCCATAAAAAGGGTATAGGGGCCCGGGAACTGCCCTAGGGCACAAGTATCAATGCAAAAAAAATTGGTGAAAAAATAGGATTTTTTCTCACCGTAAGATCCTTTTCTCTGAGTTCATGGACTGACACAGCTTCCTATTTACAAGTGGGTATTATCCTATCTTTAGGAGTGACTAGGCAGAAACAACTTGTAAAAAGTGTTACATCACACCTTCTACAGAACCGCCCAGGGGGCAGACCCTCTGGGCATAATACCTCTCTCTGCACCTCGCAGATCAGTTCGTCAAAAAGCAGTACAAACTTAAAACGAGGGGCGGGTGCTGTGTCAGTCCATGAACTCAGAGAAAAGGATTTTACGGTGAGGAAAAAAATAGGATTTTTGTACTCACCGTAAAATCCGTTTCTCTGACGTCCATGGACCGACGCAGCTCTCATACTGATTACGTGTGGGTATATGTCCCTGCTCGCAGGAGAAGACCTAGGCAGAATGTTAGAGGTTAAAACATTCTAGAACAAGCCAGAGCTGAACAGCCCCGCCCAGGGGGGCGGTCCCTCCGGACATTACCCTTCCATCTGCAGCTAATCGGCCTCAGTTCGTAACAAAGCAGTACAAACTTAAAAAGGAAGGGTGGGTGCTGCGTCGGTCCATGGACGTCAGAGAAACGGATTTTACGGTGAGTACAAAAATCCTATTTTCTCTTATCGTCCATGGACCAACGCAGCTCTCATACTGATTACGTGTGGGACGTCCCAAAGCAGTATAAGAAAAGGGTGGGAGCAAAAAAAGTAAGGAACAACCAAAACTTCACTCCAAACCAGCAGAGCCCCCCAACGGAGGAGTTGCAACATTAGACAGCGGCCTGCAACACTTTGCGGCCGAAGGAAGCATCCGAAGATGCAGCCACATCAACCTTGTAGAACTTTGAAAAGGTATGAACGGACGACCAGGTCGCCGCCTTGCACACCTGTGCAACCGACGCTTGATGTCGGAAGGCCCGGGAAGCACCAATTGCCTTGGTGGAATGCGCCGCAACCGGAAAGGGAGGCGCCCGCCCCTTAAGGGCATAGGCCTGTATGACGGTCTGCCTGATCCACCTAAAGACGGTGGCAGACGACACCGCTCGGCCCTGTTTTAGACCAGACACAGATTTCCGAATGGAAACAGTAGCAGACAGGTACACTCGTAAGGCTTGTACCCATCTTAATGCATGAAGCGCAAACTCTCAGGGAAGCGATGGGTGAGGACACAAGGACGGAAGAACAATGTCCTTCTTAAGGTGAAAGGCGAAGACCATCCTTAGAAAAGAAGGATGGTCGTGGGCGCAACACCAACATATCCTTATGGAGGACCAAGTAAGGCGACTTGCCAGACAAGGCTGCCAACTCAGACACCCGTCTAACCGAAGCAATGGCCAATAAGGCCAACTTCCGGGACAAAGTCAAGAGAGGATCTCTCTGATATTCTCAAAGGGATGTTCTTGGAGAACCGAGATGCATCAAATCAGATCCCAAGTAGGGAGAGGAGGCTTGACAGGGGGGACCACATGGCGAACCCCCTGCCCAAAAGGTGCTAATCAAGGAATGGCCCGCAGCGGTCGTTGAAAAAGACAGTCCGGGCCGAAATCCGACCCTCAAAAAAAAGGTATGCAAGGCCAGCTTTTGGGTCACACCACGCTGTAAGAACAGCAAAATCCTGGGAACGGAAAACATCCGAGGATGCCACTCAAGTTCCTCGCACATAGCGATGCAAGCCTTCCAGGTACGGTGAGATATCTTTCTGGAGGAAGATTCCCGTGTCAACAACATAGAAGAGATGACCGAATACGAGAGAACTCGGTCCTTTAGCACCTGGCTTTAAACAGCCATGCCATTAAAGCCAAGGACTGTAAAGCAGGATGAAGTATGCTCTGCGAAGCCGGCGAGGCAACAACAGTAGCAGAGGGTAAGCATATATCAGGCGATACTGCCCCCACGGGCTTCCATTGTGTCTAACGCATCCGCCCAGGGGTCCCTGGACCTGACCACGATCTTGCCACCTTGCGAGTGAGTCGAGAGGCCACAAGGTCCACTTCCGGTGCCCCACCTCCGGTAAAGAAGGTGGAAACACCTCCGGATGCAAGGACCCTTCGCCTGCAATGCACACGGCCGACAGGACCGTCTTGCAGCGAGACGTATGAAAATCCCAAAGAGACTCCGCAATGTATAGGAGAAGGGAGGCCCCAGTGTACAGGGTGCCTCAAATGTTGGCCAATAAAGGCAACTTGACGGAACTTCCCTAGAAACTCGGTCATAGGACTAGTACATCAGCCTCCACAGGTGGCGCAAACCCACCCCGGGCACAGAGACCCTAAAGGCTAAAGCAGTTGTAGTGCACCTGCTAGACGACTGATGAATGAAGCAGAGGCTTTTGCCCAGTCATTGAGCTACAAAAAATGCCAGAGACGCAGCCACTAACGGGCGCAACGCCAACCCCAGCCTGGCGAACACAGTCCAAGCCAGCGCTTCTGATCACCACTGAAAGCAGGTGGAAAGTGATACCCCTGAAACCAGGGATCCTTGTGACAATGCTCCATCCAGCAGCTACCCATGGATAGGTGCTGATTGTGCAAACACATAGTTTATACTATGTATTGCGTCAAACGCACAAATGGAGAGTGTGGGAGGAAACCCACCCAGCCACAAAGAGCATAATACCACCGGCGTATGTAGTTTAGTATTTGTGGATAAACCTATTAAACGCGTACATACTGTGCCAGCGACGAAGGCGTGCACATAATCGGGGCCTGGACGTAAACCAGCCACACAGATTGCGTACACAACCGTGTAGGTATGTTAGCCTGCGAATAAACAAATTGCACGTTTATACTGTGCATAGCGCTGAAAATGCGCACACCATTGGAACGCAGGGGAGAAACCTGAGCACCCGGATGAAACCCATGCAGACTGCATACGCATACCGTGTATGGTATTATAGTATGTGTGCTAAACATTTTGCACAAGCCCATGTGTGCATAGCACTGAAGGCGCGCACACTGTTGGCGTGTGGGAGGAACCGAAGTACCCCACGCATACTCAGAGAATGCAATACCTACAGCTACTGTAAAATGTATTTAGTGTAGTGTATAGACATAATGTGTATGTTTACACCGTGTATTGCACCAAAGGCATGCATGTCATGTAGCATGGGCAGAAACCCACGCAGACTGCATACGCATACCGTATAGGTATTATAGTGTGTGTGCTAAACCTTTTGCACAAGCTCATGTGTGCATAGCACCGAAGGCGCGCACACCGTTGGCGCGTGGGAGGAACCGAAGTACCCCACGCATACTCAGAGGATGCAATACCTACAACTACTGTGAATGTATTTAGTGTAGTGTATAAACATAATGTGTATGTTTACATCGTGTATTGCACCAAAGGCATGCATGTCATGTAGTGTGGGCGGAAACCCACGCAGACTGCAAAGACATACCGGGTAAGTCCAATCGCACAAATTTAGACTGTGCATAGCGCCGAAGCGCCCACTCGGAAGAACTCCACGCAGACAGCACACAGATACCGTGCAGGAATGATAGCATGTGATTCAACATAATATTGCACATGTTTATGCTGTGCATTTCCATTGGAGCGTGGGGGGAAACCGGAGTACCCGGAGGAACCCCACGCAAACAGTATACCCATACTGTAAACATGTATAATATGTGCAACATATTGAACATGTCTATACTGTGCAGAGAGCCGAAGCGCACATACCATGAGAGTGCGGGAGGACACCGGAGCCACCGCCAGCCCAGAGAGTATGATACATACATATACTGTGAATGTATCTGAAGTCGTGCATAAACATATTTTGTACGTTTATATCATGTATGGCACTGAAACATAGCATTGGAACGTGGGGACAGCCACGCAGACACAGAGACCAATAACACATACATACACTGTGAATGTATGCAGTGTAGAGGTATAGGATGAGTTTAAATTATGGCGCAGAGGCACATAATCTTCTCTGTATCATTCCAACCTGCTTGACTGTGCTGCTGAAGCAGCATGCAGGTAACAGGTAACCTCTGATCCTCAGACCGTGTGTCTGTCAGAGCTCAAATCATTCCCCAGGAAATGGCGGGAAATGTTACCTCAGGTATCACACACAAGGCTCACAGGGATTAGAGACATAAATGAATAAAGTCCTCCCTCATCCATGCTGCTCTTGAGGCAGCGTGTGAGGAAAACCGTGAGGAAACTGTAAAAGAAAAGCTTGTCACAGCAATTTCAGCCTGAGTGTGTTTCTCACATCATCAATGAGATCACTTACAAGCGCCCTGTCATTCACTGACACAGAACTGGAGTCTTCCTCACAAGGGAATGTCCTGTTCATAAACATTAAATATTCAGAGGTAGGGTCCTGAGCCCAATAGCTAGGCCCATATCTGACTCAGAGCACTCCTTCACTAAAGATTTTTGTGGTGGGAGGGGGCTTATAGCTCCTTTTGCTCGCACACCGCTTTCCATTCTGACAGGAATGATTCCAGGACTGCTGACAACTGGTCCATAAGGACCGCAGGTGCAGGAAACATATGAACATGTTTAACTGTGCAGCACTGCCAGTTGCCCCAGGCAATGTGGAGAGCAGGTGTATCAGACTCCATAAACGCCACCCTCTGAGACCTTATACACTATACAGTGAATATACAGTCCACCCACTGGCTACGCTGAGGAGGGGATACCCGGGAGGACCCACCAACCCTTAAGGACAGCTCAGTCTGTGAGGAGATTGTGAGGGGATTTGCGCCGCCGCCAGAAATAAATGCGTGGCGGCCACAAGAAAATGGCCGCCGTCCGCAGCCACAACTGTGCCACTGAACGCCAAGATGGCCGCCGAGCGCAAAATTCAAAGCTCTAATGCGCGCCAATGGCGCACGCAATAACCACCTCAAACAGCGCCAATGGCGCATGCAATAATCACCTCGCACACCAGAAAAAAAACTGCAGACATGAGCGCCCAACCAGGCCAGAGTGACCCCCAAGCACCCCACAGCACAGCACCAGTACAGGGTGCAGAGAGCAGCATAACAGGGGGGGACAGGGAGAAACCCCCACACACAAACACAGCCAGCATGTACTCACCTGCAGTAGGAGAGACTACTGTCATGGATATGCAGTAGTGTTTGTCTGCCATCTTACCTTCCTCCTCATGTGTTCATCTAGAGACCAGACCTCCTTCACCTGGCTTCCTTTATAATCTCCTCCCAGCCTGACTCCACCCCAGGCCCTATCACTGAACACTATATTAACCTGTGCACTGCAAGCCTGCTTTGCTGATCAACGTGTTTGTTAGGCATTGTGTGTTTGGGTTCCTGCCTGCCGTGTGCTACGTCTGTCTCTCTGTTACGTTATTGGCTTGTCCCCGACCATCCCTGTCTGCTCGTGACCCTTGACCTTCGGCTCGTTCTTCGTTATCCTTGTCTGCTTGTGGCCCCTGACCTTCGGCTTGTTATTCGGTTCTCTCTATCGTGTGCTGCTGCTTCCCCTTATCCTACGGGGCGTGAGCTAGGAAACTCCAGGGGCCGCGACCTGGTCCCAGCCTGCAGCGTAACATCCTCACCACTAGAGGCCCTGGAGAAGACCAGCTGGGTCTTAGACTCCGCGCCCTGGGGAATCTTGGCTCTCGCTTCCGTTGGGATCCCGGTTGTGCTCCTCTGGTCCCGCTTTCCACAACCACCCAGTTTCCTATCCACAGAAGCCAGCCATAGGGTTCACTACCTCGCGGTGCACTCCTGTCCCCCTACGGTGTGCATCTGTCACCTGGCCACAGGTGACCCTGACAGTTTGATCAGCCATGAACCCGGCTGACATCCCGCTACCCGCGGATGATCCATTGCAGGGCATAGTTTGCAGACTTGAAACCCAGGAATCGAATCAGACTCAGGTGATGCGATTCCTCCAGGATCTGGCTTCTCGCTTCGAGCAGCTTCAGGCCTCCTTGGGAACCCTGAATCCGCAACCTCAAATACAATCAGCGGTTGCACCTATTGCACCAGTCGCAGCCACACACTCGCTACAACTGCCAGCTCCGTCCCGTTTCTCTGGGGACTCCAAGGCTTGCAGGGGGTTCCTTAGCCAATGCACGATTCATTTTGAGCTCCAGCCCCAAAACTTCCTGTCTGATCGGGCTAAGGTAGCCTATATCATTTCCCTCCTCTCTGGTGAAGCTTTAGCCTGGGCAGCCCCTCTGTGGGAACTGAATGATCCAGTGGTTTCTAGCCTGTCTGGCTTCTTGAAACTTTTTCGGAATATCTTCGAAGAACCGGCTCGTGTCTCTTCAGCGGCCAGCGCCCTTTTACGTCTCCGCCAAGAGTCTGCTTCTGTGGGACAGTATGCCCTTCATTTCCGCATACTGTCGGCTGAGTTGAGCTGGAACAATGAGGCCTTAGTCGCAACCTTTTTGCATGGCCTGTCTGATAGAGTGAAGGATGAATTAGCTGGAAGAACCATCCCCACTGATCTGGCCGGCGTTATCTCCTTGTGTAACCAGATCGATATTCGCTTTCAGGAGAGGACCTTAGAAAAGCAACGCCAGCACTCCTTGGTTCTTAGTCAGCCTGAGCTCCCCTCTCTTCGACCCGTAGAGCATCTCCTACCAGCTGAGGAACCCATGCAGCTGGGTCGGACCAGGCTATCCCCTGAGGAACGTGCTAGGCGCAGAACTCTTGGTCTGTGTCTTTACTGTGGGGGCAAAGGTCATTTTCGTGACACTTGCTCTCTTTGTCCAGAAAAACGTTCGGGTCCACTTCATCTGGAAAGTGGAGTATTGGACCCAGAAATATCACCTTCCCCTTCTCGTCTTCTGCTTTCTGTGTTCCTTCATGTTGGTGCTTCTTCTCATTCGGTCTCAGCATATCTGGATTCCGGAGCCGCTGGTAATTTCATGGACTGGGAAATCGCATCGTCCATGAGACTTACTCTTTTGCCCCTCACCACGCCATTGGTGGTCTTGGCGATTGATGGTACTGTTCTCCCAGGGGGACCTATCCGCTTCCAGACCCTCCCTGTTAAGATGTCGGTAGGGACACTCCACCAGGAGTGGATATCCTTCCTTATCTTACCCAAGGCCTCAACGCCTATAATTTTGGGTCTCCCATGGTTACAGCTCCATTCTCCTCATGTGGACTGGACTACTGGACAGATCCTGGCTTGGGGTCCCTCCTGTTCCTCGTCCTGCCTACCCAAGGTTGCCCCCTGTGAATCTGAGCCGGTCATTCATTCCAGGTTGCATAACCATTTACATTTCTCTGTCCCTAACCACCCTTGGACGCACAGCCAGGCTAGCTTGTCTACAAGTCCTGCAGTCGCTACGTCTTGCGATGCGATTCAGGTAGTCGCTACACCTGACTCAGCTATTCACTCTGCCTCTGTACTAGTTATGCCAGTCCAGCCCATGCCCAGTGAGCCTCTCACTTTTTCTTGTTCGGGACATTCTGCTTGTCCTTCAGCTATTCAGCTTGACTCCGGCGACATGTCACCTTCTAACCAACCTGACTTCAGGGTTCCACTGACATCCGCCCAGTCTGATGGTCCTGTGCAAGATGACCAGTTCCCCTTTAAGGGTCTAGGGGACCCTCCTCAGATTCCTGTTGATCGTCTCATGCCCTTGCTTATTCCTAGAGAGCCTTTGGTCCTCAATAGATCTTCTTGTCATCTCCCTACCTCGTTTTCAGTCTCTGAGGATAATCTTAAGTACGAGGTTAGACAAGTTCTGGATTCTCGGCTCTGCAGAGGCATTCTTCAGTACCTTGTGCATTGGAGAGGTTTTGGTCCTGAGGAGGCGTCTTGGATCGCTGCATCTGATGTCGCTGCACCTCATCTGTTGAGAAGGTTTCATCAGAGATTTCCCTTTAAGCCTGGGTCCAGGCGGGGGAGGGCCCATAAGAGGGAGGGTACTGTCATGGATATGCAGTAGTGTTTGTCTGCCATCTTACCTTCCTCCTCATGTGTTCATCTAGAGACCAGACCTCCTTCACCTGGCTTCCTTTATAATCTCCTCCCAGCCTGACTCCACCCCAGGCCCTATCACTGAACACTATATTAACCTGTGCACTGCAAGCCTGCTTTGCTGATCAACGTGTTTGTTAGGCATTGTGTGTTTGGGTTCCTGCCTGCCGTGTGCTACGTCTGTCTCTCTGTTACGTTATTGGCTTGTCCCCGACCATCCCTGTCTGCTCGTGACCCTTGACCTTCGGCTCGTTCTTCGTTATCCTTGTCTGCTTGTGGCCCCTGACCTTTGGCTTGTTATTCGGTTCTCTCTATCGTGTGCTGCTGCTTCCCCTTATCCTACGGGGCGTGAGCTAGGAAACTCCAGGGGCCGCGACCTGGTCCCAGCCTGCAGCGTAACATCCTCACCACTAGAGGCCCTGGAGAAGACCAGCTGGGTCTTAGACTCCGCGCCCTGGGGAATCTTGGCTCTCGCTTCCGTTGGGATCCCGGTTGTGCTCCTCTGGTCCCGCTTTCCACAACCACCCAGTTTCCTATCCACAGAAGCCAGCCATAGGGTTCACTACCTCGCGGTGCACTCCTGTCCCCCTACGGTGTGCATCTGTCACCTGGCCACAGGTGACCCTGACAACTACTTACCCGTCCCTTTCAGGGACCCACTGGCTTGTTTCAGACAGACCTATCACAGAGTCGTACTGCGTAGCTGTTGGCCCGGTCCACCGCGAGAGATACAGTCAGTCAAGTATTGTTCAATCTTGAGAGGACTGCGGGAGCATGAAAGCAACCCGGCAACCCCTGGAGTCATGGGGTATGTCGTGAACTGAGTCTCACGCACACAAGGCAAGGATCAGCACGCTCGATGGTCGGACAGGGAAGACTACGAGGATACTAGTGTACCCAACCTGTTGCCCAGCCGACAGTTGATTGAAGGTCTCAAAAATAAAATAATAAAATTCCCAAAGGAATAAAAATCAAAAGTAAAATCTTCCAGGAGACTGGCTCCTGAGAGCCACGTCTTCTCCTTCTGCTAGGCAGAAAAAAACTGAGGCTGATTAGCTGCAGATGGAAGGGTAATGTCCGGAGGGACCGCCCCCCTGGGCGGGGCTGTTCAGCTCTGGCTTGTTCTAGAATGTTTTAACCTCTAACATTCTGCCTAGGTCTTCTCCTGCGAGCAGGGACATATACCCACACGTAATCAGTATGAGAGCTGCGTCGGTCCATGGACGATAAGAGAAATCCTATTTACTCTTTCGTTCATGGACTGACAAAGCTTCCAAAACCGAGGGGTGGGAACAGCATTAAAACAACTTCACCCCAAAACAAAACAGAGGAGTTGCAAGTCTAAACAGCCGCAATACCTTGCAGCAGAAAGAAGCATCCGAAGATGTACACACATCAACTTGTAAAGTTTAGTGAAAGTGTGAACGGATGAGCAGGTCGCCGCCTTACACACCTGGTGAAATAGACGCTAGATGCTCTCAGAGCTCGGGCAGCGTCCAAAAAATATAACGTATAAAAAAAAATCCCCCGGACCAGTGGGCCCGAAGGGAGCCATGTCCTTCTGCTTGCTAGACAGAAAAAAACTGATCTGCGAGGTGCAGAGAGAGGGATTATGCCCAGAGGGTCCGCCCCCTGGGCGGTGCTGTAGAAGGTGTAATGTAAGACTTTTTACAAGTTTTTTCTGCCTAGTCACTCCTAAAGATAGGATAATACCCACTTGTCAATAGGAAGCTGTGTCAGTCCATGAACGAAAGAGTAAAATGTTTTGAGGCCTAAAGTATTTCGACAGAGAATGCAAATGAATAAGTGTCAAAACCTGAATGTGGACAAGAACACCGGCACACCAAGGTGGACAGGAACAGAAAAGGAAACTATGGTGGCAATATCCTCCACAGAAGAGATCGAAGCCGGCCCACCAGAGTCTACCTGTATCTTAAATAACACTTTTGGGTAGACTAAAGCTTTAATATCTTACATACAAAATTTAAATAAATAATAAAAAAAAAAATACATTTTATATTTCTGAAAAGCTATGACATTTATTTCTTGCTCCATTGGGTTCCATTTGGGTGAACCTGTCCCCCAGCTGATGTAATGCCTCTCCACTGAGTTATCCTACTCAATTTGGTTCTTAGCTTTTTGGTGTCTAGAGCTGGCAATAGACATTCCAGTGTCTCCTCTGCCATTGCTAACTTTACCTAAAATTGCCAGATGCCTGGCTGTCATATTGATCCTCCGGCTTCAATACTTTGAGCTTCTGACCAGAAACAAGAATTTTGTTTGCGGTCAAGAGGGTCATGGCTGGCGCAAGGATGGGATTGTTGGCCAAAGTGGGCTCATTGGGTGCAGTAGAAGTCTGAGAGGTCAGAACGCTCTATGTACATGAGATCAATGATTCAGCTCCACAGCCAGATGGCTAGCATTTGCGGAATGAAATCAACAATGGCAGCCTCCATTCTCCCTCCATAAAGGTTCCTTTAATTTTTATTAGGTACAAGTAAAAAAAAAAAAGCATAATAATCCCATCATTGTATTAGTTCTAGTTACCCTGCAGAAGGAAGGACTTACTTAGCAAGCTGCTTTTCTGCATCAGCACAAAGTTCCAGAAGCCCCATCAGCACGGCCGATACATCCATATACGGCTCCCACACCGTGAAGCCACGTCCGATCAGATCAATAGCTGTCCTGCGGATGGTGCTGTGAGGGGGGAGCTTGGGGCTAGGTGGCTGCAACAGTAAGAAGGTCAAAGCTTTGCCTGTGATTAAAAAGAAAACAAAAAAAAAGATATATTGCATTAAAAGCCATCCCTTGAATGAGTAAAACGGTTTTACAAGACTTAACAGCAGATTAAACGGGCAGCGCGGTAAAAAAGATCAGCCGCCTCAGCAGAAAGGTGCAGGACTTCCGCAGCGCATCAGCTAAAAAGCATAAAACTTAATGGGGAGGAAAATTGTTTGACAGACAAATGATTGCATATGGTACCTGACGTGTCGGGGGACAGGGGCGGCCAGGAGGAGAGAGGATGAAAGTGGAAAGGAAGGCTGGCACTGGCTCCTTCAGATCTCGCAAGACATTTAGGGTAAACGCCATGATATAGACATTATTGATCAATAACAACTGTTCAATTGCTAATCACTAATAGCTATTACAGCCTCATTAATCCTTTGCTGAGTAAACGCAGAAATCATTACATCTCTTGTGTATAATCTCACCAGAAAAGATTCGTTTTGTCCAATAAACAGATTTAAAAAATAAATAAATATGTACACAGTTGAGTTGTACAGGAGAAAGCAAATTGAATAATAAAAAAAAAAAAAAAAAAAACTACAAAGCAACCGCACACACTGTGTGTCCAATGTTGGAGAGATTGATTTTTGGTATTACATAACACGATGTATGGTGCTATATAGATGAAACATGCTGTTAGGGAACCATAAAATGTATAGAAATAGCGCAGGGAATTATTTACGGGCAACCTTGTATGGAATGAGTTCATGGCACTATACGCCATCTTTTATGGACACAATAAATCCAAGATGGATGTGGTTTTGTTGTCTGAGATTCAAAGAGATTTAGTCACGTAGAAGAGGGAACTGACTAAAGGAGAACTCCAGTCCAAATAATGTGCGTTAAAACCACTATAATCAATGGCTGATCAGATCTATTTGCCTTCTTGATAATATGCAGATTTGGTGTAAGGGGGATTATGGTGTGGGGTTGTTTTTCATGGGTTGGCCCCGGCCCCTTAGTTCCAGTGAAGGGAACTCTTAAGGCATCAGCAAACCAAGACATTTTGGACAATTTCATGCTCTCAACTTTTTGGGAACAGTCTTCCTGTTCCAACATGACTGCGCACCAGTGCATAAAACAAGGTCCATAAAGACATGGATCAGCGAGTTTGGGGTGGAGGAACTTGACTGGGTCCTGACCTCAACCCAATAGAACACATTTTGAATGAATTAGATTGGAGACTGCGAAACAGGATTTCTCATCCACATTAGTGCCTGACCTCACAAATCCACTTCTGGAAGGCGCCCCAACAGGTCATGTTTTCAGGATTTCCCTCAGATGAAATGGCTGTAGTAATTACTAAGGCAGCGAAACTGATTAAATCACCTGTGCAAAATGGAAAACCTGAAAACATGACCTGTTGGGGCGCCTTGAGGACTGGAGTTGAGAAACACTGCAATAGACAGACACACTCCTAAACCTTGTGGACAGCCTTCCCAGAAGAGATGAAGCCGTTATAGCTGCAAAGGGTGGGCCAGCTCAATATTGAAGACTTAGATGCCCTTAACGTTCATGTGCGTGTAAAGGCAGGTGTCCCAATACTTTTGCTATATATATATATACACACATATATATATATATACACACACACACATATATATATATATATACACACACATATATATATATATATATAAACACATACATACACACACACACACACATATATATATATATATATATACACACACACACATATATATATATATATAAACACATACATACACACACACACACACATATATATATATATATATATATACACACACACACACACACACAGTATATATATATATATATATATATATATATATATATATATATATATATATATTTTTTTTACTTGGTTAAACACTGCTCACTGGAGTACTCCCATGTACCCCCATCCCTTAAGTACTAATAAAGAGGTAAATAACAGTGCTCCCAATGGACACAGGGTGGTGGCAGGTACTAGTGGTGGGCCGCAGTCAAGAAGTTGGAGATGTTGAGGCATTGGTCAAAAAAACTCAAAGGAACCATGCTGTAAAATGGCTGATCGCTTGCCCATTTTCCGGCGTTTTACCTGTGGTTTTAGCCGGGGTCTCATAGACTATTAGGTTGTGCATTTTCGCTGTGCTTTGAGAAAGCACATCAAAGATGCAGCATTCAGGACTTTTGGTGTGCTTTCAGAAATCTGGCAAAAACGCATGACCTCACAGAAGTCTATAGGACTGCATCCAAAACCGCAGGTAAAATACACGGAAACCGTGAAGACAACTGCAGCGCACCCGAGTGAATCTATCCTTACCTCAAAAGGAGATTTATCCCCCAAAGAGAGTTTAAAAAAAATCTTGAAAAATAAAATGGTGACAAAAAATGATAAAGAAATACTTATCTCAGGCTCAGTAAATATTGCCAGCACAACAGATATAAGAGATATAGTCCAAATGTTTATTCAGATGATCACAGGCAGTACTTCCGCTGAACCATGCCCATTAAGGTGGTGAGGCATTTACAGGGACTAAACTAGGCCAAGTGATCAAGCATTTACAGGTTTATAACAGATGGAAACGAGGCAAAATGTTGTATCCTCACCACCTGTCAAAGGTGCAGCAATAACAGTTGCACGTTCAAACATAGCCTAAAAGTTCATAACTTCTAAAGTGATGCAGACATTGCAAATTTTCTCACCAGAACACAGAGTGCACCAGGTGATTATAATAAACAAGACCCTCCTTTTCAGAATCATTCTGCACAAGACATGGTCAAGCAACCAGTTATTTCTTCAGAGCAGAAACAGGTAGGAATCTTCAACAAAGTTTGTTAACATTCTTTCAATGTACATAGATCACCCAGAGGGGATTTTTCTTTTTTATCTTTAACAAAAGTGGAATTACTCTTTAAGCCTTGTCCTTTTCTTGGAGTTTTTTAACTATTGCCTTGAGATGTTGAAGTGAGATCGCTGCATTCTCCTCTCTGACAGAGACAGGAAGGGGGAGAAACCAAGCCCATACATTTCCCAAGGTTAAAAACATACATTTCAGTCATGAACAGCTGTGGATCCCTATTAGGCCTGCTCCGAATATGCTGCTCTTGTCTTTGTACTCCCTTATTATCTTTCCAGCAGTAAGGAATGAAGACACTGGGGTCAGCCACGGCAGCCATTAGATATTCAGGACCTCTGCAGAGGTCACAAGAGCAGCTTAGAGAAATATCAGGACAGGCTGGCTTGGCATTTAACAGAAGCCTTGAAGGTTATTCCTTGGGAAAAGGAAGAATCCAGAGACTTTCAAGATGCGAGACTGAAACCTTGCTAAATACCCCTAGCAGGCTTATATTTGCCCAGCTTCCACAGACTATTTAAACATGTCTTTGGGGTACATGGATTACGCACATAAGGTAGGGATTATTAGTACGGCCACTGGAAACGGGCACACAAAATTAAATTTCAGCACTATTCCTCTGCGAAAATCCTACAAACCAACAATACTGTGCCACAAACTAAAGGGCAACTCTATTGAAAAACACGTATAGGATCCGTTTTCCGGCTGACTGATTTGTTAAGTGTTGCACATACACTTGGAAGCCATCCAAGATCTTGAGGCTGCAAAACTGGGTGACAGTACCTTTTAGAGCTGCAAATTCTACATACTCTCTTCGTCACCCACCCCACTTACTGATTTCTTGTTGAACCACGAGAGTAAGTCACTAGGCGGCCAACTGTCCACCCTGAAAGAGCTAGCCAGTTTTCATGACTCTTTAAGGAATACATCAACTAAGGCTGGTTTCACACTGGGGCGGTGGGTGCGGTGGCGGTATAGCGTCGCTATTTTTAGTGGCGCTATAACATCGGGATTGTTGAGCTATTCGGCCGCTAGCGGTGCGGTTTTAACCCCCGCTAGCGGCCAATAAAGAGTTAATACCACCCGCAAACCGCGGCTACAGCCGCGGTTTGCGGGCGGTATTACCGCGGTATCCCATGCATTTCAATGGGAAGGAGCGGTGGAGGAGCGGTAAACACACCGCTCCTCTCACCGCTCCAAAGATGCGGCTAGCAGGACTTTTTTTACCGTCCTGCTAGCGCACCGCTCCAGTGTGAAAGCCCTCAGGGCTTTCACATTGGAGAGAAAGGAGCCGCTGTTTAGGCTCGGTTTGCAGGCGCTATTTTTAGCTAAATAGCGCCTGCAAACCGCCCCAGTGTGAAAGGGGCCTAAGGAATGTGTTTTTGTAATGGGAGTTACAAGGGGTTGATAGTTTTTGTAGTAACAAGGGGTATCTACAGGTATACCTAGAGATGTCATGTGGCCGAGCACTAATTGGTGAATGTTTCAGGGAGGAGCTTTCTGCAACAAGCCAACCCGTCCCAGCAAATCAGAGCCTGCCTCAGTAACATGAACACAACTTTAGAGGCATAACAATTGCCATAAAATGCAATTATCACAAGAGAATCTTATGCAAATGTTGGTTCCCTAGCTTTGGCTTTATTAATTTCTAGGACACTGACTTGGAACAAGTATAGCAAAAGGAATTTTCCTACACCCATTTACATCATGCTTGTTTTGAGTCTGTGACTCAATGTATTGGAATACCAAGTTAACGGGCATTTTCAGAAACAGGCCAGCAATGACAGCCCCAATATTTATCTACCCTCCAGACTTACCCCATTACGCCTTAAAGAGAACCACATACAGGGCAATACAAGAGGTTAGCTCTCCTCAGCAGCATATTCATCAGTCATAACATTAGGACTACCCACCATAACCCGTTGAAGTATGCACTCCACTAGACCTCTGAAGGTATGCTATGGCATCTGTCAGTAGCAGATAATTTTTGTCCTGTAAGTTGCGCGGTGGGGCCACCATGTATTGGACTTGTTTTTCCAGCACATCCCACAGATGCTTGATTGGATTGAGATCTGGAGAATTTTCTTCAATACCTTGAATTCATCAGACCAGGCAACTTTCTTCCATTGCTTTTGCAGTCCAGTTCTGACGCTCACATGCCCATTGTAGGCCCTTTTGGCTGTGGACATGGGACAGCATGGGCACTCTACACAGCCCCATACACAAACTGTGATGCACTGTGTGTTCTGACACCTATAAGAACAAGCATGAACATTTTCAGCAATTGAAGCTACAGTAGCTCTTCAATTGGTTTGGACAACACAGGGCAGCCTTCCCCCTCACACGTGCATCAATGAGCCGTGGTTGGCCGTAACCCTGTCACAAGATCACCTATTTTCCTTCCCTGGAACCCTATTTGGTAGGTCCTGACCACTGCAGACCAAGAACATGCCACACGAGCTGCAGTTGTGGAGCTGATCTGCCCCTGTCGTCTAGCCATTACAATTTGGCCCTTGTCAAAGTCGCTCAAATCCTTATGCTTGCCCATTTTTTCTGCTTTTACCACACTTCAGGGACAATATGTTCACTTGCTGCCTAATAATATATCCCAGCCACTTTCAGATGCCATTGTCGCAAGATAATTTTATGGCTGATTGGTGGTTGTAGATCAAAAAAGTAGAAAACCTTAGTTAACCCTAATCAGTCTTCCTTATTTCCCTTTTTCCCCTAGTTAATTTTTCTGCTCTTTTTTTTTATTTCAATTTTTTTATCATTATTAATACTTTTTTTTTCCATTTGTTTCTATTTTTGCTATCTAATATACCCCGCCCACTCTGAGATGCCATTGTAACAAGATAAACAATGTTATTCACTGTGCCTGTCAGTGGTCATAATGTTATAGCCGATTGGTATACTTGCCTTCCTTTTTTCTCCCACGTCAAACTGTTCGGCTAATAGGAGCAAAGAAAAGCCCCGTGTAGGCTCGGGATTGCCAGAGTAAAAGCCTACACAGGAAAATGGACAGCCCGTATACTGATTGACTTAGGGCTGTCACATGAAGTAAGTCACATTCTCCCCCATACTTGAAGATCTAAGAGTGAGAAAGATAAATTCACTATATGGCCATGTTGATGGCAATAGGGATGTTGATAATCCTCCACATTATTGATTTTAGGTGTACAATGCCAGCTCCATAAAGACATGATTTTATGAATTTTGTGTGGAGGAACTTAAGTGGCATGCTGATCTCACACTGGAGAGAAAGGAGCAGCTCTTTCAGGGCGCTTTGCAGGCGCTATTGCGCTAAAACTGGAGCTTTCTCTCCAGTGTGAAAGCCCAAGGGCTTTCACACTGGAGCGGTGCTCTGGCAGGACGGTAAAAAACAAGTCCTGCCAGCCGCATCTTTGAGGCGCTGTAGGAGCGGTGAATACACTGCTCCTAAAGCGCCCCTGCCCACTGAAATCAATGGGCAGCACCTCCGAACTGCCGGCAAAGCGCCGCTGCAGCGGCATTTTGCGGGCAGTTTTAACCCTTTTTCAGCTTTTAGCGGGGGGTCAAAAGTGCCCCGCTAGCGGCCGAAAATCGTAGCAAAAATTATGGTAAAGCCCCGCTAAAAATAGCGGCACTTGACCGCCAATGCCCACGACGCCCCAGTGTGAAACTAGCCTAAAGGTTTAACCTCATATTATATGGTTTTGGTAAATCTGAAGACAAAAATCTGCAGAAAATCTAAAAGTGTGTATGGGGCTTTAGTCTGCAAATTGTGAGCCGAGTCTTCCCCATCCAACATCTGTATCTGACCTCACAAATGCTTATTTGGCTGAAGGGACACAAATTCCCACAGACACTCTCCAAACTCTTGTGGAAAGCCTCCTTCGTGTAAAGGGCCTCAAGAGCTCTCAAGAGCTCAGGAAACTGCATATACTGTATAACATTCATGTTCTGGAATAGGATATCCAAATGCTCACCTGTTCACAAACGTAGAAATATAGAGTATATGTTGGGGATTATTGAAAACCTGTTGCTTTGCACCAAATGTTATGCTTTAAGTACACGTGCTCCTTTAAAAGTACTTACAGCAAACATAAAACTGAAATCAAAAGGGATAAATACATTTAACCAAACTAATAAATATGATGGTTGTGAAAGAGCCCTTACACAGCCTTTCCTTTTTTTTAGCCAAAGAAAAAAAAATTATTGGAGGGAAAAAACACATCTCAAGCCAGTACATCCAATTAAGAAAATTGCATATTAAGCGTAAAGACATATCAATATTAACAGCTCCATACCCAAAATAGGTTATAAAGTTGAACTCTTCCAAACATATGCTTTTTCCAGTCCTTTAACCATATTAAAACACATAATCAAGATAACCCATTCAGTTACTTTATACCTCATTCTCAACCGGCGTTCATGCCAAGTAACCTGTCCATAACCAGATCCACCGGGGCAAGCCCAGGCACATCCAGCCACGAACCCCAGAGTTTTTCAAATTTTTGCGTGCAACCCGTGTTGATAGATCACTTTCTCCATCCGGAGCACATTACCCACAGCATTGATCAATTCCGCAACTGTCGGGGATTCTCTGACTTCCAATGTGTCATTATTAACTTACGGGCCAAGAATAAGGTTCTAACAATTGCAACTCTAGTACACTCTTCCCATTCAAATTCCTCAAGCAGATTGAGCAAGCAGGGTTTAGGATCTAGAGCAGGGGTGCCCAACCTTTTGAAGAGCAAGGGCCACTTAAGCGACTTGGTAACTGATCCTGGGTCACAATGAGTGGAGAGGGTGGATAGCAGCCCACTCGGCTCTATAGAGCCCACTCTACTCTCAGGTAATAGAAATCTATGGCTCAGTGCAGGTAACCCGCAGGTGCACTTCTCTGTACCTGTGGATCAGTTTGAAAGCAGCCCAGTAACCACTGCAGAACAGATATGCCCATATACACACACACTGTTATTTTAGTAATAAAGACTTACCTTTAATAACCGTATTCTATTCTATTTTATACCATCCCAGAGCAGGAGGTCGTGGGCCACATCAGAGGGCTCCGCGGGCCACACGTGGCCCCCGGGGCCACTGGTTGGGCACACCTGATCTAGAGGGAGAGAGATCTGAAATATCCTGTTAAGATTGTACACCACTCCCTTCCAATACGAATGTAATTTTGGGCACCTCCTCAGTAGATGAATCATGTCTCTATGATCCCGTTTACATCTAATGCATGTCAGAGTAGACAAGAGCCCCATAGTATGCAGTCTGTGAGGGGTATAGTATACCCTCAAAAGAATATACATTTGTGTTAATCTTTAGGAAACATTCAGGGAGCAGAGCGGTACCGACTGAAGGAGCTTCATCCCATTGATCCCCGTCCATCTGACCAACATCCCTCTCCCATTTATCTCTTCTTACACAGCCTTTTCACCAAGTGCGGTAGTCGCTACGATGCAACTATGTCTATTGTGTGATGTATATTTAACAGCAAAGATGGTCACTTTCCAAAGCACTGGAAGATAATAGTGTGAAACCATTCTGCAGCTTTTATCAATGTAATAATCTGCATATAAACCAAAAGACTTTGCACAACAGTACATCCAATGCAATTCTAATACAGAAATGTTTGCACAAATACTGAGCCCATTGGATCTGATATGCAACTGATAGGTTAAACACAAGCTCAGTCCACAAATTGGTGGCTTCTTAGCTCCTTCAAATAACTTTCAGCCTAGGCAAAGATCACATGTGCTTTAAAGTGTAAGTAAACCCACCTATTGTTTTCAGCCAAGGAAGCTGCCATCTTTGCCTCTGGTTAATCTACACATGCCATGATGCTGCACATGTGATCAGTTATGACACCAGATATTGGATGGTTTGACAGTTTGGTTAAGAAGAGCATAACCAATGGGAGTGTTACATTTAAACTTTTTGGAAAATGGTAAATGGATGGGTTTACTTCTGCTTTAACTACCAGGACCACTGTGGTTGCAAATATCATTGCAGACCTTGGAGAACTGCTCTGGAATGTTTTGTAGGGGAACATATTTTAATGCTGGAAAAACAAGATCTCCAAATAGTCATAATGATCTATCTGTAAAATATTTTTCCCTGTACAGGCATTTCTTGGTTCTACCAGTGTCTCTTATTTTATGTAGCTAGAATACCTAGACTTATCAGATTTCCATTTTTAAACTCATCTTAGAGCAGCCTTTTTTCATCCAGGGCTCTGTGTAATTCTAGGGTTCCCCCAGGGGTTGCTTGAAGTTCATTGAACAGTGACTGGTTGAATGCCCAACTTAAGGTAGAACTATAGGCAAAACGTTTTTTTTCATTTTGGATAGAGCAAGGAAGGGTTATAACCCCTGTCAGATTTTGTTTTCGCCATCTGTGTCCCATTGTGAAGATTTATCTTCACTTCCTGTCCCATAGCCAAACAGGAAGTGAGAGGAAATCCATGCAAATTAAAAGAATTCCTTGGGGACCTTCAGGTCACCAATACTAGTGTCCTTATTGAAAGATTTCCCCTCTATTACTTTTCCAGGGACAACCCAAAATTTGGGATTTTCTTTTACTTTCAAAGATAATGGTAAACAGGACAAACAGAGAAGGTTTATCTCCTTAACAGGGACACAGACAGCAATAAAACAAGCATTCTAATCTAATCCCTCTCCACTCCATCCAAAACTTAAAAAAATAAAAAAATAAGTTTTTCCTTTAGTTATACTTTAAGATGATTCCATAGTTCAGGCCCAGGACCAGTTGAGCCTCTTCTTTTAGCACTTATAAAAACAATCACTGACACCAATAGCATTCTTAGCTGTCTGTAAGAGGTGCATTCTTCCCACTGACCACCAATGTAAGCAAGGTGACTTCGTGCTTTTAACCCCTAATGAAACTGAGCCGTCTTCTCACTGAACTGCAAGGTTAGTGAAGTTCTTCTTATACTGACGGCCAATGTAAGGGGGCACCTTTTCACTTGCCACTAATGTATGGGCACTAACCTGACCATCAAGGTACCGTAGGTGGCCACTATTCCACTTAGCAAGAATATAAGGGGTGCTACACTGACCACCAATGTAATGGGGCACTTTTCCATGGATCACCAATGTAAAGGGGTACTACACTGACCACCAATGCAAGAGGGCACTTTTCAATTGACCACCCATGTAAAAAGGGAACTACAATAACCACCAATGCAAGGGGGCACTTTTCAATTGACCACCCATATAAAAGGGCACTACAATAACCACCAATGCAAGGGGGCACTTTTCAATGGACACCAATATAAAGGGGCACTACAATGACCAGCAATGTAAAGGGCACTTTTCCATGGACCACGAATGTAAGGAGGCACTTTATCACTTATAACAAATGTAAGGGGGCATATTACCCCACTGACCACCCTTGTTCAGGGACACATGTCACAGGCATACATTTCAATGCCTTTGTAGCTTTTCTGCCCATTCTTTCATGATTGCTAGTAACAATTAATTTGTCAAAGAGGGCAGGTTTGGGGGTTAAAACTGATTCATTCTGGGTGTCAAATACCCTAAGCACATCATATTCCTTATTCTTTTTTTAATACATCTACAACCTACTAATCATGCTAACGTACCATGAATTGTAGATATAATACACGTTAACATGGGTTCCCTTTTTTTCAAGAGTTCCTAAATGTTAAAAAGAAAGTGGAACTTCCACTCATCGGATTCCTCTCCCCCTCCAGTGCCACAATTGCCACCTTTCAGGGGGGAGGGGGGACAGGATACCTGTCTGACAGGTATCCTTTTCCACTTCCAGGAGTCTGGGCCGTGGCCCGTGACGTCACCGCAGGGCTCCCTCCTCTTCCCCCGGTCGCTGGGCCAGTAGGAGAGAGGAGCGGGCCTCGCGCATGCGCAGTAGGGTTCCCGGCGTGAGGCCAAAAGGCTACACTGCCGGGTACCCTTACCCACAATGGCGGCGGCAGCACCCAACAGCTGATGGAAAAATCAGCTGCGGGTGCCAACATCGCTGGACTCCAGGACAGGTAAGTGTCCATTTATTAAAAGTCAGCAGCTGCAGTATGTGTAGCTGCTGGTTTTAATTTTTATTTTTTGGGGGTGGAACACCGCTTTAACGGGGGCACAGACCGCAATTAAATTTGACAAGCATTCTAATCCCTCTCTACTCTATCCAAAATAAAAATAAAAAATAGGATTTTTGTACTCACCGTAAAATCCATTTCTCTGACGTCCAGGGACTGACACAGCTGGATACTGTAAACGTGTGGGTATATGTCCATGCTCGCAGGAGAAGATCTAGGCAGAATGTTAGATTGTTAGAAACATACATTCTAGAACAAACCAGAGCCGAACAGCCCCGCCCAGGGGGGCGGTCCCTCCGGACATTACCCTCCCACCTGCAGCTAGCAGCCTCAATTCGTAACAAAGCAGTACAAACCTTAAAAGGAAGGGTGGGTGCTGTGTCAGTCCATGGACGTCAGAGAAATGGATTTTACGGTGAGTACAAAAATCCTATTTTCTCTTATCGTCCATGGACGGACACAGCTGGATACTGTAAACGTGTGGGACGTCCCAAAGCAGTATCAGAAGGGTGGGAGCAGTAGTAAAGGAACAACCAAAACTTCACTCCAAACAAGCAAAGCTCCTCAACGGAGGAGTTGCAACATTAAACAGCGGTCTGCAATGCTTTGCGGCCGAAGGAAGCATCCGGAGATGCAGCCACATCAACCTTATAAAATTTTGAAAAGGTATGAACGGACGACCAGGTCGCCACCTTGCACACTTGTGCAACCGACGCTTGATGTCGGAAGGCCCAGGAAGCACCAATTGCCTTGGTGGAATGCGCCGCAACCGGAAAGGGAGGCGCCCGCCCCTTAAGGGAATAGGCCTGTATGACGGTCTGCCTGATCCACCTAGAGAAGGTGGCAGACGACACCGCTCGGCCCTGTTTTGGGCCAGACACAGACTTCGAATGGAAACAGTAGCAGACAGGTACACCCGTAAGGCTTGTACCCATCTTAATGTATGAAGCGCAAACTCTCAGGGATGCGATGGGTGAGGACACAAGGACGGAAGAACAATGTCCTTCTTAAGGTGAAAGGCCGAGACCATCTTTTGAAAAGAAGGACGGTCGTGGGCGCAACACCGCCATATCCTTATGGAGGACCAAGTAAGGCGACTTGCAGGACAAGGCCGCCAACTCAGACACCTGTCTAACCGAAGCAATGGCCACTAAGAAGGCCACCTTCTGGGACAAGGTCAAGAGAGGAATCTCTCTGATATTCTCAAAGGGATGTTCTTGGAGAACCGAGATGCATCCAATTCAGATCCCAAGTAGGGAGAGGAGGCTTGACAGGGGGGGGGGTCACATGGCAAACCCCCTGCACAAAAGGTGCTAATCAAGGAATGGCCCGTAGCGGTCGTTGAAAAAGACAGCCCGGGCCGAAATCCGACCCTCAAAAAGGTATGCAAGGCCAGCTTTTGGGTCACACCACGCTGTAAGAACAGCAAAATCCTGGGAACGGAATACATCTGAGGACGCCACTCAAGTTCCTCGCACATAGCGATGTAAGCCTCCCAGGTACGGTGATATATCTTTCTGGAGGAAGATTCCCGTGTCAACATAGAAGAGATGACCGAATACGAGAGAACTCGGTCCTTCAGCACCTGGCTTTAAACCGCCATGCCATTAAAGCCAAGGACTGTAAAGCAGGATGAAGTATGGGATCATGAGACAGAAGGTCCACCCCAATAGGCAGTCGCCAAGGAACGTCTGCGACTAGCCGAAGTAGATCGGCATACCAATGTCGCTGTTCCCGGAGCAATGAGGATCGCCGGAATGGCCTCAGCCCCTACTCTGCGAAGCAGGCGAGGCAACAACAGTAGCGGAGGGTAAGCATATATCAGGCAATACTGCCCCCACGGGCTTCCAACGCGCATGACGCGTCCGCCCAGGGGTCCCTGGACCTGGCCACGATCTTGCCACCTTGCGAGTGAGTCGAGAGGCCATAAGGTCCACTTCCGGTGCCCCACCTCCGGTAAAGGAGGTGGAAACACCTCCGGATGCAATGACCCTTCCTCTGCAATGCACATGGCCGACAGGACCGTTTTGCAGCGAGATGTATGAAAATCCCAAAGAGACTCCGCAATGTATCGGAGAAGAGAGGCCCCGGTGTACAGGGTGCGTCAACTGTTGGCCAATATAGGCAACTTGAGGGAACTTCCCTAGAAACTCGGTCAGAGGACTAGTACCTAAGCCTCCACAGGTGGCGCAAACCCACCCCGGGCACAGAGACCCTAAAGGCTAAAAAGCAGTTGCAGTGCACCTGCTAGACGACTGATGGATGAAGCAGAGGCTTTTACCCAGTCATTGAGCGACAAAAACGCCAGAGACGCAGCCACTAACGGGCGTAACGCTAACCTCAGCCTGGCGAACACAGTCCAAGCCAGCGCTTATGATCACCACTGAAAGCAGGTGGAAAGTGGTACCCCTGAAACCAGATATCCTTGTGACAATGCTCCATCCAGCAGCTACCCATGGATAAGTGCTGATTGTACAAACACATAGTTTATACCATGTATTGCGTCAAACGCGCAAATACAGTGTGGGAGGAAACCCACCCAGCCACAAAGAGCATAATACAACCACATACGGCGTATGTAGTTTAGTATGTGTGGATAAACCTATTAAACACGTTTATACTGTGCCAGCGACGAAGGCGCGCACATCATCGGGGCTTGGACGTAAACCAGCCACGCAGATTGCGTACACAACCGTGTAGGTATGTTAGCCTGCGAATAAACAAATTGCACATGTTTATACTGTGCATAGCGCTGAAAATGCGCACACCATTGGAACGCAGGGGAGAAACCTGAGCACCCGGATGAAACCCACGCAGACTGCATACAAATACCGTGTAGGTATTATAGTATGTGTGCTAAACATTTTGCACAAGCCCATGTGTGCATAGCACCGAAGGTGCGCACACCGTTGGCGCGTGGGAGGAACCGAAGTACCCCACGCATACTCAGAGAATGCAATACCTACAACTACTGTGAATGTATTTAGTGTTGTGTATAAACATAATGTGCATGTTTACACCGTGTATTGCACCAAAGGCACGCATGTCATGTAGCATGGGCGGAGACCCGGAGGAAACCCACGCAGATTGTACAGACATACCGGGTAGGTATGTTAGTATGTGGATATCCCATCGCACAAATTTAGACTGTGCATAGCGCCGAAGTGCCCATACCATTGGAGTGTGGGAGGGAACCGGAGTACCCGGAGGAATCCCACACAGACTGCATGCACATACCGCGTAGGTATTATAGCATGCGTGATAAACATTGAACATGTTTAACTGTGCAGAAGGCCAAAGGCGCACATACCGTCAGCGCGTGGGAGGAAACCGGAACACCCGGAAGAACCCCACGCAGACAGCACACAGATACCGTGTAGGAATGATAGCATGTGAATAAACATATTGCACATGTTTATGCTGTGCATTTCCATTGGAGCATGGGGGGAAACCGGAGTACCCAGAGGAACCCCACGCAAACAGTATACCCATACTGTAAACACGTATAGTATGTGCAATAATCATATTTGAACATGTCTATACTGTGCAGAGAGCCGAAGCGCACATACCATGAGAGCGCAGGACGACACCAGAGCCCCCGGCGGAAACCCGCGCCGTCCCAGAGAGTATAATACATACATATACTGTGAATGTATCTGGAGTCGTGCATAAACATATTTTGTACGTTTATATCATGTATGGCACTGAAACACAGCATTGGAACATGGGGGGACACCCACACAGACACAGAGACCAATAACACATACATACACTGTGAATGTATCCAGTGTAGAGGTATAGGATGAGTTTAAATTATGGCGCAGAGGCGCATAATCTTCTCTGTATCATTCCAACCTGCTTGACTGTGCTGCCGAAGCAGCATGCAGGTAACAGGTAAGCTCTGATCCTCAGACCGTGTGTCTGTCAGAGCCCAGAGCGTTCCCCAGGAAATGGCGGGAAACCACAGGTGCAGAGACCCTGTTGTTGCATCAGGACATCACACAGAAGGCTCACAGGGACTAGAGACATAGATGAATAAAGTCCCCCCCACCCCCCACACCATGCTGCACCGACCAGGGGGAGGGAAACACTGTGTACCACTGTATCATCCATGCTTCTCTTGACGCAGCATGTGAGGAAAACAGTGAGGAAGCTGTGTAAAAGAAAAGCTTGAAGGAACCAAGGGAAACAGCATCCACCTGAGGTTCCTCAGCCACAGCACCCAGCTTGAGAGTGTTCCTTACATCATCAATGAGTTCACTTACAAGCGCCGTGTCATTCACTGACACAGAACTGGAGCCTTCCTCACAAGGGAATGTCCTGTTCATAAACATTAAATATTCAGATCTAGGGTGCTGAGCACAGTAGCTAGGCCCATATCTGAATCAGAGCACTCCTTCACTAAAGATTTTTGTGGGGAGAGGGGGCTTATAGGCTGCTTTCGCTCGCACACCGCTTCCATTCTGACAAGGAATGATTCCAGGACTGCCGACAACTGGTCCATAAGGACCGCAGGTGCAGGAAACATATGAACATGTTTAACTGTGCAGCACTGCCAGTTGCCCCAGGCAAGTGTTGAGAGCAGGTGTATCAGACTCCATAACGCCACCATCTGAGACCTTACAGACTATACAGTGAATATACAGTCCACCCACTGGCTACGCTGAGGCTGAGGAGGGGATACCCGCAGGACTCACCAACCCTTAAGGACCGCTCAGTCCTGCTGAAGAAACCGCGCTGTGAGCCTGAGGAGAGTGAAGAATCTGTGAGGAGATTCGCGCCGCCGCTAGAGGCCGAAACCAAAAGTAAATGTGAGGCGGCCACAAGAAAATGGCCGCCGGCCGCAGCTATAACTGTGCCATTGAACCACACCAAGATGGCCGCAGAGCGCAAAATTCAAAGCTCTAATGCGCGCTAATGGCGCACGCAATAACCACCTCAAACAGCGCTAATGGCGAACGCAATAATCACCTCACACACCAGAATAACTGCCCCTCTCTCCAGAACCCACTACAGACATGAGCACCCAGCCAGGCCAGAGTGACCCCCAAGCACAGCACCAGTACAGGGTGCAGAGAGCAGCATAACACTGGGGAGACAGGGAGAAACCCCCCATATAAAGAAACACAGCCAGCATGTACTCACCTGCAGTAGGAGAGACTACTTATCCGTCCCTTTCAGGGACCCACTGGCTTGTTTCAGACAGACCTATCACAGAGCAGTACTGCGTAGCTGTTGGTCCGGTCCACCGCGAGAGATACAGTCAGTCAGGTACTGTTCAATCTTGAGAGGACCGCGGGAGCATGAAAGCAACCCGGCCACCCCTGGAGTCATGGGGCCTGTCGTGAACTGAGTCTCACGCACACAAGGCGAGGATCAGCACGCTCGATGGTCGGACAGGAAAGACTACGAGGATACCAGTGTACCCAACCTGTTGCCCAGCCGACAGTTGATTGAAGGTCTCAAAAATAAAATAATAAAATTCCCAAAGGAATAACATTTTAAAGTAAAATCTTCCAGGAGACTGGCACTCGAGAGAGCCATGTCTTCTTTTTCTGCTAGGCAGAAAAAAACTGGGGCTGCTAGCTGCAGGTGGGAGGGTAATGTCCGGAGGGACCGCCCCCCCTGGGCGGGGCGGTTCAGCCTGGTTTGTTCTAGAATGTATGTTTCTAACAATCTAACATTCTGCCTAGATCTTCTCCTGCGAGCAGGGACATATACCCACACGTTTACAGTATCCAGCTGTGTCAGTCCATGGACAATAAGAGAAAAAATAGGATTTTTTGTACTCACCGTAAAATCCTTTTCTCTGACATCCATGGACCGACACGGCGGCTCTTATTCACTGAACGTGTGGGTTATGTCCCTGCTTGCAGGAAAAGACGTAGGCAAAATGTGAGATGTTTATACATACATTCTAAAAGCCAGAGCTGAACAGCCCCTCCGAACCCACCCCCTGCAGTCGGCAGACCACAGTTCGTAACAAGCAGTACAAACTTAAAAGGAAGGGTGGGTGCCGTGTCGGTCCATGGATGTCAGAGAAAAGGATTTTACGGTGAGTACAAAAAATCCTATTTTCTCTTATCATCCATGGACCGACACGGCGGCTCTTATTCACTGAACGTGTGGGATGTCCCAAAGCAGTGTCAAGAGGGATGGGAGCAGTATAAATGGAAAAACCAAAAACTTCACTCCAAACAAGGCAGAGCTCCTCAACGGAGGAGTTGCAACATCAAACAGTGGCCTGCAACACCTTGCGGCCGAAGGAAGCATCCAAAGATGCAGCCACATCAACCTTCTAAAATTTAGAAGAAGTATGAACAGACGACCAGGTCGCCGCCTTGCACACTTGTGCAACCGACGCTTGATGTCGGAAAGCCCAGGAAGCACCAATTGCCCTGGTGGAATGCGCCGTAATCGGAAAGGGAGGCACCCGCCCCTTGAGAGCATAGGCTTGAACGACGGTTTGTCTGATCCACCTAGAAATGGTGGCAGACGAAGCCGCTTGGCCCTGTCTTGGACCAAAGAAAGTCACAAACAGTGAGTCAGACTTCCGAATAGAAGCAGTAGCAGACAGGTACACCCGCAAGGCTCGTACCACATCCAATGTGTGCAGCGCAAACTCTCTGGGATGCAATGGGTGAGGACACAAGGACGGGAGGACAATGTCCTCAACTAGGTGAAAGGTCGAGACCACCCTTGGCAAAAGAGAAATCGCAAATGCAACACCGCCTTATCCATATGGATGACTAAATATGGCGACTTGCAGGACAAAGGCCGCCAACTCAGACACTCGTCTAACAGAAGTGATTGCCACTAAAAAGGCCACCTTCTGAGACAAAGTCAAGAGGGGAATATCCCTGATATTCTCAAAAGGAGGTTCCTGGAGAACCGAGAGTACCAATTCAGATCCCACGGGGGGAGAGGAGACTTGACAGGAGGGAGCACATGGCGAACCCCCTGCATAAAGGTTCTAACCAAGGAATGACCTGCTAGTGGTCGCTGAAAGAAGACGGCCAAGGCCGAAATCTGACCCTTATGGATACTCAAAGTTAGTTCTAGGGCCACTCTATGCTGCAGGATTCTAAGGACAGAATACGTCCGAGGACATCAGTCCAGCTCTTCGCACATGGCGATGTAAGTTGTCCAGGTACGGTGATAGATCATTCTGGAGGAAGACTTCCGTGCCCTTAATATGGATGAAATGACCGAGTCCGAGACCTCGGTCTCTCAACCCCTGGCTTTCAACAGCCATGCCGTTAAAGCCAGAGACTGAAAAGCAGGATGAAATATATGACCCTGAGACAGAAAGTCCTTCCTTATTGGCAACCGCCAGGGAACGTCCACGATAAGACGTACCAGATCGGCGTACCAGTGATGCCGAGGTCAATCCGGAGCAATGAGGATTGCCGGAAATCCCTCGGTCGCCACCCTGCGCAGCAGGCGAGGAAGCAACTGCACCGGAGGATAAACGTATAGTGGGGCCACTAACTCCTCCGAGGCATCCGCCCAAGGTTCTCTGGATCCGGCCACAAACCTTGACACCTTGCGATTGAGTCGAGAGGCCATCAGGTCCACATCCGGCGTGCCCCAACATCGGCAAGGGAGTTGAAATACCTCCGGGTGCAAGGACCACACTTCCTGGTCCAGCGTCTGGTGACTCAAATAGTCCGCCTGCCAATTGTCTATGCCCGGAATGTAAACGGCCGACAAAGCCGGCACACTTCTTTTAGCCCACTTCAGGGTACCGGCGACCTCGGAAGCCGCAGCTGAGCTCCGAGTCTTCCCTTGATGGTTGACATACGCCACCGCCGTGACGTTGTCCGACTGGATCCCAATGGAGTGATCCTGCAATCTCTCAGACCACAAGGAGAGGCACAGTCAGATGGCCCGTATTTCCAGAACATTGATCGGTAAACGAGCTTCGTCCGGAGTCCAAGCCCTTGGGCCAACAGGACTCCCCAGACTACACCTCAGCATTTCAGACTGGCGTCCGTAGTGAACACCGTCCATTGGATGGGGAGGAACGACTTCCCGGCCCGAAGAGCCGGGGACCCCAACCACCATGTCAGGGATGCCCTGACCAGGTGACTCACCTGGATCGGAAGATCCAAAGACCGCAGGGATTTATCCCCAGTGAACAAGATCTCCTTCTGCAATGCCCTGGTGTGTGATTGGGCATATGGAATGGCCTTGAAAGAGGCCACCATGAGTCCCAGGACTCTCATGCAAAACGGATTGACGACCATTTCTTTCTCGTACATCACGGGACACAGAGCGACATAGTCATTACTAATGGGTTATATAGATACCGTCAGGTGCTGGCACTGGCAACTTCCAAAACCGGAAGTACCCTCCCCTATATAAGCCCCTCCCATCCGGGAGCACCTCAGTTTTTTGCCAGTGTCTAAGGTGTTGGCCAAGAAGAAACATGTGTTTTTCACTGAGCTTGCGTACAGGTTCTTTTGGGCCTCAGTAAGCTATTCCGGATCCGACCAAAAAAGCTTCATAGCTAAACGGTCGGTACCCGGGCCTTGCAGAGAAGAGCAAGGTTTTGCCTGTAATGCTTCTCTTAGGAGAGCTGGACCCTGGGATCCAGAGCTCTGGTCATACCCACGACCAAGATGTTTTCTGTGCAGGGTGCTATACAGGTCCAGGGGAGTGGAATCCTTGGGAACCCGGTCCCTGAAGGTTTGATTACAATGCCTGCCGTGATAGGTGAAGTTTGGGCTTTTGTGGACCAAACAAAGTCCTGCGGCGGGGAACAGGTAAGTGGGGGCCCCCAGGAACTTGGTTCTATTGGGGGACCCCCAAGCCTAATTTGTCTGTCTGTTACCTAATGGTATTCCCGCAAAATTCTGGCATGCCTGTAACTACTAAAAAAATGTAATAATTTTTAATGGGGGTCAAGAAAAAAAAAATTTTTTTTATATATATTTAAGATATTAGACTGCGGTACCTGTGTTTGTCCACTAGAGGCCGCTGTGGAATGTTTTCTTGTCATGTGGACTAGTTTCTTCTCAGCAGAGCAAGTCCAGGCAGATGGTGAGTTCTCTTATGGGAAACTGCTTCCTCTGCCATGTTGCAATGCTCGTCCATCCCCCGGCCTGCGGCAAAGAGGGGCCCTGGCTCTTGTCCCTAGTCTCCATTTTTCAAAATTAGCGCCGAAGGCGCACGTGGCCGCGCGCGTGCACGCGCCTCTATATATAGAGGTGAGCCAGGAAAGGGGGCGGAGCCTGGGGGATGACGCTCTGTGTGCGCCGCAGCGCTTCTGCGCATGTGCGGGCGTCCCAGCATGTAAAAACCACAGTTGTGTGTGGTGAGCTGGCTATGAAGTACAGAGACAGAGCTGGCAACATTTAAAAAAGGCCATACAGCAAGCGGTTGATACAGGCATCCCCTAGAAAGGCACATTAGTAGACACCAACTGTGATATAGCAGCAATTGTGCTAGACTATTCTCAGTAAAAGTGGTGTATTACGGCTGGAATACCTCAGCTTTAGGCTTAGGAATATGCCGTCCAGAAGCTCCGGAACTGAATCTTCCAGGAAGCGAAGGGGGTCTCATCGGGCTCTGAGGATCTTGGGCATACTTCTGCTGCACCAGTCTCCCCTGAAGTTCAGAGGTAAGTGACCGTAGAGACCCCGCAGGGGTACTTGGTACTGTGGCTGTCCTCAGTTCACCTGCTCCTGTGTATGTAACAGAGGAGGTTTTTTCCTCAGCTCTGGGAGGATTAGAGAGAGATTGTCAACATTTATCGCTGCCTCCCTGTCAGGGAAAGCACGCCCGATCTCCGTCTCCTCCTTCAGAGTGCCTGTTAGCAGAGCAACAGTCCCATACAGGGATCGACCTGCCTGAAGGGGATCAGGATGAGGTTGATTCTGTTATAGAGGAATCAACAGTGGGGGAACCTTTTCTCAGCATCTCAAGCTGAAAGATTATGGGTTCAGTCTCTGACTAACATGGTCCGATCAGCATTTAAATATGCACCTTGCGGAACCATCAACCACTACTGTATCCTCGTTGGGGTCGCTAGAAGCCCCCAGACTGTCTGTTCTTTTCCACTTCACCCTTTACTGAAAGGGCTCATTTACCAGGATTGGGAACGTCCTGAGAAAATATTTATTCCCCCAAGAGATTTCCTGTGGTCTATCCCATGGAGGATAAGTTCATCAAAAAAAAAAAAAAAAAAAAAAATGGAAGGTCCCTACAGTGGACGCAGCCATCTCTTGTATGTATAAATCACTGACATGTCCAGTGGATAATGTCCAAATGTTCAAGAACCCAATAGATAAAAGATTGGAGTCCTTATGAAAATCTGCTTCTTTCTACAGCAAGCTTGGTGACACAACCAGCAGTAGCAGCTATTGGGGTCTGCTAAGCAGTGAAGGATCAGTTGAAACAGGTCTTGAGGGACTTGACAGATCAGCAGGCTTTGCCCTAGCTGATCTACCTAGAGCCTTAGGCTTTGCGGTTGACGCCATAAAGGATTCAGTCCATCAGGCCTCCCGCCTTACGCTGTCTATAGTACATATGCGTAGGCTCCTATGGCTCAAAAACTGGTCTGCTGAAGCTCCCTGTAAAGAATGGCTGGTTAGCGTCCCATTTCATGGGTGAACGCTTATTCAGGGAAAACCTGGACAAATATATCCAGAAAATTTCCAGCGGTAAAAATACGCTCTTGCCGGTTAAAAACAGAGTTAGAGGTCCCTCTTTAAGAGGCCTGCTTCTCCAGTCCCTGGGGCATCGGCTGTGTAACAGTTCCGACGGCCTCCTCGGTCAATTCCCGGGGGTAAAAAACAGGGACAATAGCAGGGTAATGAGAAACCCTGGGTCAGGGGAGGTACAAAACCTCCCCCAAAGTTAAATTCATTGAAGCCCCCACTCAGTCGGGTGCGGTGAGGACTCCAGTTGTTCGCAAGAGACCTGGCGGGACACGATCAAGACAGATAGGTGCTCTCCGCAGTATGTTTGGGATACAGTTTGGAGTTAAAAGACTCTCCTCCTTCCCATTTTTGAGGTCAAACGTGCCAAGGGATCCCCGGAAGAGAGAGTCCCTCCTGTTGGCACTAGAACAACTATTGCTCCAAGGAGTAATTTTGGAGGTTCCCCTGGAAGAATGAGGGTTCGGGTTTTACTCAAACCTCTTTACAGTCCCGAAGCAAACGCGGACGGGAGGCCCATATTAATTCTAAAAGGGCTATACAAATTCCTGTATATCAGGACTTTCCAATGGAGTCAATCCGATCGGTGGCCACTGCCCTACAAGGGGAGGATTGGTTAGCCGCGATCGACATCAAAGATGCTTATTTGCGCATTCCCATCTTTCCAGTCCACCAAAAATTTCTACGCTTTGCAGTAGAAGGGCGCCATTTTCAGTTCAGAGCCTTACCCTTCGGTTCGGCCACAGCACCACGAGTGTTTACAAAAATTCTGGCCCTTTATTGGCCAATCTAAGAACACAAGGTGTAATGATAATGGCATATCTAGATGACTTGTTGCTGATAGACCACTCAGTGAAAAAACTAGACGTGGTCGTTCACAAGACAATCAAGTATCTGGAATCTCACGGTTGGATTATCAACCGAGACAAGTCACCCCTAAAAACCAGTCAAAAGTCTGGAATACTTGGGGCTAAGGTTGGATTCAGGCCAGAGAAAAATATTCTTGCCTCGAGGAAAGGTGTTGTCTTTGAAAGATTTGATCCACTTAGTGGGTACAAAAAAGACAGCCGCCCATACGCCTGTATATGAGGCTGCTGGGAAAGATGGTGGCATCATTCGAAGCAGTACCCTACGGTCAATTCCATTCAAGGAATTTGCAAGGGGCCATACTGTCAGCCTGGAACAAAAAAGTTCAGGCCCTAGACTTACAATGTCCTTGTCCCCTTCCGTTCGCAAGAGCCTCCGTTGGTGGTTGGTTCCCCAGAATCTGGAAAAAAGGAAATCCTTCAGTCCGATTTCTTGGAAGGTGGTCACTACAGATGCCAGCCTTATAGGCTGGGGAGCAGTACTGGAGCAATGGTCTCTCCAGGGCAGATGGTCGGATGCAGAAAAGGCCCTGCCCATCAATCTCTTAGAGATACGAGCAGCCCGGTATGCCCTAGTAGCATGGACATCCAAACTCCAAGGGTCCCCTGTCAGAATTCAATCAGACAATGCCACAGCAATGGCATATATCAATCATCAGGGAGGCACCAGGAGTCGTGCAGCCCAGAGGGAAGTAAAATACATCCTGAAATGGGCAGAAAGATATGTCCCAGCCATATCTGCGGTATTTATTCCAGGAGTGGAGAATTGGAAGGCGGACTTTCTAAGTCGCCAGCAATTATGCCCAGAGGAAGGGTCCCTTCACCCCGAGGTTTTCTGGACAATATGTCAGCGGTGGGGAACATCGGATGTAGATCTTCTAGCATCCAGATTCAACGCAAAGGTGGACAGGTTTGTCTCTCGGACAAGGGATCCCCTAGCTTGCGGCTCGGATGCCCTAGTGTTCCCTTGGGATCAGTTCAAGCTGATATATGCATTCACACCGCCACAATGGTTACCTCGATGACTCCGCAGAATCAGGGTAGAAAAGGAACCAGTGATTCTGGTGGCTCCAGCGTGGCCCCGAAGAGCGTGGTACGCGGAGATTGTAAAATGTCAGTGGGGAGTCCTTGGTCTCTCCCACGTCGTCCGGACCTGCTTTCGCAAGGACCAATATACCACCCTTCCTTACCAGCCCTAGGTTTGACGGCCTGGCTATTGAAGCCCACATTCTAAAAAAGAGAGGGCTCTCTAATCCTGTGGTATCTACCATGATCAATGCCAGGAAGCCGGTATCCAGGCAGATCTACTATAGAATCTGGAAGGCGTACATCGCGTGGTGTGAGGCCAAGAAATGGCATCCACATAAGTACGTAATAGGTAGGATTCTGGACTTCCTACAGTGGGCTGTAGATAGGAAGCTTGCCTTGAGTACTATCAAGGGTCAGATTTCGGCATTGTCAATATTTTTTCAAAGGCCCTTGGCTTCGCATTCACTAGTCAAAGCCTTTATACAAGGAGTGATGCGTATTAGTCCTCCGGTTAATATTCCCATATGTCCATGGGATCTAAACTTGGTTCTGTCGGTTCTACAGAAACAACCATTTGAACCATTACATCATATTTCTTTGGTGCTTCTCACCAGGAAATTGATTTTTCTAGTAGCCATTTGTTCGGCTAAAAGAGTGTCGGAATTAGCAGCTATGTCCTGTAAGGAGCCATATCTGGTTATCCATAAGGATAGAGTAGTGTTACGTCCTCATCCAGCCTTTCTTCCTAAGGTGGTATCGAGGTTTCATTTGAACCAAGATGTGGTTCTTCCTTCTTTTTTCCCCAAACCTACTTCGGTAGAGGAAAAGTTATTGCATTCTTTGGATGTAGTAAGAGCAGTTAAAGCTTATCTAAAGGCCACTGCTCAGATTCGCAGAACGGATACTTTGGTTATTCTGCCGGAAGGCCCCAGAGAGGGTCAGGCAGCGTCAAAATCTACTTTAGCCAAGTGGATTCGACAGGTCATAATACAAGCCTATGGCTTGAGAAGGAGACCGCCTCCGTTCAAAGTTAGAGCGCACTCCACGAGAGCAGTTGGAACTTCATGGGCAGTGCATCACCAGGCCTCCCTGGCTCAAATCTGTAAGGCCACAACATGGTCTTCAGTACACACGTTTACTAGGTTCTACCAGGTGGACGTTAGAAGTCAGGAGGATGTCGCCTTTGGGCGCAGTGTGTTGCAGGCCGCAAAAGATCCTCATGTCTGATAGCGCTCAGCTTATATATGGTGTATCCCCCCCCTCATTGGGCATTGCTTTAGGACATCCCATTAGTAATGACTATGTCGCTCTGTGTCCCGTGATGTACGAGAAAGAAAATAGGATTTTTATAACAGCTTACCTGTAAAATCCTTTTCTTGGAGTACATCACGGGACACAGAGCTCCCGCCCCTCTTTGGGGACACTTATTGCTTTGCTACAAAACTGAGGTGCTCCCGGATGGGAGGGGCTTATATAGGGGAGGGTACTTCCGGTTTTGGAAGTTGCCAGTGCCAGCACCTGACGGTATCTATATAACCCATTAGTAATGACTATGTCGCTCTGTGTCCCGTGATGTACTCCAAGAAAAGGATTTTACAGGTAAGCTGTTATAATAATCCTATTTTTCAGGATGTCAGCACCCGCACTGTAGACTGAAGTGTCAGTAACTTCCCCGGAGGTAGGAATACCTTTGCCTCCAAGGAGTCCAGAATCAGACCCAGATGCTGAGTCGGGACCAGGACTTACTCCTGAATATTCAGGAGCCACCCGAAGTCCCTGAGGGTCCGACTGACGATAGTCACATAGTCTTCCAATTCTGAGCCACTTTCTGCTCTGAGAAGATCGTTCAGATAGCCCACGACAGCGATGCCTTGACGTCTCAGCAAAGCTAGAACCGGCGCAAGCATGTTGGAGAACACCCTCGGTGCCAAGGCTAGGCCGAAGGAAGAGCCACAAATTGATAGTGGACTTCACCCATCGCAAGCGTAGAAACTTCTGGTGACTTGCGCAGATCGGAACATGCAAGTAGCCGTCCTTGGTGTCCAAGGTCGCCAGAAAATCCCCTTGACGGAGTGTATTGATTACAGTGCGAGTGGATTCCATGCGGAACTTTTGCACCTTCACAAAGGCATTCAGGACCCTGAGGTCTAGGATAGGCCGAACTCCGTCCCTCTTTCGGGACGACAAACGGATTTGAGTAGAACCTCTGAAACCTCTCTTGTGACGGAACCGGCACAATCACTCCGGACCTGATCATCCTGATTAGCCCCCATAGGGCTGCCAGATGGACAGAAAGGAGATGAGGATTCGAGGGAAGAATCTGTCTTGGACCAGGAACGGAAACCTATCCTGTAACCTGAGTTGATCACCTCGCACACCCACTGGTAGGAGATTCGGGAGGTCCACTGATCCGTGAACCTGCAAAGTCGTCCCCCCTACCCCAGAGTCGGGTGGGAGCAAGACTTCACGCGGCGGCAGGCTTGGGAGCCGGCTTGTTTGGCTTATGCACCCAGTGGCGCTTGTGTCCACCAGTCGCACCGCTGTCAGAGTAGGAAGGCCAACCCGTGAACTCTGACTGACGAAAAAAAAAACCTTTATTGCTGGAAAGGAAGGACCCTGCTTACGGCGGCCTCCTTACCCTTGCTAGCCTGAGGAAGAAGATTGCTTTTACCCCCGTGACATCCTTGGTGATGTCATCCAGCGCAGCACTGAAAGCCTACCACCTTTAAATGGTAGATTTGTCAGAAGCTTTTTAGAAGCTAGGTCAGCATTTCAACAACGCAATACCACCGCCAAGACAGAGGCCCTGAGTATTAAGGGGCCACATCTAACGTGGCGTCGCAACATAAACCAAGCCCTGCACCATTTGGTGGGCCAGAGCAATGGTGTCTGGAGGAAGATAATGCTCCTGTACAGTTTGGTGCAAATTTTTTTTGCCCATCCCGTGAGTGTCTGAGACACAAGGGTCGCCGATACCACAGGTCGTAGGGCAGACCCCAACAAGGCAAACATGGCTCTGATCACCACTTCTGACCTCCTATCAGCGAGGTCCTTAATGCAGGAGTCCCCTCCATCGGGAGAGTGGTGGCCTTGTTCAACCGGGCGACTGGAGGGTCGACCACTGGAGGAGAAGCCCACATTTTAAGTAGAGCATCTCCAAAGTGGTATCTGATAGGCAAACGCCGCGGGACCATAAAAGACTTCTGCGGCTTTATTCAGACCTTATCAATGAGCTGGTCAAAGAAGGTACATATGGAAAAAAAGGATTTTTTACTCACCGGAAAATCCTTTTCTCTGAGTCCATGGACCGACACAGCTTCTCTATTGACAAAGTGGGTATTATCCGTTAATTAGGAGTGACTAGGCAGAAAAACTTGTAAAAAGTGTTGCATCACACCTTCTACAGCACCGCCCAGGGGGCGGACCCTCTGGTATAACCTCTCAGTCTGCATCTCGCAGATCAGTTCGTCAAAAAGCAGTACAAACTTAAAAAGGAGGGGTGGGTGCTGTGTCGGTCCATGGACTCAGAGAAAAGGATTTTACGGTGAGTAAAAAATCCTATTTACTCTTTCGTCCATGGACCGACACAGCTTCTCTATTGACAAATTGGGACATCCCAAAGCAGTGTCAGAGAAAAAACGAGGGGTGGTAACAGCATAAAAATAAACTTCAGCCCAAAACACAAAACAGCACTCCTCCAACGGAGGAGCTGCAACTCTAAACAGCCGCTTGCAAAACCTTGCGGCCGAAAGAGGCATCCGAAGCTGCACCCACATCAACTTTGTAGAATTTTGAAAAAGTGTGAGCGGACGACCAAGTCGCCGCTTTACATAATTGGGAAACAAACGCTTGATGTCGGAAAGCCCAAGAGGCACCTATTGCCCTGGTCGAATGCGCCGTGACAGGAAAGGGGGGCGCTAGACCCTTTAAGGCGTAAGCCTGGATTACTATCTGTCAGATCCACCTAGAGATGGTGGCCGACGAGACTGCTTGGTCCTTCTTGGGACCAGCCACCGAAACAAACAGTGAGACTGACTTCCGGAACAGGGAAGTAGCAGATAAGTATACTCTCAAAGCTCGGACAATGTCCAAGGAATGCAACGCCGACTCCTTAGGATTCGACGGATGAGGACACAAGGATGTTAGTACAATGTCTTCGTTGAGATGAAAAGCCGAAACAACCTTCGGAAGAAAGGAAGGCTGTTGCCGCAGCACCACCTTATCCTTGTGGAAAACCAAATAGGGAGCCTTGCAGGACAAGGCTGCCAGCTCAGAGACTCGTCTAACTGATGTAACAGCCACCAAAAAGACCACTTTCTGAGAAAGTGTCAACAGGGGAATATCTCTAATACTCTCAAACGGTGCCTTCTGAAGCACCGAGAGGACCAGGTTCAAGTCCCACAGAGGTATTGGGGGGCGGACCGGAGGGGCCACATGTCGAACCCCCTGCACAAAAGTACTCACGAGAGAGTGAGCCGCCAGGGGTCGCTGAAAAAAGACAGCCAGGGCAGATATCTGTCCCTTAATCGTACTTAGGGCAAGCCTTTGGTCCACCCCATGCTGTAAAAACAGCAGGATTCTGGAAACCAAATAGGTATGCGGATGCCATTTCATTTCCTCACAGATGGAGATGTAGGCCTTCCAAGTGCGGTGATAAACCTTCCTAGAGGATGGTTTTCGAGAGATTACTGAGTCTGACAGGCCCCGGTCTCTCAGTACCTGGTTCTCAACAGCCATGCCGTTAAAGCCAATGACTGTAAAGCAGGATGGAGTATGGGACCTTGCGATAGCAGGTCCTTCCGTAGTGGTAGGCGCCAGGGGATGTCTGCTACCAGACGTACTAGATCGGCGTACCAAGGACGCTGAGGCCAATCTGGAGCGATTAGGATCATTGGAATTCCCTCTGCCTCCACTCTGCGGAGCAGAAGAGGAAGAAGCCTTAAGGGAGGGAAGGCATAGATTAGCCGATACTGACCCAACGATGTTACCAACGCGTCCATTGCGTCTGCCCATGGGTCTCTTGATCGGGCCACAAACCTCAATACCTTCCGATTGAGTCGGGAAGCCAGAAGATCTACGTCTGGTGTGCCCCATCTTTGGCAGAGGAGTTGGAACACCTCCGGGTGTAAGGACCATTCTCCCTGGTCCAGCATCTGGCGGCTCAGGTAGTCCGCCTGCCAGTTCTCCACACCCGGAATGTACACGGCCGACAGTGCCGGTACGCTCTTCTCTGCCCACTTCAGGATGCGAGCAACCTCCGATGCTGCAGCTGAGCTTCTTGTTGATTGACATATGCCACCGCTGTGGCGCTGTCTGACTGGATCCTGACTGGATGCCCTTGCAGCCTCTGAGACCATTTGAAGAGGCACAGCCTGATCGCCCGGATTTCCAGGACATTGATCGGCAGGAGGGCTTCCTCTGGGGTCCAGCGACCTTGCGCCAAATGAACACCTAGACTCCCCCCCAACCTGTAAGGCTGGCGTCCGTCGTGATCACTATCCAGTAAACCAGAAAAAATGACTTCCCGACCATTAGAGCCGGTGCTGTCAGCCACCATACCAGGGATCTCCTGACTAGGTGGCTCACTCGGATTCGATAATCCAGAGATGAAGGGCATCTGTTCCATCTGGACAGAACATCCTTCTGTAACACTCGAGTGTGGTATTGACCATATGGGACCGCCTCGAAGGAGGCTACCATGAGGCCCAACACTCGCATGCAAAAACGGAGTGACGACCAATTCCTGATAGTCAGCTGCCGTACTGCAGCCCCGAAAGGTCTGCAACTTCTACACAGGGAGGAATACCTTTGCCTCTGAGGAATCCAGAATCAACCCCAGGTACACTAGGTGTTGAGTGGGCACCAATACTGACTTTTGCGTGTTTAGTATCCAACCACAGTCTCGAAGAGTCTGACGGTAATAGACACGCTTACCTCTAATTCTGAGCTTGAAGGGGCCTTCAGTAGAAGGTCATCCAAGTAGCCCATGATAGCGATACCCCGCTGTCTTAGAAGTGCCAAAATCGGAGCGAGCACCTTGGTGAACGTCCTGGGTGCTGAGGCAAGGCCAATTGGGAGGGCCACAAACTGGTAGTGGTTCTTCCCAATAGCAAATCGCAGAAACCTCTGGTGTCTGGAGTATATGGGGACATGCAGGTATGCATCCTTGATGTCCAAGGAGGCCAGAAAGTCCCCCGGATGGAGAGCCGTGACTACAGATCGAACTGACTCCATCCGAAATCTTTGTACTTTCACAAAGCAATTGAGGGCTCTGAGATTTAAGATTGGACGAACCCCCTCCTTCTTCGGCACAATGAACAGATTTGAGTAAAAACCCTGACGCCGTTCCTGTTCTGGAACTGGAATAACTACCCCGCGTTTCAGTAGACCCTGGACCGCCCCATACAGGGCCTCCCGACGGGTCGGTAGTAGCTGGAGATTGGAGGTGATGAATCTGTCCGGTGGACAAGAGAGAAACTCTATCTTGTAGCCTGAGGAGATTACTTCGCAAACCCACCTGTCAGAGACTAGAGCTGTCCACTGAGTCGCGAATTTGCAAAGACGTCCCCCCACCTGAGAGCTGGGTGGGGGCGGACCTTCATGCGGACGCAGATTTGTCCGCAGGCTTGTTGGGTATGCGGGACCAAGGACACCTTTGTCCTTGGGCAGGCGCTTTATCGGCCTGGGGTCTTTTCCCTGTCGCCCTAGGGGGACGAAAAAAAACGCTTGCGTGCAGTAAAGGAGGGCCCTTGCCCTTGGCGTGGCCCCTTACCCCTGCTAATTTGGGGAAGCAAAGTGCTTTTACCTCCTGTGGCATCCTTGATGATGTCATCCAGAGAAGCCCCAAAAAGTCTGTCGCCCTTAAAAGGCAGATCCAACAGGGCTTTCTTGGAAATCTGGTCCACAGACCAGCCTTTTAGCCAAATCAGGCGGCGTATTGCTACTGCATAAACCGAAGCTTTAGACAGCAGGGGAATAGTATCCATGTCTGACTCGCAGACAAACCTAAGGCCCTGGACCAACTGGTCGGCCAATGTTATCTCGCTCCTTAACCCCTGGAGTAGCAATCTTGCCCATTCAGTAAGTGTCTGAGACACTAGGGCCCCCGCCAAATGCCGGGCGTACTGCCGAGCCTACCACTGAGTATAGGTAGCAAGCGAGTGCTTCAGCCTTCTTATCCACAGGGTCCTTGAAAACAGGAGCCCCTTCTACAGGAATTGTGGTGGCTCTATTAAGTCTGGACACCGGAGGGTCCACTATAGGGGGAGAGGTCCATTTCTTCAGAAAACTCTCCCCAAAGGGGTACCGTACCGCAAACCTCTTTGGGGCTGTAAAGACCCTCAGTGGGTTCTCCCATTCCTTGTATAAGAGTTTATCAAAAGACACACAAGGGAACACCTTAGCAGTGCGGGCAGGTCTATGAAACCCAAGTGGACCGGAGTCTCTGCTGCTTCTGCAGTATTTTCCAACTTTAGCGTATCCCGCACTGCAGTAATAAGGTCAGATACCAATGCCGTCTCGCGTACTGACCTGGACTTGGAGTGCTCCTCACTGTCCGGTCACGGTCTGCAGTCTCTGATGCGTCAGAATCTGGGCCCTGAGCCGTAGCTGGACCTGGTTCTGCATCAGAATTATCCCCAGAAGTTTGCACGGGATGGGGCGTTTACTACCCCCTGTATTCCCGTGTGCTGCTTCCACCCTGGCAGCAAACGCCTCTAGGATTGCCGTCATAGCGTTCATAGACACCTCAGGGGCACCAGTTGCTAAATCTGGTGTTTCAGGGGAGAAGACATCTGGCTCAGATGCCATGCTGACCACACGCTGACACCCACAGGGCTCCAGGCAAGATATCAATAGGCCACCCTCCTGCGCTGCAGAGATGCTGGGTTACCCAGAGGACTGACCACCCTGGACCGGTACTGCTATGCTGCCGTGTGCTGCGCCTGTGATGCTGTCCCACTGCTGCTGTGTCAGTCTGCTTCTTTTATCAGCACTTCCTGTGTGAATTTTTGCGCCAGTGTAATGCACCCAAGAGGCCAGAGGCTCTCGCAAAATGGTTGCCAAAAACGTCTGTATGGAAGATAATGTGGGCTCTAAGAAAATGGCCGCCGAGCCGAAGATAGAGGTCAAGCAGCTGTAGCCCACAAAAAGATGGCCGCCGAACGGCAATATATACATACAGGGTGGACAAACATGGCCGCCGATCAGCTGATAGGGGCCAGTGGGTGTGGCCGAACCACAGGAAGATGGCCGCCGGCCAGTCACAAGAGGCCGAACTCGCCATGGACCACCCCAAAATGGCTGCCGACAGCATGGAGGAGGAAGCACATACAGGTAAGCAGAAATGACATTTCTTTTAAATGTTAGTTACAGCCAGCCCCGCTCCAGTGGAACCCCTTAGGTGACCCCCAGCACCCAGCAACCTTTAGCTAGAAGCCCAGGGAGGAGGGAAAGGCAGGGAGAGAGGGAAGAAAGGGGCCACAACCACTTACTTGGTCTCTCCAGGAATGTCCAGCTAAATCACCCAGCCGAGGCAGGGGAGTTTTACTTACCTATCCTGCATGTATTATGCTGGAAGACATTCCAAACAGATCATCGTCCGCGCACGGAAGGTGACTGTTGGCCAGGCATGCTGTGATTGGACCCAAAAGGGACGATCATATGTATGCCCTGGAGCGTGACGCTCACCGGACAGGCTGCTGCGACTCGGCCGTAAGGTCAGCCGAAGCTGAGCGGTCCAATGCAAGCCTTGGAGCGTAAGCTCACCGGCCAGGCTGCTGCGACTCGGCCGTAAGGTCAGCCGAAGCTGAGCGGTCCGATGCAGGCCCTGGAGCGTAGGCTCACCGGCCACCCGTGAAGCGACGGGCATGTCGTGGAAAACCCAGCGCGTAGCTAGGGTCGGCACACGCTCGATGGCCGAAACTGGGGAGACTACAAGGATCGAGGATCCAGCCTGTCACCCAGTCGGCAGTTGATCGAAGATCGCAGGAAACAACAAATGTAGCAAAAATATATATATTTTTTTCCCCTGGGCCAATGGGCCCGAAGGGAGCCATGTCCTACTCCTTGCTAGACAGAAAAAAACTGATCTGCGAGATGCAGACTGAGAGGTTATACCAGAGGGTCCGCCCCCTGGGCGGTACTGTAGAAGGTGTGATGCAACACTTTTTACACGTTTTTCTGCCTAGTCACTCCTAATTATCGGATAATACCCACTTTGTCAATAGAGAAGCTGTGTCGGTCCATGGACGAAAGAATAAAACCTTTTTAGAAGGCCCGGCCTTAAAAGAACCAAAGGAGACTGTCCGCCTGAGGTTCTACATCCGCAGCATTTAGCTTGCGAGTGTCCCTCACTGCAGCAATGAGTTCAATAACAAGCGCCCTGTCATTTACTGACTCAGAACTGGAGTCTTCTTTGCAAGGAATGTCCTGTTCAAAACCATCAAACATATTCAGAGCTAGGGTCCTGAGCGGTAGTGGCTAGGCCCATATCCGAATCAGCGCACACCCCCTTATTATTATTTTTGATTTTTTTAAAATAAAGTGGGGAGAGGGTCTTTTTTGCTCCCTTGCGCTCACACACTGCTTCCCTCCTGGTCAGAATGATTCCAGGACTGCCGACAACTGGTCCATAGGGACCGCAGGTGCTGGAGCACTGCCTGTTGTCTCATGCAAGGGGAAGCTGTGACACTGACTCCATGTTGCCCCCTCTCTGAGACTCCTCAGATAAACAAAAGTCCACCCACAGGCTGTGCTGACTGAGGAGGGGCGCCCAGGGGACTCACCAGACCGGACCAGGACCGCTCAGCTACGTTGTCTGTACCGCGCTGTGTCAGCGTGAGTGAGCTGTGGGGAGATTGTGAGGAGATTAGCGCTGTTACAGCTGCGATAGAGGCCAAACTAGTGCTGAAATGGCTTCAAGAAAATGGCTGCCACACTTCACTGAGGCGATCCGCGGCAAAATGGCCGCCATGCGCAGATAAATGTAAAACACACCACAGCACACACACAGCGCTAAAAACGTTGCCCAGGTCCAAAAATTACACAAAAAACCCCCAGCAATATGCAGACTAGCATGAGCCCCCCCCCAGGACAGTATGACCCCCAGGCACCCCCCACAGCACAGCGCCAGCAATGGTGACAGAGAGTGACAATAAAACACAGGGGGAGACAGGGAAAATCCCTCACAGAGAAACACACAGCAGTTTGTACTCACCTGTGGCAGGAGAGACTACTTACCCATCCCCTGAGGGACCCACTGGTGTGTTTCTGACAGACCTATCACAGAGTCGTACTGCGTAGCTGTCGGCCCAGTCCACCGCAAGAGAAACAGTCCGTCAGGTACTGTTCAATTTTGAGAGGACCACGGGAGCATGAAAGCAACCGGCCACCCCTGGAGTCATGGGGCATGTTGTGAACTGAGTCTCACGCACACAAGGCGAGGATCAGCACGCTCGATGGTCGGACAGGGAAGACTACGAGGATACTAGTGTACCCAACTTGTTGCCCAGCCGACAGTTGATTGAAGGTCTCAAAAATAAAATAATAAAATTCCCAAAGGAATAAAATTTAAAAGTAAAATCTTCCAGGAGACTGGCTCCTGAGAGAGCCACGTCTTCTCCTTCTGCTAGGCAGAAAAAAACGGAGGTCTGCGGACTGCAGGGGGTGGGTTATGTCCGGAGGGACCGCCCCCTGGGCGGGGCTGTTCAGCTCTGGCTTTTAGAATGTATGTATAAACATCTCACATTCTGCCTAGGTCTTCTCCTGCAAGCAGGGACATAACCCACACGTTCAGTGAATAAGAGCCGCCGTGACGGTCCATGGATAAGAGAAAAAGGTTTTGCCTTTATTTATACTTTAAGATTATTCCATAGTTCTGGCACCATCTACCACCAACTAGTCGCGCTATTGTACCATGAATTGTTGATATATTACACGTTAACATGGGTTCCCCTTGTCTTAGAATCTCTGCCTGGGTATGTACTCTGAGGCCAAATAACTTCCCCTACCCAATCACAATGTACGTTATATGCGATGCCGTGTCAATTACCCCTGCTCTCCAGTTTCCACAGCCACTTAAAACCTTGTTGCTTTATGTTCGTACAGCTGCCAGAATTTAATTAGAAAATAAATAAATAAAAAGGTAGCTTTGGCTGCTTTATAATGCAAATCTTCAGCAATGCGGTGCTACAGCACATCCCCCTGTATTCTTCAAAACACCGCCAGCAAAATCAATACTTCCAAGACAAGGGAGAGTAAATGAATATACCACTGAATGTGAGTTATTGGTGGGGGCACAGGATTTTTCAATTTGCCTTTGCAATACAGTATGGTTGCCATGGGGAAATGGTGGCGCACACCCTTGTGTGTGTCGAAGCGCGTACCCATGTGTGTATGCCGGGGATGGCTGGGGACAAATGACCAGCTTTAGTGTCTATACAGGGGAGGATAGCAGAAACACAAACTAGCAGAACACTGTTTAATGAATTGCTCAATGACTACTGTGCTCATAAGGGATTACTTACTACGCTCCCTTCATATCGGCTCAAATGCATCATGATTCACCTTACTGCAGCACAGAGCCGATGAATTAGTAATAAGTGGCTACATATTTAAATGTGTTGATAAATAGAACAGCAAATTAAATCCATTTCCCTGACTACCAGCTGCAGAACACTGGCGTCAGAACTTGCCGAGACGCTGAACACTAGAGGAAGGAACAAGTACATGGCCAAGACCTGCAAGGAATGGCGGAAATAAAAATGCCATGCCTGTAAAACAAGAAATAAAGAGAAAACAGTAGTGAGTAGGCATTTTTATTACTGTAGAATTTACCTGAAAGTAATTTTGTTCACATGACATATCTTTACCTGTTCCATCTTTCAATTACTGTATTTCATTTAAAGATTTTTAACTATATTTAGCTATAAAGCCGATAGCAAGATATTGGATGGCATCCACTAGTGGCAGCCCATCCACTAGGGGCACCGCCCTCCCCCATCTATGTGTCCGGTCCCCCTAATCTACATGCGGGGTGCCGGACGCATTGGATTCCAATGGTTTTTTTTTTTTAAGCACATGATTAGAGCCAGAGGCTCCAATAGGCTTCAAAAAACGGTGGGCTCACCCAGCTGTGTGGTGTGTGTGCGTGCACGCGTGTGTATGCATGTGTCTGTATGTATGTGTGTGTGTGCGCATTTGTCTGTATGTGTGCGTGTATGTGCACGCATGTGTCTGTGTGTGTATGTGTTATGTCCCTTAGACACGGGGTCTCTCAGGGTGTTGCTAACAATGCTGCCAGTATCTGCTCAGCACACAGGCCGGATGAACTTCTTAACCATGGAGAGGGTTTATTACTCACTCAGAACAAGACTTGTTACATGGAGTCCTAATACAACAGGCTTCTGTCATTACCAGATCTATGCATCCATGCTGCTGCTGCTTCCAGTCTCACAAACACTCTTACTTCCTGGTACAGCCCCTCCCCAAGCATGCATCGGGGAAAAGGGTGAAGGGTCACAGTGTTCCAGCACAAACATCACAGTATGCATGTGTGTGTGTGTATGCATGTGTCTATGTGTCTGTATGTGTGTGTGCGCGCGCGCATGTGTCTAAGTGTGTATATGCGTGTGTGTATGCATGTGTGTGTCTGTATGTGTGTGCGCGCATGTGATGGTGTGTGCGTGCTTTCTGATGGTCATCGGTGTATAACTGACATCTATTTATAAAGTAGCTTTAAACGAGTCAACTCCACTACCTTTTAATATACACTAACACCGAAAATTCTTACCTGAATATGTGAACAGGTGAAAAGCTGGGTCCCAAGTATGCTTTCTGCAGTGGTGTGTGAGAGGGTAATTTTTAAGTGCCCATATCTCCCTTTTGGTGACTTGGACAAATTTACCCTATAATAGTCTTTCAGGAGGATTTCAACAGGTCCTAACGACTTCAAGTGGTGGCATTATGATGCGGACACAAGACTTGTGGTGGACCCAGGCTGCAGAGCCAGATCACAGATTTCTACTGCCGAAAGAGACAATGCAGAGGGGTCCCGTGTTGAAAGACTCAGGTAAGTAAAAAATTACTAATTTTGACTTATCAGTCCAGAGCACCTCCTGCCATTATTCTGCACCCCAGTTCCTACGTTTTCATGCAAAGGACATGAAAACAAGGCTAAGCGACTCAACTGTGCATGAAAATATAAGAACTGGGGTGCAAAAAAAATGGCAACAGGCGATCTGGAGGCTGCATTTCTACAAATGGAGTTGGAGATTTGGAGTCCTAGAAGTGACGGTTTGTCCTACACAGAGCCCTGATCTCAACATCATGGAGTCTGTCTGGGATTACATGAAGTAAGAAGGATGTGAGGCAGCCTACATCCACAGAAGATCTGTAGTTAGTTCTCCAAGATGTTTGGAACAACCTACTTGCTGAGTTCCTTAAAAAACTGTGTGCAAGTGTACCCAGAAGAATTGATGCAGTTTTGAAGGGTCACATCAAGTATTGATTTTATTTGGATATCTCTTCTGTTAATTAACCGCTTGCCAACCGCCGCACGAACATTTACGTCGGCAGAATGTCATCGACAGGCAAATGGGCGTATATATACATCCCCTTTAAATTGCCGCCGTGTGGTCGCACGCACGACCCTGCCGCAAGCTCCGTGACTGCGGGACCCGCGGACTCGATGTCCGCCGATGTCCCGCGATCATGTCACGGAGCTGAAGAACGGGGATATGTCAGTGTAAACACAACATCTCCCCATTCTACATAGTGACATGTCACTGATCGTCTGTTCCCTGTCATCGGGAACAGCGATCAGTGATGTGTCGTGGCAAGACACGCCCCCTAACAGTTAGAAGCACTCCCTAGGTCACACTTAACCCCTTCAGCGCCCCTACAGGTTAACCCCTTCACTGCCAGTGTCATTTTTACAGTAAACAGTGCATTTTAATAGCACTGATCACTGTAAAAATTACAATGGACCCAAAATGGTGTCAATAGTGTCCGATGTGTCCGCCCTAATGTCGCAGTCATGATAAAAATCGCTGATCGCCGCCATTACTAGTAAAAAAAATAATAATAAAAATGCCATAAAACGATCCCCTATTTTGAAGACGCTATAACTTTTGCGCAAACCAATCAAACGCTTATTGCGATTTTTTTTTTACCAAAAATATGTAGAAGAATACATATCGGCCTAAACCGAGGAAAAATAGGATTTTTGTACTCACCGTAAAATCCGTTTCTCTGACGTCCATGGACTGACACAGCTCTCATACTGTTTACGTTTGGGTATATGTCCCTGCTTGCAGGAGAAGACCTAGGCAGAATGTTAGATGCTAGAACAAAACCAGAGCTGAACAGCCCCGCCCAGGAAGCCGGTCCCTCCGGACATAACCCTCCTACCTGCAGCTAGCAGCCTCAGTTTGTAACAAAGCAGTACAAACCTTAAAAGAAGGGTGGGTGCTGTGTCAGTCCATGGACGTCAGAGAAACTGATTTTACGGTGAGTACAAAAATCCTATATTCTCTTATCGTCCATGGACTGACACAGCTCTCATACTGTTTACGTGTGGGACGTCCCAAAGCAGTATAAGAAAAGGGTTGGAGCAAATAGTAAAGGAACAACCAAAACTTCACTCCAAACCAGCAGAGCTCCTCAACGGAGGAGTTGCAACATTAAGCAGTGGCCTGCAACACTTTGCGGCCCGGAAGGAAGCATCCGAAGATGCAGCCACATCAACCTTATAGAATTTTGAAAAAGCATGAACGGACGACCAGGTCGCCGCCTTGCACACTTGTGCAACCGATGCTTGACGTCGGAAAGCCCAGGAAGCACCAATTGCCCTGGTGGCATGAGCCGTAACCGGAAAGGGAGGGGCCACCCCCTTAATGGCATAGGCCTGTATAACAGTCTGTCTGATCCATCTAGAAAAGGTGGCAGACGACACCGCTCAGCCCTGTTTCGGACCAGAGACAGACAACTAGTGAGTCATATCACGTACCACATAAAATGTGTGAAGCGCAAACCCTCTGGAATGCGATGTGTGAGGACACAAGGACGGGAGGACAATGTCCACATGTAGGTGAAAAGCCAAGATCACCTTTTGCAAAAGGAAGGTCGCGGACGCAACACCGCCTTATCCTTATGGATGACCAAATAGGGCGACTTGCAGGACAAGGCCGCCAACTCAGACACCCGTCTGACAGAAGTAATGGCCACTAAGAAGGCCACCTCCTGAGACAAGGTCAAGAGAGGAATATCTCTGATAGTTTCAAAGTGAGGTTCCTGGAGAACCGAGAGCACCAAATTCAAATCCCGAGGAGGGAGAGGAGGTTTAACAGGAGGGAGCACATGGCGAACCCCCTGCACAAAGGTGCTACCAAGGAATGACCCACTAGCGGTTGCTGAAGGAAGACCGCCAAGGCCGAAAACTGACCCCTAATGGTACTCAAAGCAAGCATTTGGGTCACACCACGCTGCAAGGACAGCAGGATACTGGGGACGGAATCCGCTAGTCCAGCTCTTCGCACATAGCGATGTAAGCTTCCCAGGTACAGTGATATATCTTTCAAGCGGAAGACTTCCGTGCCCTGAACATGGTCGAAATGACCGAAACCGAGATACCTCGGACTCTCAGCACCTGGCTTTCAATAGCTATGCCGTTAAGCCAGAGACTGTAAAACAGGATGAAAAATAGGACCTTGAAACAGAAGGTCCTCCCTTATTGGCAACCGCCAAGGAACGTCTGCGATGAGACGTACCAGATCAGCATACCAATGATGCCGAGACCCACCTGGCGCAAAGAGGATCACCGGAATCCCCTCGGCCACAACCCTGCGCAGCAGGCGAGGAAGCAGCTGCAGCGGAGGATAACAGATATCAGGTGATAATGACCCCATGGGGCCACCAACGGATCCGCCCAAGGATCCCTGGACCTGGCCACAAACCTTGACACCTTACGATTGAGTCAAGAGGCCCTCAGATCCACATCCGGCATGCCCCACCGCCGGCACAGAATTTGAAAGACCTCCAGGTGTAAGGACCATTCTTCCTGGTCCAGCGTCCGGCGACTCCGATAGTCCGCCTGCCAATTGTCTACGCTTAATTGTAGACGGCCGATAGAGACCACCTGGGGAGGCATAGTCTGATTGCCCGTATTTCTAGAACATTGATCGGTAAACGGGCATCGTCCTGAGTCCTAGCCCTGGGGCTGACAGGACTCCCCAGACTCCACCCCAGCCCATCAGGCTGGCGTCCGTCATGAACACCGTCCACTGGATGGGGAGGAACGACTTCCCGGACCGAAGAGCCGGGGACCCCAACCACCATGCCAGGGACGCCCTGAGTGGGTAACTCATCTGGATCTGAGGTTTCAAGGACAACGGGGATTTGTCCCAAGTGGACAGAATCTCTTACTGTAATGCCCGTGTGTGTGATTGGGCATATGGAACAGCCTCGAACGAGGCCCTCATGAGTCCCAGGACTCTCATGCAAAAAACGGGTTGACGACCATTTCCAAGACGTCAAGACCCGCACTACAGACTGAAAAGTCAGTAACTTCTCCAGGGTTAGGAATACCTACGCCTCCATGGAGTCCAGGATCAGACCAAGATACTCCGAACGTTGAGCCGGGACCAGGACCGACTTCTGAATATTCGGGAGTCACCCGAAGTCCCTAAGGGTCTGACTGACAATGGTCACACTTCTTCTAATTCTGAGCCATTGTCTGCTCTTAGAAGAAGATCGGCCAGATAGCCCATGATAGCAATGCCTCGCTGTCTCAGCAAAGCTAGAACCGGAGCAAGCATCTTGGTAAAAAACTTTTGGTGCCGAGGCTAGGCCGAAGGGAAGAGCCACAATTGATAGTGGACTTCGCCTATCGCAAAGCGCAGAAACTACTGGTGACGTGCGCAGATAGGAACGTGCAAGTAGGCGTCCTTGATGTCCAAGGATGCCAGAAAATCCCCTTGATGGAGTGTAGCGAACACCGTGCAAATGGATTCCATGCGGAACTTTTGCACCATCACAAAGGCATTCAGGCCTTGAGACCCAGGATTGGCCGAACCCCCGTCCACATTTTGGGACTACAAACAGATTCGAGTAGAAACCCTGAAAAACCTCTCCTGTGATGGAACCGGCACAATCACTCCGGACCTGATCAATCCTGTACGGCCCTTAGGAGGGCCGCCCGACTGGCAGGAAGGAGAGGGAGAATTGAGGGAAAGAATCTGTCTGGGGGCCAGGAATGGAATTCTATCCTGTATCCTGAGGTGACCACCTAGCACACACACTGGTCGGAGATCCGGGAGGTCCACCGAACCGTGAACCTGCAAGGAGGTCCCCCCACCCCAGATTGGGCAGGGGCAAGACTTCATGCGGCAGCGGGCTCGGGAGCTTGCTTGGTAGGCTTACGCACCCAGGGACGCTTATGTCCCCCAGCCGCACTTTTTCCAGTCTGGGAGGGCTTACCCGTGGACTCTGACTGCCGAAAAAAAACCTCATTCTTCTTTGCCGGAAAGGAAGGGCCCGACCTACGGTGGGGCTCCTTTTTCCGTAACAGACTGAGGAAGGAAGGTGCTCTTACCCCTTGTGACATCCATAATAATGGCATCCAGGGCGGCCCCAAACAGTCCACCGCCCTTAAAGGGCAAGTCAGCTAGGAGCTATTTGGAAGCTAGGTCGGCCGACCAGCATTTCAGCCAGATAAGGCGACGCAGCACCACAGCAGATAGAGGCCCCAGAAATTAAAGGGGCCACATCCAAAGTGGCATCGCACACAGAGACTAAACCCTGCGCCAGTTGGTGAGCCAGGGTAATGGTCTCAGGAGGGAGATTATGCTCCTAAACCGTCTGGTGCAAAATCTTTGCCCATCCTGTGAGTGTCTTGAGACACAAGTGTCGCCGCCCCTATAGGGCGTAAGGTAGACCCCAATAAGGTAAACATAGTTCTACTCACCACTTCTGACCTCCTGTCAGTGGGATCCTTAAATGCAGGAGTCCCTTCCATTGGGAGCGTGGTAGCCTTATTCAAACGGGCGACCGGGGGGTCGACCATTGGGGGGGAGAGCCCACTTCTTAACCAGGTCCTCCTTAAAGGGGTACCTCATGGCTAGGCGCCGCGGGACCGTCAAAGTCTTCTGCGGCTTATCCCAGACTTAGTCAATGAATGTATCAAAAAAAGGCACATATGGAAAAACCTTTTTGAATAAACAGCTTTAAAGGAACCAAAAGGAGACAGCTTCCACCTGAGGTTCCTCAGCCTCAACATTCAGCTTGAGAGTGTTCCTCACAGCATCAATGAGCCAGTGGATGGCTCAAGCCTGCTTTTAGTTACACAAAGCTACAGGTTTTCATTGTACACCATTACAACATTCCGGCAACTGCTGTCCTAACAACAAATGACATCACTGGTTGATGAGGAGGATGTTGGGTGCCTGACAGCATCAATTACCCCTCCCCTGCCCCTCAACATCAGCACAGGGGTTGCAGTTGAGTGAGGGAGAGCAACTGAGCGAGAAAAGAAACACGGTATACTAGTCAGTACCGGTGTGCAAAGGTGGATTTGCTATGGAAGAATAAATCACATTGGGTGACTTATGCATGTGGATGTTGCGGTGTTCTGTAAAACTATTTTCATTTTTAACATTTTAGAATAAGTTGCCTTGAGATTGTGCAGAATTTTAAAGGGCGCCTTGACTGAAGAAGGTTTAGAAACACTGCTGTAGAGACGCGTGCCAATACTATACATGAAAAGGATACTGGATCCAATATTCCTAAAACTAAAAAACAGGGGTACTTTACAATAAAGAATTGTAAGAGGAGGTAATATAAGGGCAAGCAACAACAAGGAAAGTTTGTCTAGAATGTTATCCAAAAGAGTGCATGACCTCAAACACTATAAAACAGGTGTAGGCAACCTGGGGCCCTCCAGCTGTTGCAGAACTACAAGTCCCATCATACCTCTGGGAGTAATTGTAACTGCCAGCCTTGCAATGCCTCATAGGAAATGTAGTTCCACAACAGCTGGAGGGCCCCAGGTTGCTTACCCCTGCTTTAAAAGATCTTTGCTAAATTTTTAACAATGTCCACCTCTTTTTGACACATATCTGAACTCCCATTCTGTGTGCCAGCCTCCATTCTCTTAGGCCCCTTTCACACGGGACAGATCAGTAATGATCCGCCCCGTGAACCTCCGCTTGCTCAGCGGGGATCGCTCCGTTGATCCCCGCTGAGCCGGCGGATGACTGGGCGGTCCCCGCACACTGTGCAGGGACCGCCCTGTCAGAGCACCGCTCTCCCCTATGGGGGATCGGATAATGACGGACCGTAGAGTCCGTTGTCATCCGATCCGCAGACGGATGGAAAAATAGGGTTTTCCTCCATCACACTTTGGCGGATCGGAGCGGGTCGGATGTCAGCGGACATGTCACCGCTGACATCCGTGGCTCCATAGGGGTACATGGAGCATCCTTTCAGGTCCGCCTAAAAAACTGACAGGCGGACCCGAACGGACCGTCCGTGTGAAAGAGCCCTTTGTGTCTGAGACATGTAAGCACAAATATAAAGAAACACTTAAATTCTGGTCCAGGAAAAACTAACTTAACATAGAAATGCTCACAGTAAATTATTTTCACTCTGGCAAGCCTGGCTGGAGAAAAAAAACAACATTTCCACTGCATTTGTGAAGAAGGCTTCTGGGCGCCCAAGAAAGTCCAGCAAGCGCCAGGCCCGTCTCCTACAGTGGATTCAGCTGTGGGATCGGGGCACCACCAGTAAAGAGCTGGCTCAGGAAAAGCAGCAGGCAGGTGCGAGTGCAAAAAAAAACTATTCTCCCTGATTTATTAATGAATATAGATCTGTGTTAATTTGTCTTTTAGGGCTTGTTTACGCTTACTTCAACTTTAAAGTGGATGTAAAACCTCCATACACCCAGTGAAGTGAACAGCCTCAGATAATACACAGGGATTAACTAAATCTCCCTACATAGGTTTTACATCTATATCTGCTGTGTTCACATTTATATACTGTTTAGAAAGTTCAGATCGTGTTAGGAGATTTTCTCTTCCTGTTTAACACAGAGTGTGATGTCTGAACATACAGCCAAGATAGCTAAAATTGCTGATTGGAGGAAAGGCACACACCCCCTCTCATCATAGGCAGAGACTCTTAGAGGTGTGTTGTAACAGGGCCAGCTCCCTGCTAATTTATTTTAGTAACCTCCCCAGACAGAAATTTCAGGCCGCTTTTATCTGATGTGTCCGAGAATTTGTCAGGAGTTATCAGGCTGATAACAGAGGAATGGTTCAGGAGAGCTACAGGACTTGACTCTTTGAACAGAGATTACAAAACACTGCAGATATATGTGCCCAGCTCAAATTTTATAAACTGTGTTTACATCCACTTTAACACACAATAAAGCCCCTACTGCTTTTTTGCTATGTGTTTTTGATGCTCTGTGATGCGTTAATGAAGCTTGGCAAATGCCCTGTGTGTGTGTGTTGATTTGTTTTATAGAGGCCCAGTAGAACCCCAGCTCATTAGTACCCCCGTTCAGCAGATCTCCAGCTCATTAGTGACCGTGTTCAGCAGATCCCCAACTCAGTAGTAACCCCCAGCTCTGCAGATCCCCAACTCAGTAGTAACCCCCAGCTCTGCTGATCCCCCACTCAGTAGTAACCCCCAGCTCTGCTGATCCCCCACTCAGTAGTAACCCCCAGCTCTGCTGATCCCCCACTCAGTAGTAACCCCCAGTTCTACCGATCAGCAGAAGAAAGAGGTGACAGAAAGTGCTTTGGATAGAGGCAAATGCACACTATAGAAAGATACATGCTTTCTTCATTTTTCATTTCAGAGATTTACAATCGCTTTAAAAGCTGGATAATAACTGTATCCAGCCAGTGCATTGGTAAAGTGGTTCTTTGGACCACTTTGTGCCAGTTCACTAGAATAGACGGAGGAAAGAATAATGCAAACCCCTGAGCCAAATCGGTAAAATCCGTGTATAGAAAACACCTTTTTTGTTCCTCTTTCAGACCTGCTCAACTATTATATGCTTAGAAGGAATTACCATTCACATGGGCCCTATTTTTTTCAAATTCCTCAGTATAGCTGTTACAGGAATGCTTATATTATTTTTTTTAACAAAAGGGTTGCTTTCTGAAACTGGCATGAGGTTAAAATATTTGGTCAGTCTGCATGCAATACATTAGAATGAGACATCAATCACTAAAGGTACATCAGATTACTGGTTAAGACCAACAAAGAACAGTTCAGGATGAAGGCGATGTAACATCTCGTCATTCACACAGTCTGGTCTGAGAACACAAACAGGTTTTACCAGGACCTGCTAAGAATTCTGCCCATTTCCCAGCCAGGACATCTTTGTTTAAACTTTGACTTGCCTTAAATGAAGGAATTAATATTGACAAAAACATCAAGGGATCTAATGAGTTGTTAGTTAAGGCAATAAACATGTCACATTAGAGTCAGCGCAGTAAAGGGGTAATTAGCCCGAGAAAGGCTCTGCTGATTGGAGCTGTGCAGTCCTTGCTCTTAACCTCTCAGTCCATTATCTAGTACAGGACAAGAGCTGGCTGAGCTAATGTATATTCTCCAATACCCATCAGCCCCTGCTACACTGGCCAAGGACTGCATTAACCTACATTAACCGTGTTGGGTTAATATGGACCTCTTAATACTTACAGCATGACTTTTAATTATAGCAGCATCATAGTGGAATGTATAGAACAATTGTGGCCATTATATATACAGTCAATTATTATGTATAAATATGCAGTGAGTTGAGGTGCCATTATTATTAATGGCAAACTGGGAATGTGTGGGATTTAATAGTCTAGAGCAGGGGTCTCCAAACTGTGGCCCAGGGGGCCAGATGTGGACCTCTCTTAGCTTGCCTTTATCCAGCCCTTGAGGCACTATTCCTCCCCACTGATATGAGACACTATTCTGCCAACTGACACCAACAATGGGGCACTAGTCCTCCCAATGACACCAACAATGGGGCACTATTCCTCCCAATGACACCAACAATGGGGCACTATTTCTCCCAATGATACAGTGACCACTATTCTTCCCTCTAATACCAAATGTGGTGATGTTTACACCCACTGATGCCAGGAAAATCTCCACTCCCACTGGCCACAGTCCAGCCCCCCTAAAGTCTGAAGGACAATAAACTGGCCCTTGGTTTGAAAAGTTTGGAGACCCCTGGTCTAGAGGAATCCAATGCTTGATATAGCGACAGGCATCACAGGCCAACATTTCAGGACCTCAAAGGATCCCTTTTTCAAGTGCTCTGCCTTGAAAACAGGATCCTGCGAGGTCCTGAAACATTCTCCTGTGATGCCTCTTGCTTTATTTGAATAAAGGACAGGATTATCATTAGACCAAGGCTTTCTGGCGAAGATGCGTATTTTCCTATGATTGCATGGTGGCACAGTTCACCAATTCACTACAGCACCCTACACCAACTATGCGCAAAAGTGGGAGTGTGACTGACACAACACAACTTCATTGTGATTAGTCAGTGAGACTTGGGGTCCTCTGGGACCAAAAAAAAAAGCAAAAAGCAAAACTCAACACCAAAAAACATGCAGGTGCGTGGTGGCTCCTGACCAGTCTGCATATGCTATAGTTGGAACTGGCACTGTATAAGTGGAGACAAAGAGAGACTGCAGTGTGAGGGGTCAGAGACAAATCTTGTTGTGGCAGCACTCCACTGTGAGGATAGAGTAGGAAGGAGTTAAATCCTCTGTTGGATTTTACTGCTGGGGTAAATGTTGGGGTTACCCTTCCCTTGCTGTCATAATAAAATGAGGGAAAGGGCTTTTTTTTGCATTAGAACTACTTCTCTCCCCATACAAGGCAATGTAAATGCAGAAGCAGGTTGATGCAGGCTAGGAGGTCGTCAATGAAGGCAAATGCACCTCTCAGCAAAGCTGCATTTACCCATTAAAAGAAGCCATAAATTGCAGAAAGCACTAAATCCTTCCTAGAGTACAGCTTATAAAGCAATGCGACTAAAGAGCGTCACTTATTTTCAGAAAGAGATTTGGACTTTTGGTCTTAAGTTCAAAAGACAATATTGAATTGGTCATCACTTCTTCTTAAAGACCTATCATGGATGATTTAGCGTTAGGGCTGCTTGACACCAGAATAACCCAGGAACAGAGTTCCCGGTCCTGTGTGTTCCCCTGCAGTGCGATTTGGCAGCCAATTCATTTGAATACTTTTGAAAAATGCCCCGCAACAAATCGCATGGAACCACGGTACCATGATATCTGGTGCCTGCAAACGCATTGGGGTGTTGTTAATGTATTGGCACTCACAGCTAATCACAAAGGCAGTGCGTTTTGAACATGGTACAGGAAATTCAGCGTTCCAGGACCGTGTTCAGGTGTGAACCTTACTAGGGTGTCCCAAGCCTCAGAGTTCTGAAACTTCATTTGCGAGTCCTCGTTTAATCAAATCAAAAGAACCAGCACATAAGGTGGTCAAATGGTATAACCATCTTACAACAGGAATGCCACACACCACCTTTCTCAAAATACCTTTCCAGTAGGCTGCATCTAATTGTATGCAGCCAATGTTTGGCCAACAATCTTCTGCCCGACTACTTCGATTTTTCAAATGAAGGATATTGGGCAGGAGGAGGGAGAAGGCCACCCACAAAGTGAGTTTTGACCAGGTTCATTAGGAACCACTGGAAATTTGCACCGTGTATGGTGAGCTTGACTTACTGAGGTCAACCATACCTACCTACTCACTAGTGGTGCATAGTTTAGAAAAATCACTGCAAGTATATTAAGAATTTTGGTCTCAAATTTAGTACAGGGATGCTCTACATGGTAAAAAAGTGAATACAGGGGCCTGGGGTGTCAACTACACTAGGTAAGTCTGTACAGCATATGTTACTTATGAACAGTTCATTTCAAACTGTAAAGCTCCATTCACACCTGGACAATTTGAATCGCTGCAATTCTGCCTGCAAAATGCGGGATGCGTTTGCAATGCCATTATTTCTTAATGGCACCCCAAACGCAGTGCGATTTTGCCGCAAATGTCGCAAAACAAATCATGGCAAAATCATACAAACAAAATCACAGTACGCATATCGCCCAAAAGAAGTTCTTTTGGATGACAAGTTTCCCACGATTTTGTTTGGCAAAATTGCACCACGTTTAAGGTGCCATTGAAAAATAATGGCATCACAAACGCTCCCTGCATTTTGTCCCGATTCTGAATCAAGGGCAGAATCGCTGCGATTCCGCCCGCAACTCAAATCGCCCAGGTGTGAATGGAGCCCAACTGATCCCATCTCAACAAAGTAACAATGCAAACTGCATTATAACATAAAGAGTACCACCATGGGACAATTCTCCAAGTGTGTCTATAGTACAATAATTCATAAGGAAAACATGTACAAATGTGAAGGTCACATAAAACAATAAGATAAACTTTACAATGATCAAACAAAACATTTACTTTCCTTATAAGCCAGGAAACCATTCTTTTACAACCCGTGATTCTCTCCTGAGTAATCCTAAGACACGAACCTGCAAAATAATGCAATCTCTGCCTTTCAAAGTCTGAATGCAGTGAATGAAAAGTGAAAGCAAGATCAATTTCATTCCTGGACCATAAATGAGCTTTAAATCAAATTTACTGCAATTTATAGAAGGAATTGTACAATACCTACACTTGCCCTTAGATCCAAGTCAATGGAAAAAAAAAATGTATACACCCATTGTGAAGTAAGAAAAAAATTAGCTAGTGTAGATAATCACTGGATGTGTAGTCAGCAGAAGTTAAAAGGAGAGCTGTCATTTTGATGTAGACAAATGCTGCAAAAGTAGGATAGCAAGGAAAATATTGCTATGAGATTATGTGGTGTGAGTGGCATTGGTGTTCTGGAAAAAGCTGGTGAATAAGGGAGCCAGTAAGAGATAAATTGAAATGAAGTGTCTAGTCTAACATCAATTCTTCGTCCAGTTTCCTTTTTCTAGTTCCATCTATCTCCCAGCAAGCCAGTCAGAATAGCAATGCCAGTCACATCCAACACTCTGCATAACAACTAAGGAGTTTAAAGGTAAAATTCAAATGGAAAAGGGGGAGAGCTTAAGGTAAACCCAAGGGCACATTACAAGGATACAGAATTTGTGAGGAATATGAATAAAGGTGACTGGATATAGAGTGGAGGATGAATATTTAAAAAAATAAAAAAAAGTAGAATGATATAGAATAGAAGAGGATTATGAATGAGGTGGAATTATACAGAATGGAGGAGGAATATACAAAAAAAAAAAAAGGGTGGAAAGATATAGATTAGAAAAGGAGTATGAATGAAGGTTGATTGGTATAGAATAGAAGAAGAATATGAATGGGGTGGTGTGGTACAGAATAGAAGAGGGATTTGAATAAGTAGACTGGTATAGAATAAAAGAGGAATATGAATAAGGTGGAACGATGAAGAATAAAAGAGGAATACGAATGAGGTGATATGATATAAAGATATAAAATAGAGAAATAATAATGAGTAGAAAAGAAGAGGAACATAAATGAGATGTTAATGGTATAGAATTGGAAGAGGAATATGAATGTGGTGGAATGGCATAGAATAGAAGAGGAACATGAAGGAGATGGGATGGTATAGAATTGGAAGAGGAATATGAATGTGGTGGAATGGCATAGAATAGAAGAGGAACATGAAGGAGATGGGATGGTATAGAATTGGAAGAGGAATATGAATGAGGTGGAATGGCATAGAATAGAAGAGGAACATGAAGGAGATGGGATGGTATAGAATGGAAGAAGAATATGAAAGATGTAGAATGATATAGAACAGTCTTTTTCAACCAGGATGCCCAGGCACCCTGGGTTGCCTTCAAGGGTGCCTTGGAAAAATCCTTAAAATGGCACCAAAATTGTATACAAGCCAGCATTTGATATAAGCCTGTACTTTAGTTACACAAAGCCACAGGTTTTCATTGTGCACCACTACAATCTCCAAGCCCCTGGCATTCTGACAATCATTAATGTCATTGGCTGATAAGGAAGCTGCCGGGCGCCTGCACAGTATCCCTGTTTGCCCGCTTTGTCAGCACTGGTGTCACATTAGCTGTGTGAGGGCGAGAAGCTGAAGGAGAAGAGAAACATTAGAATACTAGTCAGTACCAGTGTGCAAAGATGTATTTGCTTTGGAGTATAAATCACCTCTAACGTTGGGTGTCCTGCATGTGTTAATGTTTCTGCTTTATGTAAAACTTTTAGCTCTGTTTATTACATTTTAGGATGGGGTGCCTCGAGATTGTCCATAATTTGAGAGGGTACCATGAATGCAAAAAGGTTAAGAAACACCGATATCCAGAATGATGTAAAATGATATAGACTAGAAGAGGGATAAGAAAAAAGTGGAGTGGTATATAAGAGAAGAGGAATGAGGTGGAATGGTAATGAATAGAAGATGAATATAAATTAAGGTAGACTGGAATAGAATATAACAGGAGTATGAATGAGGTGTAATGATGTAGATTTGAAGAGAAATATGAATGAAGTGGAGTGGTATAGAACAGAAGAGGAATGAGGTGGACTGGTATAGAAGAAGAATATGAATAAGGTGGACTGGTATCCAGTAGCATAGAAGAGGATTATGAATAAGGTGGAGTGGTAAAGAATAGAAGAGAAATGAGGTGGAATGGTAAAAAAAATAGAAGAGGAATATGAATGAGGTAAAATGATATAGAAGGGGAATACAAATTAAGTGGGATGAGATACAGTAGATAGAAGAGGAATATGAATGAAGGTTGAATGTATAGACTAGAAGAGGGATTTGAATGAGTAGACTGGTATAGAAGAGGAATGTGAATGAAATGGAGTGGTATAGAAAAGGACTGAAGTGGAATGACATAAAATAGAAGAAGAATATGAATGAGGCGGAATGATATAGAAGAGAAATACAAATGAGGTGGGATGAGATACAGCAGATAGAAGAGGAATATGAATGAAGGTGGAATGTATAGACTAGAAGAGGGATTTGAATGAGTGGACTGGTGTAGAAGAGGAATATGAATGAGGTGAAATGATATAGAATAGAAGAGGAATATAAATGAGCTGGATTTATATACAGTAAATTTAATAATATTATTGGGGGGAGAAATGTTTTAGAAGAGGAATATAAATAAAGGTAGAATTATCTGGAATAAAAGCAGTAAATGATAATTGAATGATTGGAAGAGAAATATGAATGAAAGTTGAAATTAAATGGAAAGTGGGAGGAATATGAATAAACATGAAGTGATATAGGATGGAAAAAATATAAACGAAAGTTAAGGATATAGAATGGGGGAGGAATATGAATGAGGATAGAATGGAAGAGAAATATAAATAAAGGCAGAATGGTAGAGCATGGAAAAGAGAAGAATGAAGGTAGAATGATAATGTGTAAAAGTAGGATACGAATGGGGTGGAATGATATTAAATTGGGGAGGAATGCGGCTGAGGGGTGGGATGATACAGAATGAAGGAAAAATATGAATGAGGATGACTGACACAGCTAGGAGGAATACAAATAGGTGTCATTTTCTTGAACTTTCTGTCCAAAATAAAATAATTTTGAAGTGTCGCTGAGTTTACACAGATAAATATCACAAGTCCTGGAGGGGAGAGGGCGCTTCTGGCTGAATCTGGCAATAATGATGTTATGCCACATGCAAACTGAATTAAAGCCCTGTCACTCAAACTCAGGAAAAGAAAAACAAACAGCCAACCATTCCAGGAACCACCACATCTAGTGATCTGCAGAGATTATAAATGTCATACTGCTCCATTTAATCCACACGTATCTGAAATTAAAAGGGCAGCCAAGCACACATCACTGATGCACCCACTCAACACTCAAAGCTGAGATTTTCAATTATTTGCATCAGTTCACAAATGCACGCTATATCCCCCCCGCCCGTACATTAAATTACACAAATTCCAGGTTTTTAAGATATTTTGCAATTTCATAATCATAAAGATAAGCGACAGAAAAAATGCACATGGGGCAAGTAAGGGAGGCCCTGCGATTTGTGGTACCAGGGAAACCTGTACAGAGACAGTATGGAGACTGCCACAAATGACCTCTTCTTCTGAAAATACTAGTTCCCTGTCTGTCATGCCAATTCAATAGCCACAACACCTTACGCCATTTGAGCCTTACGTCATGCTTGATTATCTATACAAATTAGGACCTCTGCGGTTCAGTCTAAATTCCAAATCTGCATGCTTGCTCCAGGTCACTGATACAAAGTATTGAAGCCAGAGGCAGCCAAGCAACAAGCATTTCCAGAAGGTGGTCAGTGATAACAGAATCTGTGTCTCTCAGTTTATTTTTATTTTTATTAAACAATAAAACTATGGCTTAGGTTTCTGATAGCGATCAGCTCTTTAGGTTTAACAGGAACCTGGAATACAATGCAAAGCCTTCAGGCTCTAAAATGAGCAACACTGAGACAGACAGAAGGTGCTGTACAGATACCAAAAAAACTGAATAGATCTCTTCACCACCCCCCAACAAAAATGTATCTTGTTTGGTATTTCAGTCTAAAAAAGATGCTCAGGGCACAGAGAATAGCCAACTGGAGCATCTCCACCTACAGAAGAGCATGGCTTACTCTGGACTAGTGTGAGGACGGAAACATGGCAGATGTCAAGCTTGATGCATTTTTAATGGTGCAGGCTCCTGGACTGTCAACCTGATCCTAGCTTCACTTGTCAGCAAGTCTCTGACCTGGAATAAGCATGCAAGACAGGAAATCAGATTTCTTTCTCGTACATCACGGGACACAGAGCGACATAGTCATTACTAATGGGTTATATAGATACCGTCAGGTGCTGGCACTGGCAACTTCCAAAACCGGAAGTACCCTCCCCTATATAAGCCCCTCCACCCGGGAGCACCTCAGTTTTTTGCCAGTGTCTAAGGTGTTGGCCAAGAAGAAACATGTGTTTTTCACTGAGCTTGCGTACAGGTTCTTTTGGGCCTCAGTAAGCTATTCCGGATCCGACCAAAAAAGCTTCATAGCTAAACGGTCGGTACCCGGGCCTTGCAGAGAAGAGCAAGGTTTTGCCTGTAATGCTTCTCTTAGGAGAGCTGGACCCTGGGATCCAGAGCTCTGGTCATACCCACGACCAAGATGTTTTCTGTGCAGGGTGCTATACAGGTCCAGGGGAGTGGAATCCTTGGGAACCCGGTCCCTGAAGGTTTGATTACAATGCCTGCCGTGATAGGTGAAGTTTGGGCTTTTGTGGACCAAACAAAGTCCTGCGGCGGGGAACAGGTAAGTGGGGGCCCCCAGGAACTTGGTTCTATTGGGGGACCCCCAAGCCTAATTTGTCTTTCTGTCTGTTACCTAATGGTATTCCCGCAAAATTCTGTGCATGCCTGTAACTACTAAAAAAATGTAATATTTTTTAATGGTGGTCAAGAAAAAAAAAAAAAAAAATTTTTTTTTATATATATTTAATATATTAGACTGCGGTACCTGTGTTTGTCCACTAGAGGCCGCTGTGGAATGTTTTCTTGTCATGTGGACTAGCTTCTTCTCAGCAGAGCAAAGTCCAGGCAGATGGTGAGTTCTCTTATAGGAAACTGCTTCCTCTGCCATGTTGCAGTGCTCGTCCATCCCCCGGCCTGCGGCAAAGAGGGGCCCTGGCTCCTGTCCCTTGTTACCATATTTGAAATTAGCGCCGAAGGCGCACGTGCCCGCGCGCGTGCGCGTGCACGCGCCTCTATATATAGAGGTGAGCCGGGAAAGGGGGCGGAGCCTGGGGGATGACGCTCTGTGCACGCCGCAGCGCTTCTGCGCATGTGCGGGCGTCCCAGCAGTTTTAAAAAAACCACAATATTGTAGTGAGCTGGCTATGAAGTACAGAGACAGAGCTGGCAACATTTAAAGGCATACAGCAAGCGGTTGATACAGGCATCCCCTAGAAAGGCACATTAGTAGACACCAACTGTGATATAGCAGCAATTGTGCTAGACTATTCTCAGTAAAAGTGGTGTATTACGGCTGGAATACCTCAGCTTTAGGCTTAGGAATATGCCGTCCAGAAGCTCCGGAACTGAATCTTCCAGGAAGCGAAGGGGGTCTCATCGGGCTCGGAGGATCTTGGGCATACTCCTGCTGCACCAGTCTCCCCTGAAGTTCAGAGGTAAGTGACCGTAGAGACCCCGCAGGGTACTTGGTACTGTGGCTGTCCTCAGTTCACCTGCTCCTGTGTATGTAACAGAGGAGGTTTTTTCCTCAGCTCTGGGAGGATTAGAGAGAGATTGTCAACATTTATCGCTGCCTCCCTGTCAGGGAAAGCACGCCCGATCTCCGTCTCCTCCTTCAGAGTACCTGTTAGCAGAGCAACAGTCCCATACAGGGATCGACCTGCCTGAAGGGGATCAGGATGAGGTTGATTCTGTTATAGAGGAATCAACAGTGGGGGAACCTTTTCTCAGCATCTTAAGCTGAAAGATTATGGGTTCAGTCTCTGACTAACATGGTCCGATCAGCATTTAAAAATGCACCTTGCGGAACCATCAACCACTACTGTATCCTCGTTGGGGTCGCTAGAAGCCCCCAGACTGTTTGTTCTTTTCCACTTCACCCTTTACTGAAAGGGCTCATTTACCAGGATTGGGAACGTCCTGAGAAAATATTTATTCCCCCAAGAGATTTCCGGTGGTCTATCCCATGGAGGATAAGTTCATCAAAAAAAAAAAAAAAAAAATGGAAGGTCCCTACAGTGGACGCAGCCATCTCTTGTATGTATAAATCACTGACATGTCCAGTGGATAATGTCCAAATGTTCAAGAACCCAATAGATAAAAGATTGGAGTCCTTATGAAAATCTGCTTGGTGATACAACCAGCAGTAGCAGCTATTGGGGTCTGCTAAGCAGTGAAGGATCAGTTGAAACAGGTCTTGAGGGACTTGACAGATCAGCAGGCTTTGCCCTAGCTGATCTACCTAGAGCCTTAGGCTTTGCGGTTGACGCCATAGAGGATTCAGTCCATCAGGCCTCCCGCCTTACGCTGTCTATAGTACATATGCGTAGGCTCCTATGGCTCAAAAACTGGTCTGCTGAAGCTCCCTGTAAAGAATGGCTGGTTAGCGTCCCATTTCATGGTGAACGCTTATTCAGGGAAAACCTGGACAAATATATCCAGAAAATTTCCAGCGGTAAAAATACGCTCTTGCCGGTTAAAAGCAGAGTTAGAGGTCCCTCTTTAAGAGGCCTGCTTCTCCAGTCCCTGGGGCATCGGCTGTGTAACAGTTCCGACGGTCTCCTCGGTCAAATCCCGGGGGTAAAAAACAGGGACAGTAGCAGGGTAATGAGAAACCCTGGGTCAGGGGAGGTACAAAACCTCCCCCAAAGTTAAATTCATTGAAGCCCCCACTCAGTCGGGTGGGGGGAGGACTCCAGTTGTTCGCAAGAGACCTGGCGGGACACGATCAAGACAGATAGGTGCTCTCCGCAGTAGGTTTGGGATACAGTTTGGAGTTAAAAGACTCTCCTCCTTCCCATTTTGAGGTCAAACGTGCCAAGGGATCCCCGGAAGAGAGAGTCCCTCCTGTTGGCACTAGAACAACTATTGCTCCAAGGAGTAATTATGGAGGTTCCCCTGGAAGAATGAGGGTTCGGGTTTTACTCAAACCTCTTTACAGTCCCGAAGCAAACGCGGACGGGAGGCCCATATTAATTCTAAAAGGGCTATACAAATTCCTGTATATCAGGACTTTCCGATGGAGTCGATCCGATCGGTGGCCACTGCCCTACAAGGGGAGGATTGGTTAGCCACGATCGACATCAAAGATGCTTATTTGCACATTCCCATCTTTCCAGTCCACCAAAAATTTCTACGCTTTGCAGTAGAAGGGCGCCATTTTCAGTTCAGAGCCTTACCCTTCGGTTTGGCCACAGCACCACGAGTGTTTACAAAAATTCTGGCCCTTTATTGGCCAATCTAAGAACACAAGGTGTAATGATAATGGCATATCTGGATGACTTGTTGCTGATAGACCACTCAGTGAAAAAACTAGACGTGGTCGTTCACAAGACGATCAAGTATCTGGAATCTCACGGTTGGATTATCAACCGAGACAAGTCAGCCCTAAAAACCAGTCAAAAGTCTGGAATACTTGGGGCTAAGGTTGGATTCAGGCCAGAGAAAAATATTCTTGCCTCGAGGAAAGGTGTTGTCTTTGAAAGATTTGATCCACTTAGTGGGTACAAAAAAGACAGCCGTCCATACGCCTGTATATGAGGCTGCTGGGAAAAATGGTGGCATCATTCGAAGCAGTACCCTACGGTCAATTCCATTCAAGGAATTTGCAAGGGGCCATACTGTCAGCCTGGAACAAAAAAGTTCAGGCCCTAGACTTACAATGTCCTTGTCCCCTTCCGTTCGCAAGAGCCTCCGTTGGTGGTTGGTTCTCCAGAATCTGGAAAAAAGGAAATCCTTCAGTCCGATTTCTTGGAAGGTGGTCACTACAGATGCCAGCCTTATAGGCTGGGGAGCAGTACTGGAGCAATAGTCTCTCCAGGGCAGATGGTCGGATGCAGAAAAGGCCCTGCCCATCAATCTCTTAGAGATACGAGCAGCCCGGTATGCCCTAGTAGCATGGACATCCAAACTCCAAGGGTCCCCTGTCAGAATTCAATCAGACAATGCCACAGCAGTGGCATATATCAATCATCAGGGGGGCACCAGGAGTCGTGCAGCCCAGAGGGAAGTAAATTACATCCTGAAATGGGCAGGAAAAATATGTCCCAGCCATATCTGCGGTATTCATTCCAGGAGTGGAGAATTGGAAGGCGGACTTTCTAAGTCGCCAGCAATTAGGCCCAGAGGAAGGGTCCCTTCACCCCGAGGTTTTCTGGACAATATGTCAGCGGTGGGGAACATCGGATGTAGATCTTCTAGCATCCAGATTCAATGCAAAGGGGGACAGGTTTGTCTCTCGGACAAGGGATCCCCTAGCTTGCGGCTCGGATGCCCTAGTGTTCCCTGGGGATCAGTTCAAGCTGATATATGCATTCACACCGCCACAATGGTTACCTCGATTACTCCGCAGAATCAGGGTAGAAAAGAAACCGGTGATTCCGGTGGCTCCAGCGTGGCCCCGAAGAGCGTGGTACGCGGAGATTGTAAAATTTCAGTGGGGAGTCCTTGGACTCTCCCACGTCGTCCGGCTTTCGCAAGGACCGATATACCACCCTTCCTTACCAGCCCTAGGTTTGACGGCCTGGCTATTGAAGCCCACATTCTAAAAAAGAGAGGGCTCTCTAATGCTGTGGTATCTACCATGATCAATGCCAGGAAGCCGGTATCCAGGCAGATCTACTATAGAATCTGGAAGGCGTACATCGCGTGGTGTGAGGCCAAGAAATGGCATCCACATAAGTACGTAATAGGTAGGATTCTGGACTTCCTACAGTGGGCTGTAGATAGGAAGCTTGCCTTGAGTACTATCAAGGGTCAGATTTCGGCCTTGTCAATAATTTTTCAAAGGCCCTTGGCTTCGCATTCACTAGTCAAAGCCTTTATACAAGGAGTGATGCGTATTAGTCCTCCGGTTAATATTCCCATATGTCCATGGGATCTAAACTTGGTTCTGTCGGTTCTACAGAAACAACCATTTGAACCATTACAGCATATTTCTTTGGTGCTTCTCACCAGGAAATTGATTTTTCTAGTAGCCATTTGTTCGGCTAAAAGAGTGTCGGAATTAGCAGCTATGTCCTGTAAGGAGCCATATCTGGTTATCCATAAGGATAGAGTAGTGTTACGTCCTCATCCAGCCTTTCTTCCTAGGGTGGTATCGAGGTTTCATTTGAACCAAGATGTGGTTCTTCCTTCTTTTTTCCCCAAACCTACTTCGGTAGAGGAAAAGTTATTGCATTCTTTGGATGTAGTAAGAGCAGTTAAAGCTTATCTAAAGGCCACTGCTCAGATTCGCAGAACGGATACTTTGTTTATTCTGCCGGAAGGCCCCAGAAAGGGTCAGGCAGCGTCAAAATCTACTTTAGCCAAGTGGGTTCGACAGGTCATTATGCAAGCCTATGGCTTGAGAAGGAGACCGCCTCCGTTCAAAGTTAGAGCGCACTCCACGAGAGCAGTTGGAACTTCATGGGCAGTGCATCACCAGGCCTCCCTGGCTCAGATCTGTAAGGCCGCAACATGGTCTTCGGTACACACGTTTACTAGGTCCTACCAGGTGGACGTTAGAAGTCAGGAGGATGTCGCCTTTGGGCGCAGTGTGTTGCAGGCCGCAAAAGATCCTCATGTCTGATAGCGCTCAGCTTATATATGGTGTATCCCCCCCCCTCATCTGGCATTGCTTTAGGACATCCCATTAGTAATGACTATGTCGCTCTGTGTCCCGTGATGTACGAGAAAGAAAATAGGATTTTTATAACAGCTTACCTGTAAAATCCTTTTCTTGGAGTACATCACGGGACACAGAGCTCCCGCCCCTCTTTAGGGACACTTATTGCTTTGCTACAAAACTGAGGTGCTCCCGGATGGGAGGGGCTTATATAGGGGAGGGTACTTCCGGTTTTGGAAGTTGCCAGTGCCAGCACCTGACGGTATCTATATAACCCATTAGTAATGACTATGTCGCTCTGTGTCCCGTGATGTACTCCAAGAAAAGGATTTTACAGGTAAGCTGTTATAAAAATCCTATTTTTTACTTAAACCTCACTGGCTGCATGTGTGTTCCAGAGTAACGACTCAACAGGTAAGGAGGTCGGGAAAAGCCTCCAAGTCTTTAAAAACAAGTCAGCATCCGTATCCTCACAGCTTTACTTTAAGATCATTAGGTTGCACCTGAATCAGATGCTACAAGGCTCTTCCGTTTCGCACTGGTCCTGGTAACTTACACAATAGGACACCCTGAGATCCTCTTTCAGGAGGAGTGTGACTACAAAGTTGAGTCCAATGAAACCAACAGCAACATATGAATGAGGGGACTGAGCATATTCAGCAACCTTGTCACTGTAGCCAAAGATAGATCTGATCCAACTCAATCAAGATTAAAGTGTAAGGCCTCTTTCACACGGGGCGGATCCGTGAAGATCCGCCCCGTGAAGCTCCGCTTGCTCAGCGGGGATCGCTCCGTTGATCCCCGCTGAGCCGACGGATGACTGGGCGGTCCCCGCACACTGTGCAGGGACCGCCCTGTCAGAGCGCCGCTCTCCCCTATGGGGAATCGGATGACGACGGACCGTAGAGTCCGTTGTCATCCGATCCGCTCCGCAGACGGAAGGAAAAATAGGATTTTCCTCCGTCACACTTTTTCGGAGTGGAGCGGAGCGGATGTCAGCGGACATGTCACCGCTGACATCCGTGCTTCCATAGGGGTGCATGGAGGATCCGTTTCAGGTCCGCCTAAAAAACTGACAGGCGGACCTGAACGGACCTCCGTGTGAAAGAGCCCTAAGTAAACCCCCCTATCGTTTTCAGCCAAGGAAGCTGACATCTTTGCCTCTGTTTAATCTTCAACTGCCATGATGCTGCACATTTGATCAGTTATGACACAAGCCATTGGATGGTTTGACAGTTTGGTTGAGAGCACAACCAATGGGAGTGTTACATTTCTGGCACGTGCCGGAAATTAAACAGTTTTACGGATGGGTTTACTTCTGCTTTAAGAGTCTAATTTCGGACAGTACTGAGGCAATGTTCAGCTTATTTAGCTTTGTATGATGCAGTGCTTTGCAGTAACATGAAGCAAAAATCCTATTTAATCTTTTTGTTCATTGGAGGATACAGTTCTGCTCCAGATGATCACCTCCTGAAATGTCACAAAGCAGTACGGGCAAAAAATACAAGCCAGTAAGACAGCCATCAGCAAAACTTTGTGCCCAAAACTGCCATCGGCTGATGCTGCCACAACCACATTGTAATACTTGTATAATTTTTATACATTAGCAACTAATTGGCCTTACTAACCTGAGAAATCCATGCCTGGTTGCAGAAAGCCCATGATGCACTTACTGCTCTAGGGGAATATGCTGTAACCAAGAATGGAGGGTCTCTGTTCCTGTTGGCATACAATTGGGACAACAGTTTGACTAATTCAGTGCGAGATAGTAACAGCACCTTACGTGGACTCCCTGTAACCAAGAATAGGGAATCTGACCTACAGAAGTCAAGCATTAAACCCTTGGTATATGTACTGCGGAGAAGGCCAGCATGTGATTTTTCCCTGCCCAGCTTGGGAAAAAAAAGTCACTTTTAGCTCTGCTACTATCTTCCAGTGCAGAGGGAGTAAAAACTTCCTGTACAGCAACAGCAGAAAGTGAAGCCACGCCACTCAGCCCCAAGTGCAGTGGGAAGGCTGGTGGGCAAGCTTCTTGAAGTTGATCAGCCATCTGAAAGTTTGAAGGAATTGGATCATCTTATGGATGTTGAAAGACGGGACGATGGCTAAGGAATCTAAGTAAAAGGTCATCCATGCCAAAAATTCCCTTCATGTGACATAAGTGATGACAGATCTTGCTGACTGCACATTAAATTTGGGGACACACAGATATACAAAAAAGAGCAAATTACACCATTCGGCTTTGGGACTGTGAAAAGTTTGAATAAAACTCTTTGAACCACTGCTCTGCAGGACCTGGGATTACCACTCCTTGTACCCAAAGTTGACTCAGGGCAGCCAACAAATCTGCCTGTCTTTGAGGTGAAGCTGGCAGATTAAATGGTAGGAATCGAAGATGAGGCAGGGAGAGACATTTTATTTTGGAGCCCCTGGAAATGAGAGTGGACCCAGAGGTCCAGGACGTCTCTGATCCAGACTGATGCAAATGCCAAAAGACATCCCCCTCCCCACTCTGAAGAGCAAGGGCACACCTTGATTGTTAGGCAGGCGATTGGGTAGGCTTGGAATCTTTTGGGGTCCAGGGATTATAAATGGATGCCTGGGTGGGGTGAAATTACCTCTACTAGTTGGATGAGGTAGTAGCTGTAGTAACAGTAGGCCTAGGCTGTTTTTTGTGTTGTTAAAACCCCCTCCAAGTAACCTTCTTGATAAATGTGTCGAGGGATTCACCAAACAGGCGTTCACCATCAAAAAGTAATCAAAATCAATCTGTAAATGATGCCTCTTGCAAGCAGGCTCAGCAGACAAAGCCTTTAACCACAAAATTCCTCTAAAGGGTCCTCTTCTGCGTCCACCTCACCTATCTCCTTATCATCCTTGAATAGGTTAGGCCAGTGATGGCGAACCTTGGCACCACATATGTTTTGGAACTACATTTCCCATGATGCTCATGCACTCTGCAGTGTAGTTGAGCATCATGGGAAATTAATTTCCAAAACATCTGGAGTGCCAAGGTTCGCTATCACTGTGTTAGGAAGTTCTGGTTCATACTCCTGAATAGATTCAGGTGGTGGAGAGGCAGAAGAGTGCTTTTAGGCCCAGGTGACCAAAGGTTCTAGAAGAGCAGAGAGTTTCCAAAAGAAATCCTAGTAGCAATGAAGTCTGCCTTAATCAGATAGGCCATCTGTTGTGAGCCTGAAAGAGAGCTAGAATAAAAAGGGAGGTGTGTCAGTCTTGCTCCGGTGCAGGGTACAGCGATCATCTTGAGAATTTCACTGGTTTTCCTCTTGTGCAGTGTGTAGCACGAGTTCTATCAGGCCCTTTTCCTAACTTCTCTGTGCCTTGCCTCCACCATTGCTAAGAGTGGGGATTCCCTGTTGAGTACTCAAGAAATAGATGTGGAATGGGAGGGTATTAACTAAACAGAAGGGAGCTGCAATAAACCAAGCCAACTAATGTCAGGTAATCGGGAAATTAGCAAGCATGCTTCTTTTGTTCTCTGGAAAATGTCAGATGGAAGTGCATTAGCTGGAAGGAATTAAGCAACTACATCACTACCTGATCAGCAAAAAGCTGTGTGGGGAAATTTTGCCAATGAAAATGTAAAATAATATTTCTAATAACATTATAATAACCCACCCCCAAAGTAGTATAGACATTTACAAAGGGGGATAACACAATACATAAACAACATTCAACATGTAAAAACAGAACCTAGTCAGAATACATGGAAACCCCATCTTACTTTATTCAAGCTTCAGGTTCCTGAAGAGGACTAAAATTTACCCATCATGGTGGATATACCCCCCAAAGGGGTCTTCAGGGTCTGTGTGCCATAGGAATGGACCAGGCCCTACGCTTGCTGCACCATGTGCCAAGGTGAGTCCCAAATACAGAATCCAGCACCCAAATAAAAATGTTGTAAGGTTTGGGTATGGTTCCTAAGATTGAGGGTAACTAATCTGGAAATTGCTAGTGAGCCCTGAGGCAATAGGCAGCTAGAAAGGTCAAAGTAAAAAAGAAAATGAAAAAGAATGGTTTAGAAAATTTCTCCTGTCCATCACCTACTGACACTAGTAAAAAAAAAATTGGAGTCCCACAAAGTGTGTGGAGTTACATTAGAGTGCACCGGAGGTATTCCCAGCAAAGCTTTTGCCACTGTCCAGTTACCTGAAAGTAACAGCATAAACCTGATGGTCTATGACTTCCTATCCTGCCCGGTACTATAAAGCTATAGCTTTACCCAGCCTATAGAGTTTATAAATCTCACAACACTAAAAAAATCTACAACACCAACCTCAATGCACAGTCCTATTTTACTTACAGGTGTGTCGGGCAAGAGAATAGTTGGAGCCTCCGCTGGTCAGTCCAAACCCCTCTGGAATCTGACTAGAACTGCGTGGTCTGGTCAGTAGTTTTGCAGGCTCAATCTCTGCTCCAAACTCTGCTCCAATCACCCCTAGCAAGACAATAGCGGTAGCTTGCTTCCTCCTCTCCTCATATGATGGAAATGCTTTCTTCATTGGGGGAAGGTTGGAAAGGCAACCTGAAAATAAAGAGGCACATATAAAAGTCAGAAACAAAAAGTGACTTACAGTTAGTAAATCTAACTTTAAAGTTGAACTCCAACTTTCTTTTCACTAGAACTGAATGGAATGATCAGTCCCAGCATAGCGCACACCTCTGTACCATGTTGCCCAGTTGTCTACAGATCCTCTGATATTGTGGGTTTAGTTGAGGCTTTGTACCATGTGACACTCTGTATAGTGTGGATGTAAACTGAGGGCCTTCCAGTCACTTCCTGCTCAATCTCTAGCCTAGAACACACCCCTCTGTTAGTCTTTTAGAGTCTGCAAATGATGCAACTTCCTTCATAGCTCTGATGGTGGGTGGGATGGAATACATCCTAATTAGCATTCAATCCCACCAAGTCACACCTACACGAAAAAGTCCAAACCTCCCAGATGACAGCATTATTCAAAAGGAAACCCCTTCATACACAACCTGTTCTGATAGCTAGCTGTGCTGCTTCTGTACAGTATTGAATGGACCACAATTAGAAGTCAACCCTGCCCATGAAGAAAACACCCTCATAATAACCTCCCATAGCACTTCCTCTGTAGACTTGCAGTAAGCCATTATTCTTTTACATGATGCAAGACAGGAATTACACATTTACACCTGCTTTGCAGACTCATCAACTCCCAGAACTGCTACAAGTGACTCCCATAGCCTGCCCTAAAATTAGAGAGGCTCAAAGCATGATGGGACATATAGTATCAGGACTGGTAAAGGAAGGAAAAAGGAAGTCAGAGAACTTTGAAATCCAACCAGGAGAAAGAATGACATCACAGACACTTGCTTTTTACAGCTAAATAAGGTAAGATACAGATACAATGACAGTGGGGTTGTGATACATTTATATGCATCTGTTGGTTTGGGGAAGAAAAGCTGGAATCCTGCTTTAACATTTAAATAAAAATAAATAAAAGCAATACTGCTTTGCCCCCCAAGACAAAATATACCTTCACTACAGAGAAAACCACACATTATATGTCACACAAAAGTACACAAAGTATAGTCCAAAATAAAGGTATAGGTTAAATTGGGGTAAGGCGCTGCTCACTAAGCCTAGTGAAAGGGTTAGTATTCCTAAGTATGCTATATATTTAAACAACAATTAGTGAACAATTGATCAACCCACCTTTCAACAGTGGTATTGGCACTCAGTGCATAAGACCAACATCAAAATCTCCCTGTAGTGAACATAAAAGCAACCAAAAACAAATATAAGTGTCAGACTAGCTCTGTGCTAACTGCAAAGATGCAATCAGCTACACAACCAGTAACACTAGAATGTGTACACAAAACTGTATCATCTAGACCACAGTTTAATGCAACACACCTATGCACAGTGATAGATCCAAATGTGAGAAGTGCAAATTGGCTCAGACCAAGAGCACCAGTCTGCAGCTGCAGAACCTAGCTCTGCCAAAAAACAGCACAATCCAAAAATTGTATAAACACACAGAATAACAAGGCAAAGCTCAGAAAACAAAAACACAAAACAAAACAGTAAATAGTCCTCTTCTTTAAAGTTCAAAAAGTAAGCTTTCTGCTCTTCACTTAGATGTCAGTGTCCCCCACATGTGTCCCCACTCACCAGATCCTTTCACCCCCACAGGGGTAAACAGCTTAAAGGGGTATCCGGGTCACACGTCCAGAGGGGAGATGTCAGCTGGGCAAGTTCTTCATATAGGTTGTGGAAATCCGTGGGAGGGAAGATTCCCAATTACCTCATAGATGCAGACAGAAGAAGAGAGAGGCTTCCATAGTGCAGATGAAAAAACTTCCGACTTTATTAAAAATATATATTAAAAATGTACACTGCAGCAAGTCTACAAATAGACAAGCTACACGGCAAAAGAAACAAACAAAAACGGACAGCACAGCAGTCCTCAAACTCGTATGTGAGCAGCGGTCAGTACCGGCTGGTAACGCTGCATGCGTTCCAAATGCGTTCTAGCAGTACTTCCGGGTTGGCGTGGTGTGCGTATGACGTAGCTCCGCCTTACGCGTTTCGTCATTGGACTTCGTCTAGAGGCGGTACCACGCTACGCTACCTCCACGCTTAAGAAGGGAGAGCGTCACTCTGAGCCCGCCCACTCCTTCAGGGCTGCCAAATCAGGCCGCAGTACCACGGTTCATCCCCTGTTACAGCATGACCAGCCTGTTTCCGGTGATGAACCGTGGTACTGCGGCCTGATTTGGCAGCCCTGAAGGAGTGGGCGGGCTCAGAGTGACGCTCTCCCTTCTTAAGCGTGGAGGTAGCGTAGCGTGGTACCACCTCTAGACGAAGTCCAATGACGAAACGCGTAAGGCGGAGCTACGTCATACGCACACCACGCCAACCCGGAAGTACTGCTGGAACGCATTTGGAACGCATTTAGCGTTACCAGCCGGTACTGACCGCTGCTCACATACGAGTTTGAGGACTGCTGTGCTGTCCGTTTTTGTTTGTTTCTTTTGCCGTGTAGCTTGTCTATTTGTAGACTTGCTGCAGTGTACATTTTTAATATATATTTTTAATAAAGTCGGAAGTTTTTTCATCTGCACTATGGAAGCCTCTCTCTTCTTCTGTCTGCATCTATGAGGTAATTGGGAATCTTCCCTCCCACGGATTTCCACAACCTATATGAAGAACTTGCCCAGCTGACATCTCCCCTCTGGACGTGTGACCCGGATACCCCTTTAAGCGGTTTACCCCTGTGGGGGTGAAAGGATCTGGTGAGTGGGGACACATGTGGGGGACACTGACATCTAAGTGAAGAGCAGAAAGCTTACTTTTTGAACTTTAAAGAAGAGGACTGTTTACTGTTTACTGTTTTGTGTTTTTGTTTTCTGAGCTTTGCCTTGTTATTCTGTGTGTTGATACAATTTTTGGATTGTGCTGTTTTTTGGCAGAGCTAGGTTCTGCAGCTGCAGACTGGTGCTCTTGGTCTGAGCCAATTTGCACTTCTCACATTTGGATCCATCACTGTGCATAGGTGTGTTGCATTAAACTGTGGTCTAGATGATACAGTTTTGTGTACACATTCTAGTGGTACTGGTTGTGTAGCTGATTGCATCTTTGCAGTTAGCACAGAGCTAGTCTGACACTTATATTTGTTTTTGGTTGCTTTTATGTTCACTACAGGGAGATTTTGATGTTGGTCTTATGCACTGAGTGCCAATACCACTGTTGAAAGGTGGGTTGATCAATTGTTCACTAATTGTTGTTTAAATATATAGCATACTTAGGAATACTAACCCTTTCACTAGGCTTAGTGAGCAGCGCCTTACCCCAATTTAACCTATACCTTTATTGCTAGGATCTTTTTTAAAGGTCCCATTAGGAGGGCAGCAGCTCTTCACATTTATTTTATTTATCTCACATTTACTTCACGGCGAGGCATCACACCCTTGCACTTAATCTTAAGCGCAGGCACATTATATTTTATTTTCATAGTCCAAAATAAGTAAATTAATAACAAATGTCACGAGTAAAAGGAATAATTTCAAATATAATGTACAGTAGCCATAGACCTGCTTCACACGGGCTCCAGCTTGTATAACAGTGAGCTTTAACAGAGCATTTGAAGAGCTTTTAGCAAGCTTTGCTGAAGCTTTTAAAGTAACATTCAGCACCAGTTTGTAAATGTTGAATACAGATCCTAATGGGAATGCTGGCTGTCACTCTAAACAAGTTGCCAGCAGAATTATGCAGGCTTTCAACAAGCTTTAAGTAGCAGTAGCTGAAGCCTACTAGCAGCTTGTTTAGAATAACAATCAGCACTCCCATTAGGATCTGTGTTCAACATTTACAAACTGGAACTGCATGTTACTTTAAAAGCTTCAACAAAGCTTGCTGAAAGCTCTTTATTTTTGATTTACCAACCAAGCATGTAGCATAGAATTAGAATAGTGAGCTGCCACACTTCCTGCTTATACAGTGGATATAAAGTCTACACACCCCTGTTAAAAATGTTAGGTTTCTGCGATGTAAAAAAATGAGACAAAGATAAATAATTTCAGAACTTTTTTCCACCTTTAATGTGACCTATAAACTGTACAACACAGTTGAATAACAAACTGAAATCTTTTAGGTGGAGGGAAGTAAAGATACAAAAATAAAATATGGTAGCACCTTTTGATTTTAATATAGCACTCAGTCTTTTTGGGTATGAGTTGGCACATCTTGACTTGCCAATATTTGCCCACTCTTCTTTGCAAAAACACTCCAAATCTGTCAGATTGCGAGGGCATCTCCTGTGCACAGCCCTCTTCAGATCACCTCACAGATTTTCAAAGGGATTCAGGTCTGGGCTGTGGCTGGGCCATTCCAAAACTTTAACCTTCTTCTGGTAAAGCCATTCCTTTGTTGATTTGAATGTATGCTTTGGGTCATTGTCATGCTGAAAGATAAAGTTCCTCTTCATATTCAGCTTTATAGCAGTAGCCTGAAAGTTTTGTGACAATATTGACTGGTATGTGGAACGGTTCATAATTCCCTCTACCTTGACTAAGGCAGCCCGAAAGCATGATGCGGCCACCACCATGCTTTACGGTGGTATTCTTTTGGTGATGTGCAGTGTTGTTTTTGCGCCAAACATATCTTTTGGAATCATGGTCAAAAAAGTTCAATCTTGGTTTCATCAGACCATTACACATTTTCCCACATGCTTTTGGAAGACTTCAGATGTGTTTTTGCAAAACTTAGCCGGGCTTGGATGTTTTTCTTCGTAATAAAAGGCTTGCCACTCTACCCCATAACCCAGACACATGAAGAATACGGGAGATTGTTGTCACATGTACCACACAGCCAGTACTTGCCATATATTCCTGCAGCTCCTTAAATGTTGCTGTAGGCCTCTTGGCAGCCTCCCTGACAAGTTTTATCTCGTCTTTTCATCAATTTTGGAGGGACATCCTGTTCTTGGTATTGTCACTATTGTGCCATATTTTCTCCATTTGATGATGACTTCACTGTGCTCCATGGTATATCTAATGTCTTGGAAATTCTTTTGTACCCTTCTCCTGACTGATACCTTTTAACAATGAGATTTCTCTGCGGACAATGGCTTTTTCTGTAGGATGCAGCTAAGAAAATGTCAGGAAAGACCTACTAGAACAGCTAAGCTTCATTTGGGGTTAATCAGAGGCACTTTAGATGATGGCAGGTGTGTAATGACTCCTATTTAACATAGGTTTAAATGTGACTGCTTAATTCTGAACACAGCTACATCCCCAGTTATAAGAGGATGTGCACGCTTATGCAACCACATTATTTTAGTTTATCTTTTACTTCCCCCTATTAAAAGATTTCAGTTTGTTTTTAAAATGTTAGTTGTACAGTTTATAGGTCACATTAAAGGTCCCGGCACTAGGAAGGATCTGCCAGCTATAAGTGTGCAAGCACCGCTGCTCCATGGAGCTCGGTGTTCACACACTTACAGTATAGCTGGCAGATCTTTCCTAGTGGCGGGACACTGCACAGAAATATGCAAGAATTACTCAGTTTGTGTTTAAGATTGATTTTAATAAATGGAATTATGCTATGTCCGTTTTTGTGATCATCTTTCCTTTCATGACCTGGACCGCATAAGAGGATTCCCAAGCCATCGGGTGGACATACATCCATTCTAAAGCCTTGTTGACCCACCTCTGCATAAGCCCAGGAGGTCCACACCTGAGGGCGAGTGTGCACTCTAGTGGGAGTCTGCACACTGGGTGTTACAGTATTTGCACAAGCACAGAGCACCTTACAACTCAATACTGGATGAACTTCATATGCACTTTATATGGATGCTTGTTTACCCGCTTACGGATCACCTGTACGTGATTTTGTGTATGCAGTGTAAGGGGCGCGCATGCCACCGGAGCGCCGCTCCCGCTGTGATTGTACACAGCAGGAGCCAATCAGCGGGTCTGGTGGCCGCTGCGACCCGCCGATCATTTACAAGAGACACGGAGCAGCGGTGTGCCTATGTAAACAAGACACACCGCTGATCTGTCAGTGAGGAAAAGAGAGATCTTCTGTTTCAGCTAAGTTGAAACACGATCTCTGTTTTCCTCCAGTGTAACACTTCCCCCAGAGTTAGAAAGCACCTCCCTAGGACACACTTAACCCCTTGATCCCCCCCCAGTGTTAACCCCTTCCCTGCCAGTGTCATTTATACAGGGATCAGTGCATTTTTTTTTTAGCACTGACCACTGTATTGGTGTCACTGGTCCCTAAAAAGTGTCACTTAGGGTCAGATTTGTCCGCCACAATGTCGCAGTCCTGCTAAAATTTACTGGTCGCTGCCATTACTAGTAAAAAATAAACAAATAAACATGCCATAAATATATCCCATAAGTTTGTAGACATGATAACTTTTGCGCAAACCAATCAATAAACGCTTATTGGGAATTTTTTTACCAAAAATATGTAGCTGAATACATATTGGCCTAAACTGATGAAGAATTTTTATTTTTTTTCTTTAAGCATCCTACCAGTGGGCAATCAGGCATCGGATACTATCCACATGCACAAAAGTTTTTTTATTTTTAGTTTTCACTTAGTCAGTCTTTCACCATTTTGCGCAAGTTACATTTATAATCAAACATGTAGCATAAATGACTGGCTGATTAAAGAGGAAGTAAACCCTGATGGGTTTTACTTCCTTTTTGTTCCCTGCAAAGTAAAATAATGGGCTACTATGCATCGCATACTAGCTAATTATGTGCCACTTACCTGCAGAAGAAGCTCGCAATGTCACTGCTGTTCCCCGCTGTGTAATCGCTTCCATCTTCAACCCTTCCAGGGCCGTGGACTCCGGCTCTGCTACTTGGCCTGAGTCGCGTGACGGTCATGGCACAGGCACTATAGAAACGGCACGATGGTGCCCTTTCTTCAGTGTGCGTGCGCCGTACAGGTTTAGGAGATATTTGCAGTACCTACAGGTAAGCCTTATTATAGGCTTACCTGTAGGGAAAAGTGGTTGTAAAGGGTTTACAACCACTTTAAATCTAAGGCAGACCATACATTAAAGCGGATCTCCACCCGCAATTTTTAGTTATTTTTTAAAGTCAGCAGCTACTAACACTGTAGCTGCTGACTTTTAATAAGGACACTTACCTGTCCTAGGGCCCCCGGCGGCGATCGCTGGGTCATGGCAGGTCCCGGCGCCTCCATCCTGACTAAGGGAAACAGGCAGTGAAGCCTTACGGCTTCACTGCCCATTTCCTACTGCGCATGCGCGACTCGCAAGGCGCTTTGTGAATGGGCGGCTGCTCTCTGGCATACACACAGTTTCCAAAAGGCAGCGCGACCCATTCACAAGAAAAGGAAGCGGAAGGAGACTCACCGAGGCAAAGGAAGAGGCAAATTAGGGACTTAAGCATAGCAACGGGTATTTTGGTGAGTATAATTTGTTTTTTTTCTATTAATTTTTTTCTATTTTTTTAATGATTTTTAGTGCAAAAAAATGTTCTGGGTGGACCTCCCCTTTAAACCACTTTCTTTCCTTGAACCACGGGTTGAAGAAAATGGCTTCACTGACAGTTTCCCATTGCCAGCACTGAGAGCCAATTCAAGAATCGGCTCAGCTGAAGACACCACTGGATGCCTGGACAGGTAAGTGCCCTAAAAGTAAAAGTCAGCAGCTACAGTACTTGTAGTTGCTGACTTTAAATTTTTGGAGGGGGGGGGGGGCGACTCTTCAATGTAATCTACAGATCTAAAAGTATTGAATATGATCATCTGAAATCACATTACCATGTTAAATTATTTATATGACATTTTAGTGAGTGGGTTTACATATATGTTAAATATGTGAACACAAATGATAGAAGTGCTTGTGCCTTACATTAAGCCGTCACTAAGGTGTCCAAACACTATACTAGCCCCCCCCCCCCCCCCCTCTTACAGGGTCAAACCAGAGCAATCTTGAAATATGATTTGATTTGAAGCGGCTAATGCTTCAATATTGCAGGCTGGACACAGGAAAAGCCAGCCACTGCCTGCCCCGCCCCCCCCCCCCCCCCAGTGAGAAGCATCATGCCCTATAACAATAGTTCAAAGCAAAGGCTCCATTGTGCAGCAGCTCTGATTGTTCTGTCAGCTGACCTCTGCAGAAGGGGAATTGCTAACCACCACTGGCCCTTCCTCGGCCTGACAAATGAATGATCTCAGCACACCATCCACTTTCAGCAGAGCTGCCTCTAAGTCCAGGTGCTCAGACACAGGGGCCCGGTGTGACATCTCAGATCAAGATGAATTGGCACAAACTCCTGATCCGAGATTGTTTTATACCATTTAATTTAGTTTCTTCCCCTGCTTGGATGAGCACAGCTCTGGTTATGGATTTCTATTCTAATGTAGTGGAGCAGGCACTGAAAGAAGCCAATGAAGCAGATGCTGGAGTAGGGGGGGACTGCAGGGATACTGATCAATAGGAGAGGCACTGACCCTGTGCGCTCTGACTCCACTACAACCACCGCTCCCGCTCCGAGGAAGAACACATGTGCGCCTTCCAGTAGGAAATGAAACAGCAGGCACACTTGCCGCTGAACTTCTTCCTGCTGCTCGCCTCGCACTTTTGGCTTAACTGTTACAATATTTATGTCTGCTGAAAACAGAGATAAGTAAACAGCAGCAAAGCTTGGCCTCTGTTTAAAAGGAACCTATATGGCTTTTTGCTTCATTTTTTTATTTTTACGTGTACAAGTATTGAAGTGGATTCGTTCATTTCTAATTATATGAATAAAACATATATCCAAAAAAGAAACATTTATTTAAGGGCTGAAGAACCCTTTTTGGAAGCCAGGAGTGGGCCCATGCAACAAGATAATGAAATTGAGGCCGAGTGAGCCTTAAAGGGGTTGTAAAGGTTTGTTTTTTATTTTCTATATAGCTTCCTTTAAGCTAGTGCATTGTTGGTTCACTTACCTTTTCCTTCGATTTCCCTTCTAAATGTTTTTTTTCTTTGTCTGAATTTCTCACTTCCTGTAAACTTGTCCCCATCATCCAAGCCGTTCTGGCTGGGGGTTAGTCAGCATGCTCGCCCCCTCCCTTGGGACTACATCCCAGCAGGGAGACGCTCTGTACGTTCACAGGCATGGGAGGCTCCCCGCAGGGATGTAATCCCAAGGGAGAGGGCGAGCATGCTGACTAACCCCCGGCCAGAACGGCTCGGATGATGGGGGCAAGCTTACAGGAAGTGAGATATTCAGACAAAGAAAACATTTTAAAGGTAAATAGAAGGAAAAGGTAAGTGAACCAACAATGCACTAGCTTAAAGGAACCTATTTAGAAAATAAAAAACAAACCTTTACAACCCCTTTAAGAGCCAGGTGGCTTAGTATTTTTTGTTAAATCTGTTTGATGGAGAAGACCCCCCATGTGGGCAATCCATATATGTTGGACTTTTACTTTGCCTTTCATTTAATAAAAGTAAGCTACCAGGCCCTTAAAGCAGAGGTTCACACAAAAAGTGAACCTCCGCTTTTTGGAACCCTCCCCCCCTCCGGTGTCACATTTGGCACCTTTCAGGGGGGAGGGGGTGCAGATACCTGTCTAATACAGGTATTTGCACAACTTCCGGGTTTTGAATCCCGCGGGAGTCCCGCCCCTTCGCGTCACACCCCCCCCCCCCCCGCTGTCTTCTGGTAAACGCACTGTTCCTAGGAGAGAGCGGGGGACCAGTGACGGCACGCCGCGATACTCGTGCATGCGCAGTAGTGAACCGGGCAGTGAAGCCACAAGGCTTCAGTTCCTGATTCCCTCACCGAGGATGGCGGCGGAAGCATCCGAGGACCGAGCGATTGCTCAGCCTCGTCTGCTGACATTGCGGGCGCGCTGGACAGGTAAGTGTCCATTTTTTAAAAGTCAGCAGCTGCAGTATTTGTAGCTGCTGGCTTTAAAAAAATAAAATAAAAAAATCGGGTGGACCTCCTCTTTCACCATAGTTCCTGTCTGACGTGGACTCACTTGACAAAAGCACATCTACCACAAGAGTTAAACATCCCCCAATAAAAAGGGTAAAAAATGTACTGAGCTACAAATATTACAATATTGGTAATAAAGAAGTAAACCTCAAGTTATAAGATGGCCCCACAATCAATCATTCTACAAAAAAGAAATAAAATGTTGATTAAAAATCATTTTGTTTTTGACCAACATTTATATTTTATTTCTATTGGTTGAATCAACATAGATCCTTTCTATAACCTGGAGGGTAATTTAGTATTACACTTTAAATAATATCTTTCCTTCAGTCCTTCAACACTCTGTCCAGCGACGGGGCCTGAAAGGAATACCTGTACTTCTGGGTATAGAGGAACATGTGAAAATGGTGGGCCAATCAGCGCGGTCACACAGGGACCTGTTGAACCGTAACTTACAGTACAGAAGGATTTTCTTCACTTCAGGCAGCAGAACAAAAATAAGGTACCGTAAGTATATAGTAAAACCTTGGATTGTGAGCATAATAATGGAAACGTGCTTGTAATGCAAAGCACTTGTACATCAAAGTGAATTTCCCCATAGGGATTAATGGAAACTCGCATGATTCGTTCCACAACCATTTATTCATAAGTCCTTCAGTTTATAGTCCATATAAAAAGATTATAGCATTGTGATAGGTTGTGTAACCATAAAATGTCCATCCACAAATGGAAGCCTCCACAAGGGGATTAGAAGAAAAATCCAGCAGGAGCTCCAGATTATAAAAGAGAAGAGAGGCGCCTCTTAGTGTAGCAATACTGTTACATTTAATGAAGGTACAGCATTTAGAAACTCGCATGGTTGATGATTAAAACAGGCACATCCAAGTATGCAGGCATCCGGGGTAAAGCTATCCACATAGTCCATCCCCCACACCGCCGACTCTCACTGCTGTCAGTCTGCAACCATGACCGGGAAGACTACCCTGCAGTAGAGCGATTTGAAATCGAGGCTTGAAGCACTTGTGGAGCACATTGTTGAAGGGATGATGTTGAGGGCGGTGTGGAGGACGGTCTATGTGGACAGCTTTACCCCGGATGCCTTCATACTTAAAAGGTGTCGGTTTTAATCATCAACCATGTGAGTTGCTAAATGTTGTACCTTCATTAAATGTAACCATATTGCTACACTTAGAGGCGCCTCTCTTCTCTTTTTTACTCAGTTGTGACATGACACTACTTGTTTATCAAGACATTGCTTGTATATCAAGTCAAAATATATTAAAAAATTTGGCTTGTTTTGCAAAACGCTCTCAAACCAAGGTTTTACTGTATGTTGCTAAGGAGGCCTAACTTAGGCTACGTTCACACTTGTGCATGTCAGGAATGCAAGCAAAACCGTGTGCTTTCCTGACACACAGAGAATTGTGCTGCCCTTTAGCTGATGAGCAACGGTGCCATTAATTCTTAATAGCACCCCCATGGGTCTATTAACACGCGCGCAAAACCATGCATATCAACGCAGCATGATTTTGCAAAAGAGTCTTTTGCATGTTTCTCATGCGTAGGGCAGCCCATTGAGATGAAACAGCCGCCCTACATGCGTGGTGCAGGAAATCGCACATACTCCGTCACACCTGCATGGTGTGAACAGAGCCTTAAAGAGAACTAGTTGCTTTTTCCCAAAGGTAAAGCACAGATTCGCTTTCTTCTCCCAAAACATTAATAGCAAGAAAATAGGTTTCCATTTTTAGTAATGAACATAAAAATAAAGAAATATATATTAAATGTAAATTAAAAAAAAAAACACTAAAGATTTGTTTTAAATACAACGTAGAAACTTTATTTATAACATATTTTCAAAATTCAGCAGGTAATACAGTTCACAATTTCATCAGTTTACATGACACTTTGCCTACACTTTAAGCTGAACTTGACAAGCCCTTAAAAGCATCTAAACTCATGATGATCTAATGCTGACACCGTGTGGTACCTGCAAGTGCTTGTGTCAAAGGTAATGCATAGTGCTCAAATGTTCATACCAAACATTTCTGTGATGCAAGTATGAAATATTATGTATTCTTATACCCAGCTAGCAGGTGGCACATTAGGATCCCACACTTTCTTCGTTCAGACTGTTGTAAAAAGCCTGCTACAGAGCTCAGTAGCTCAAGTGACTAAAGCCTCGTACACACGATCGGATTTTCTGCGGACAAAGCGTAGGTCTTTTGTCCGAAGGGCGTTGGCCGTGAACTTGTATTGCATACAAAACGGCAAAGAATTGCCGGCCAACAAACACAAAACTATGTGGTTTTTCAGCTCTTTAGTGTCACCCTTTGGGCAACTTCTGCTAATGTGGTGTTATGGTGAGCATTGCTTCTGAGCATGAGTGTTTGTACTTTGGACTTTTTACTTTAAAGCATGCTATCCAACATTTGTCCACGGAACATCCAACAACAATTGAGCATACAAATGGTCGGGTTTTCCGACAACAGCCTGCCATCACAAAATTCCTGTCGAAAAATCCGATCGTGTGTACGGACGGGCCTTAAGTCAAGTCGACTCCTTTCCCTCTCTCCACTTCCCTAGATTTTAGCATACCTGAAGGGAAACAACTTCTGCTTTTTTTTCTCTCTTTAGAAAACCCTAAATGGTCTGGTAATCGTAGGCCAATGGTACTTATTGTATTAAATGTTTATTTGTCTCTCTTTTTTATCATCAAGCTGCCTATGAACAGCCAAATCCAGTCCTTATATAATATGTTCCTGATAAAGCATTAAGTGACCCTTATACATCTTTGAAATCTCTAATGCCGCGTACACACGACCGTTTTTAATGACGAGAAAAATGAAATTTTTTAAAATGGTCATTAAAAATGATCGTGTGTGGGCTTGAGAGCATTTTTCACGACGTGAAAAACGGCCATGAAAAAATTGGAACATGCTCTAATTTTTCACGTCGTTTTTTACATCGTCGTTTTTGTCTTCATGAAAAATGGCCGTGTGTGGGCTTTAACGACGAGAAAAAAAATGCGCATGCTCAGAATCAAGTATGAGACGGGAGCGCTCGTTCTGGTAAAACTAGCGTTCGTAATGTAGATAGCACATTCGTCACGCTGTAATGGACTGAAAAGCACGAGGCTGAAAAGAGCGAATCGTCACTCAACAAACTTTACTAACATGAAGGGTGGCGCCATCCGAATGGAACTTCCCCTTTATAGTGCCGTCGTACGCGTTGTACGTCACCGCGCTTTACTCAAGCATTTTTTCCACGATAGTGTGTAGGCAAGGCAGGCTTGAGAAGAATCACGTCGAGAAAAATTAAGTTTTTTTCAATGACATTAAAAACGGTCGTGTGTACGCGGCATAAGACTTGCCCAGGAAAGGGAAGGAAGGAGGTGATCATGAAAGTGCTGCTGCAGTCTGTCAGTTGGTTTGAGCTACTTCTGATCATTGTTGTAGGAAAGCAATCTGGCTCTCTATGGCTACCTCCAAAACTAAATGTTGTGCAGGAGTATCCATAGAAGACGCAGTATATTGGGCTTCAACTCTTGCCAAAGCTGGCACTAAGCCGCAACCCTCAACTCTGCGGTGCCAGGCCTTCAGTTGCTAGCACTGATGGCTGTATTGAACTCAGAAATAACTGGGGGCCACAACTGAAACCACATAATAACCATGAAGTAAAAGCCCTTCGTACAGTTAAACGAACACATTATAGGAGAGGTACAGACTATCCAGTACTGAGAACAATTTCTGCAATGTGACTAAAGAAAGGGGAAAAAAGACTAGTCTACAATTTCATTTGTCTGATGAAAATGTGGTATTTTCTCCCAGTGACTCGCCTTCATTTAATCATGCTAAAGGGCGACAGAGAGATCCATTTTCTTGACAGAACGGTTGATCACCCTATCACAGGCAGAAAATTAATAACTTGAAATAGCCTTATGTGAAAAACAAAAAGCCAGATAGATGAAAAGAGAAAATGTTCTGCATTTAGACAGATGCGGTCAACGGAAAACTCTCCGAAAGCCGGGCAGCCATTCCTGGAATTTTTTTTTCTTTTTTAAAGTGCAACTGAAGCTTTTTCTTTCTATCGAATGGAGATTTGCTTGACAGAATTTGGAACGTTCTCACTGCAACCTTTCTACAATAAACCTGAGAATTTTTTTAAAAGCAGTAACCCATAGCATCCAATAAGAAAACAAATAATTTATCTTACTGTGTTGATTAAATGCTCCAGGATACTGCACATCATTTTACATTATGCTACTAAAGTAAACCTGTCAGACATATAAGAGATGCTTCCTTTAGGGCTCTTTTAGATGGGCGACCGGGTGGCTATGGAGGCCGCCCACCTAAATGATAACAATACAGCTGGAAAGGGCTGTACACATGCCATGGCCTTGATGCTTTGCTTTTGCATTCAGGGTGCATAGTTTGACAGGTGGCACAGTGGTCAAAAAACGCCTATTGTGTTGGGTACTGCAAATCTGAAAGAAGCCTTAGAAAATCCTACTTGTTTTATTGTCTCTGGATCAATGCTTTTTGAATCACAGACCTGGGACAAGCAAGTAACAAATAAGAGTTAGGTCTCTTTCACGCAGCGGTTTCGAACAAGTCCACCAGTCAGTTTTTCGGGTGGACCTGATCTGGCGGTTCATTCACCCCTATGGACTGCCGGGTGTAAACAGACTTGTATCTGTTTACACCCACCTACCTGGGGTCTGATCTGGTCTGCTAAAAAAAAATTGGAAGGGGATCCGTCGTCCTCCGTCTAGGCGAATTGGGGGGCAGTCGGGTGTAAAATAGTCTGTTTACTGCCAACCGCCCAAAGAGCAGGGGATCAGTGGACAGAAACCCCAGTGATCTCAACTGAGGTCGCCCTGTGTGAAAGGGGCCTTAAGAGTTTTATTCCTCTATAATTGTTTTAGATCAGTGGCTCGTAGCACATTAGAAATTTAGTACTATGAGTACAGAGGTTTCAGTGAACTCAAATATAAATTTCACCATACTGTTCAACTTTCTGAGACGAGAAAGAGGAAGACACCTGAGATGCAGGAAGGACACATCCTTGCCATGCTCCCAGGGATGGGTACCATGAAGAATTAATTTGCCGAAAATGATTGGTTAAAGTGATACCAAAGCCTCAATTTTTTGGGGAATATTTAGATCTATGTATTTCAGTTGAGCCACGTACAATAACTGTTCATTTGAAGAATTGTGCAGAATCACAACTTGCTGTGGGTACAAGCACAGTTTCTGGGTTGCCCTGCATTGCTACCTTGAACTTCTGATGGGGATAACACAATTAAAGTATACCTAAAGGCAAAACTTTTTTTTTAGAGTGGAGAGGGATTAGAACACCTGTCAGTTTGTATTGCCGTCTGTGCCCCCTTTAAAGAGATCCACCTTCTCTGTCTTGTTTACCATTATCATTGAAAGCGAAGTTGTCTCCAGAAAAGTAAGAGAGGGGTAATCCTCCTATGGGGACACTAGTTTTAAGGCCATGGGGATCTCCAAAGAATTCCCTTAATATGCAGGAATTTCCTCTCACTTCCTGTTTGGCTATGGGACAGGAAGTGAAGGGAAATCTCTGTAATGGAAAGATGGTGAAAAAAAAAAATCTAACAGGGTTTATAGCCCTATTTTGCCCTATTCAAAATAAAAATAAAAATTGCCTATAGTTCTACTTTAAATCATCATACACAGTCCCCTGATCCCCTTCCTCTGGACTACATGTCTCCCAAAGGCAAGACATGTGCCTTTGGGAGTGCCTCGGCCGTCCGGAACTCTCCCTCCTGATTGGCTGAGACATCGCAGCGGTGCCATTGGCTCCCGCTGCTGTCAAAGTTAGTTAGCCAATCAGGAGAGAGAGAGGGGCCGGGCCAAACCGTGGCTCCTTGTCTGAATGGACACACCGAGCTGTGGCTCGGCATGGGTGCCCCCAGAGCAAGCAGCTTGCTCTGGTGGCACTTAACAGGAGGGAGGGGCCAGGAGCACCGGCAAGAGACCCGAGAAGAGGAGGCTCTGGGCTGCTCTGTGCAAAGCCATTTCACAGAGCAGGTAAGTATGACATGTTTGTTATTTTTAAAGGCAAAAAAAAAACACGAGACTTTAGTATCACTTTAATATTACCTTAATGTTTTTTTTCACCATTACTGTTCCCTCATAACAGATTTTCAAAAAAACAAATGCAATAAAAGTTAAAGGTTGGGTGAAAGGTTTAGCATAGAATAACACTTCTGGTAATTAAATAGCACATATTTTTTTTTATAGAGGTCTATACACCAGACCAAAAAAAACTTAGGGAGAAAGGACAGAGCACTTTAGTAATTAAATATTTTGAACTCTCCTTAGGAAAGAATGAGAGTGTAAAAAAGCATGTGCGTCTTTGCTTAGATTTTGACAAGTGGCTGTGCAACTTGATCAGCAATGTCTCATTAGAAAGGTTTTCAAATATAAAATAGCAGCCATCATGTGCTGTCTGAAGTTTTAACATTTTAAAAAAGGTTGGTTAGTTTTGGATTGTGCAACTTTAAAAAAAAAATTGTCCTTCAAGGTTTTTTTTTTTGTTACCCAGAACAACACAAATATTTTCTGTAGCTCTGATTAAGATGTGTAACTAAACAGATCTAAAATGATGCTCAATGCATCGAGTGTTTAAGTCCCCACCAATGAGATCAATAGCGTGTTTTTCTATTCAAGGTGAGGCCAAATAAACTTGTCTAGATCCTTGAGAAATAGACTCACGGTGCACTCAGAGTGCCAAGTGCTTTTCCGCCGTGAGATCTATCATTAAATAATCATTAACCGTCATTCAGTCTACCGTACCAACCTGCCGTATAAACTTGCTCACTATGCACACAGCCATTAGGATAGACTAAAGAGGGCTCATTAACGCTACGGGTGCTGCATGGAGCAGTACGATCAACAGTACGCACCACTAGCAAGGATACACCATGCAGGTGGACTGCACTGACCTGGCTGGCTAGAGGTGAAAAAAAACAAAAGCAGAATGCATAAAATCCAAGTTTACTTTTATTCCAGCTTTTATGACACACAAATTCAACACGTTTCATGAGCTCAAAGTGTCCCCCTTCATCAGAGCTTGGTACTGTTCAAAATATGTACAAGGCTGACAGATACTGAAAAGTAATTATAATTGCTCCAGATGCGGACTAAGCAATCTGTCATCTGAAATCATATTAACCACTTCAGCCCCGGAAGATTTTACCCCCTTCCTGACCAGAGCACTTTTTACAATTTGGCACTGCGTCGCTTTAACTGACAATTGCATGGTCGTTTGACGCTGTACCCAAACATAATTTGCATCGTTTTTTCCCACAAATAGAGCTTTCTTTTGGTGGTATTTGATCACCTATGCGTTTTGTTTTTGCTCTATAAACAAAAAAAGAGCGACAATTTTTAATTTTATATATATATATATATATATATATATATATATATATTTTTGCTATGATAAATATTCCCCAAATTTAAAAAAAATAAAACATTTCTTCATCAGTTTAGGCCAATATACAGTTGCAATAAAAAGTATGTGAACCCTTTTGGAATGATATGGATTTCTGCACAAATTGGTAATAAAATGTGATCTGATCTTCATCTAAGTCACAACAATAGACAATCACAGTCTGCTTAAACTAATAAACACACAAAGAATTAAATGTTACCATGTTTTTATTGAACACACGATGTAAGCATTCACAGTGCAGGTGGAAAAAGTATGTGAACCCTTGGATTTAATAACTGGTTGAACCTCCTTTGGCAGCAATAACTTCAACCAAACGTTTCCTGTAATTGCAGATCAGACGTGCACAACGGTCAGGAGTAATTATTGACCATTCCTCTTTACAGAACCGTTTCAGTTCAGCAATATTCTTGGAATGTCTGGTGTGAATCGCTTTCTTGAGGTCATGCCACAGCATCTCAATCGGGTTGAGGTCAGGACTCTGACTGGGCCACTCCAGAAGGCGCATTTTCTTCTGTTTAAGCCATTCTGTTGTCGATTTACTTCTATGCTTTGGATCGTTGTCCTGTTGCAACACCCATATTCTGTTGAGCTTCAGCTGGTGGACAGATGGCCTTAAGTTCTACTGCAAAATGTCTTGATAAACTTGGGAATTCATTTTTCCTTCGATGATAGCAATCCATCCAGGCCCTGACGCAGCAAAGCAGCCCCAAACCATGATGCCCCCACCACCATACTTCACAGTTGGGATGAGGTTTTGATGTTGGTGTGCTGTGCCTCTTTTTCTCCACACATAGTGTTGTGTGTTTCTTCCAAACAACTCAACTTTTGTTTCATCTGTCCACAGAATATTTTGCCAGTACTGCTGTGGAACATCCAGATGCTCTTGTGCAAACTGTAAACGTGCAGCAATGTTTTTTTTGGACAGCAGTGGCTTCCTCTGTGGTATCCTCCCATGAAATACATTCTTGTTTAGTGTTTTACGTATCGTAGATTCGCTAACAGGGATGTTAGCATAAGCCAGAGACTTTTGTAAGTCTTTAGCTGACACTCTAGGATTCTTCTTCACCTCATTGAGCAGTCTGCGCTCTGCTCTTGCAGTCATCTTTACAGGACGCCCACTCCTAGGGAGAGTAGCAGCAGTGCTGAACTTTCTCCATTTATAGACAATTTGTCTTACCGTGGACTGATGAACAGCAAGGCTTTTGGCGATACTTTTATAACCCTTTCCAGCTTTATGCAAGTCAACAATTCTTAATTGTAGGTCTTCTGAGAGCTCTTTTGTGCGAGGCATCATTCACATCAGGCAATGCTTCTTGTGAAAAGCAAACCCTGAACTGGTGTGTGTTTTTTAGAGGGCAGGGCATCTGTAACCAACACCTCCAATCTCATCTCATTGATTGGACTCCAGTTGGCTGACACCTCACTCCAATTAGCTCTTGGAGATCTCATTAGGGGTTCACATACTTTTTCCACCTGCACTGTGAATGTTTACATGGTGTGTTCAATAACATGGTAACATTTAATTCTTTGTGTGTTATTAGTTTAAGCAGACTGTGATTGTCTATTGTTGTGACTTAGATGAAGATCAGATCACATTTTATGACCAATTTGTGCAGAAATCCATATCATTCCAAAAGGGTTCACATACTTTTTATTGCAACTGTATATTCTTCTACATAATTTTGGCAATAAGCGTATATTGATTGATTTGCACAAAAGTTATAGTGTCTACAAACTATGGGAAAGATTTTTGGCATTTTTATTATTTTTATTTTTTTACTAGTAATGGCGGTGATCTGCAATTTTTAGCGGTACAGGGACATACAGATCGGAGATATTTGACACTTTTTTTGGGACCATTGGCATTTATACAGCGATCAGTGCTATAAAAATGCACCGATTACTGTGTAAATGTCACTGGCAGGGAAGGGGTTAACACTAGGAGGCGATCAAGGGGTTAATTGTGTGTTCCCTCAGTGTGTTCTAACTGTATGGGGATCAGATTGACTAGGAGAGGAGACACATTGTTTTTCCTACTTAGTAGGAACAAACGATATGGCTCCTCTTCCTTGACAGCACAGGGATTTGTGTGTTTACACACACAAATCCCCAGGGAGTTTCCCCCTGGCGAGGCATAAGGAAAAATGGCATATGGTATGGTTCAGGAGAGGGGGGGAGGGGAGTAGACGTCTCATCCCTTCCCCCCTATTCCTAGCAAGCCAGGCTGCATGCTCAGATTAAGGGCCTGCTATGGCTTTTTAACAGAACGTCACACATTTTGTAGTGTGGCATCCCCTATAAAATCTAAAGGGCCTGGTATAGATTTCCTGGGGACCTCGCACATTTCTTTTGTTTTGTGTGAGGTGTCCCCTTAAAATCCATACCAGACTCAAGAATACTGGTATGCATTTTTGGGAAGAGGGGGCCTCTATGCAATTTTTTTTTTATTCTTTTGACATTTCAGATGACACCTAACAACTATATTTTTATTTTCTCCATCAGCTCATTCCCCACAGTTATTACCTTTTGTTTCACTTGACCCTCCCTCCTAGATTGTAAGCTCTAACGAGCAGGGCCCTCTGATCCCTCCTGTATTGAATTGTATCTGTACTGTCTGACCTCATGTTGTAAAGCGCAAACTGTTGGTGCTATATAAATCCTGTATAATAATAAATAAAAATAAAAATACACGAATGAAACTTTTTGAATTACCAGCAAATCATTGCCAACGTCTTTAAAAAAAAAAATCCCCCAAAATATATAGAAGACATTGTGGGGGCTGTGTTTTTTTTTTCTTTTTTTTTACAAAGAAGCTGGCAATGACAGTTGGTCAGTCATTTGCCTGCGATTTAAAAACAGACGCCCAGAAAACAGGCATTTTTAGATTGACAAATGCAGTTCCCATTGATTTCAATCCTTGATGACCCAAACCCGGGGCTGTTTGGCTCATCACTACCATTGAGGACATCTAGCGGCAGAAGATAAAGCAGGAGAAATCTTTGGATTGAAGGGAAATATTGCAGTAAAAGCTGGTATTGCCATCTCATCTCGTAATGGGCTATTTATTTTTTTCATACTATGTTTGGCTGGAGTTCTGATTTAATCAGGGGTTCACGAGTCACCAGACACATTGCACTCCCTGGTGGTCTCAATGGTTGTGCACAAGGGAAGAAAGGGTAACTGCAGATCTCCCTCTAGTGGCTATTCTAAAAAATCTCTATATTTAATACAGCAAAAACATGGAGCAGCAAAATGTGTAAAAATGCATCAGCCGTTAACCACTTGACCTCTGGAAGATTTACCCCCCTCTTCCTGACCAGGCAATTTTTTGCGATACGGCACTGCATTACTTTAACTGACTATTACGTGGTCGTGCGAAGCTGTATCCAAATAAAATGCATGTCTCTTTTTTTCCCCCACAAATAGAGCTCTCTTTTAGTGTTATTTGATCACCTCTGCGTTTTAGATTTTTTGCGCTATAAACAATAAAAAACAACAACAATATTTTTAACTTTCTGCTATAAAACATATATATATATTTTATTTTTTTCTTCATTAAATTTAGGCCAATATATATTCCGCTACATATTTTTTGTAAAAAACAAACAATAAGCTTATATAGATTGGTTTGCGCAAAAGTTATAGCGTCTACAAACTATGGAAGATTTTTATTTATTTTTTACTAGTAATGGCAGCGATCAGCGACTTATAGCAGGATTGTGACATTGCGGCAGACAGTCGGGACACTAGCCGACACTTTTTGGGGACTGGTGACACTAACACAGCGATCAGTGCTACAAAATATGCACTGTCTCTGTACTAAATGACACTGGCTGGGATAGGTGTGCCTATTGTGTGTTTTATTACTGTGGGGGAGGTGCTTAGCCGAGACACAGGATCCATGCCTTCTGTAGTGAAAGAACGGCGATCTGCCTAGTTTACATAGGCAGACTGCTGTTCTTGCCTGTGTACTGAAGTATTGGCGATTGCCGGCGGACAGAGTACTCACCAATCAGCTCCTGCTGTGTCTAATCACAGCGGGATCAAGCCTCCGGCAGCGCACGCCCCAGACCCGAAAGTGCAGGATCACGTATATAGATCATGTGCAGGATCATGTACACAATAGGCAAGCGGTTAAAGTAGAACTAAAGGCAAAACTTTTTATTTTTTATTTTGGATAAAGTTATAAGGGATTAGAACTGTTGGAAGACAACATGAGTTAATATAATGTTTCTGGAGTTTCTACATATCTGTTTCCTATTCCCAAGATCAGCGAGGCTGATGCAGTTCCATGGTTTTAAAGGAAGATGGCCCAGGGCTCCTGGAGATATGGGCAATACTGCCACCTAGAGGCCAATACGGGCAGTAATATAATCTGTTGAGGAAGACTGCCCTGTGAACGCTCTGATTCATCCAAGACCGAGTGGGGCTGGCAATGGGGGGGGGGGGGGGAGGGGGTTTTATGAGGTGTGACTGAGGGTTTTGTAAAAAGGGCTATTTCAAACAAAGAGCACTGACTTTTTTTTTTACGATGCTGGCCTTTGCCATGAGGCTCTCTCTCTCTACCATCTTTAGACCTTGCTCTGAATGCTGGCTCGGGCCTAATCCATGCGGTCCAGAGCTCTCTCTTTTAACATCTGGAGACCAGCCAATGAGCTTATTCTAGAGGATGTGATAAGTATCTTTGATGATTGTTGTTATATATTGTAGTTATCTGCTGTTTAGTATATTCCTATTTTCTTGGGAAATAAATGTAACCTTGTTTAGTAAAGTTAATATATGTATGCAATAGTTATAGTTTAGATTAGATTGTATATTATTGCATAGTTACTTCAATAACCCTCACAATTTTTTTATTTTGGCCAACTTTGTTCTATTGGGAAGATTTCCCTTAATTTCCTGTCCCATACCCAAAACAGGAAATGAGAGGAAATTCCTCCAAAGTGAAGGAATCCCTGGTTGTCACTACGGTCACAAGATTTTCCCTATATACATGTTCTGGCGATAGTCCACAATTTGAGATAACTCTTTAGTGATAATGGTAAATAGGACACATATGGAAGGTGAATCTCCTTCATAGGGACACAAAAAGCAATACAAATCGAATCCCCCTCCACCAGTGTTAATTTCGTAGACTAAAACATTTTAGTCGACTAAAATACGACTAAAACTAAAACAATTGAGATTACTAAAATACGACTAAAACTAAAATGGCATTTTAGTCAAAAGACTAAAACTAAACTGAAATTTGATGCCAAAATGAACACTGGTCTGTAGTGCATGTTCATACCTCAATACCATAAGGCTGCTTTCACACTAGGGCGTTGCGTCGTCGGCGGTAAATCGCTATTTATAGCGGCACTTTACCGTCGTTTTTGCGGTGCTATTCTGCCGCTGGTGGGGGGCTTTTAACCCCCCCCCCCAGCGGCCGAAAAAGGCTTAAAGCCGCTCGCAAAGCACCGCTGCTGCCCATTTCAATGGGCAGGTGTGCTTTACACCGCTCCTACAGCACCTCAAAGATGTGGCTGGCAGGACATTTTTGAGCGTCTTTCCAGTGCACCGCTCCAGTGTGAAAGCCCTCGGGCTTTCACACTGGAGTGAGAGAAGAGGCTCTTTCAGGGCACTTTGCAGGTGCTATTTTTAGCTCTATAGCGCCTATAAAGCGCCTCAGTGTGAAAGTAGCCTAACTAATTACATATTTGATTTTTCACTCCAGCAGTATATAATAAGTTTGGAAATGGTAGAGAAATGCTTAAATAATGCACTATAATTTAACTACACCCATTAGATTTTAGATGAATAAAATTTGTTTTAGTCTACTAAATAGATTTTAGTCGACTAAAACGTCCTGGAGATTTCGTTGACTAAATACGACAAACTAAAACAATTGCAGAAGACTAAAATGGGACTAAAACTAAAATGTAGGGCTGTGGAAATTAACTATTAATTCCTCGATTAATCGTTTTGATCGATCAAAATTCTTTGGGCTTGCCGTGTCCATCTGAAGGGCTCCTTTGCTGTGCCTTCATATCTGCATGCCGGCGGGACCTTACTATCTGCCACACGCAAGGGCTGTTATACTTCCCTCTATCAACCTGGGATTCTACAGCCATCCACTGGGAGTTGTGATAGTTCCCTTCACAGGACATCTACATGCCGATGGACTGATGTTAACCCCTCCTCATCTGGATTCAGCAGTGGTATCGTTGTACACATTTTTATACCAGTATCATACTTAGCTACATGTTTTTATGACTGCTTTTGCTACCGTTTGGTATTACTCACACCATTTTTACAGTTTATGTAGCTACATTGATTTTATCTCCAGTGCAATATTTATTTTGTTACCTACTTGAAGACTATAAAAGTTATAATGCTATTCCCATCGAGCGCTGCCTTTGTGTGCTTTTTGTATCCCGCTATCCATTTTTCCAGTGGTTGGTAGCTGCACTGGGAATCAGCCTGCAAGGAGATCAGCTAAAAGTAGTTGGATCTATGTGCGTTATAATTAATCAAAATTAGTCGATTAATCGATTAAAAAAAACAAACCGATTAATCGAACACGAAAATTTTAATCAGTAACAGCCCTACTAAAATGCCATTTTAGTCCCAAGACTAAAACTAAATCGAAATTTGCTGCCAAAATTAACACTGCCCTCCACTCGATTAAAAAATGAAAAAAATAAAATAAAAAATTATCTTACTTTGATATGATTTTACTGTACATGATGCAAATAACTAAAAGAATGTTTATACAGGATATACACCACACTTTTTTTAATAGACATCTTTACAGATTTCCAAAACATACATCTACTGTTTGAAAATCTGTCTTGGCCATCAGCCTATTCCACAGCTCAATCTCAATCAGATATTAAAGATGTGCAATGTATAATGAATGCACACACTATTGATGCCAAGATTCACAAAACATGGTCTTCTCCGCTGTCCTCCATTGAACTGCAGCCAGCCACACTCACATGGATACTAATGCCACGTACACACGATTGGAAATTCCAACAAGAAATGTCCGATGTGAGCTTTTGGTCAGAAATTCCGACCGTGTGTAGGCTCCATCGGACATTTCCTGTCGAAATTTCTGCCAACAAAAGATTGAGAGCAGGTTCTCTATTTTTCCGACAGGAAAGAGTTCCTATCGGAAATTCTGATTGTCTGTATGCAATTCCGACACGCAAAAAAACATGCATGCTCAGAATCAAGCAGAAGAGCCGAACCGCCTATTGAACTTTATTGATCTCGGCTCGTCGTACGTCTAAGTCACCGCGTTCTTGACCTTCGGAATTTTATTGTTGAATACAACTACATTCAATTTCTTTGTCTCTTGTCCCGCTGTCCATATACACACACACACACACACACAGACACACACACACACACTGTAAATGCATAACATGCCTATAGGATGAATTATCCATTGTGTACGATTTGCCCATAATCAAGCATTATTTGTGAAAATTGCTGATCAGTCTCTGCACTCTAGACAGATATAACAGACACAAAATATGATACGTAAAGAGGAACTGCAGTCTGCTCACATAATTTGTAATAAAAACATCTTTGCCATTCTGAAGCTTCCCTCCAACCACTTAGCACATTATTTTATATATACTGTGATTCTGTACTTGCCAAATTTGCTGAAGGAATCTCCCTTCACTGAGTCTGCAATCATTTTAACTGTGGGCAGCTGAAGCTGCTGCCTGTTCACTTCTTAAATTTACACAGACACACACCTCTAGCTCTGCAGCTCTCACTGGTCCTCTTATGACTCATCCACCCTCCCTTCCTGACAAACTCTCACGAGAGTGACAGTGAGAGAGAGAGCAGTGCATGTCATCATAAGCTTAGGCTAATCACCAGACAAGAAACAGGAAGTGAGCTGTTTAAGGTATTTACTGGCAGAAAAGTTTTACTATCCAAAGTTAAAACAACAAGCGCAGAAGATTTAATAGATGTAAAGATGAAAAAATGATTGAAGTTCCGCTTTAAAGTGATTGTAAACCTCAGACATGAAATATTAAAGTATATCCCTCTATAGTGTGTACTTGTCTCAATTAAGAGCACTAAGGGGTTGATTTACTAAAGGCAAATAGACTGTGCACCTTGCAAAGTGCAGTAGCCCTCAGCAAATGCAGTTGCTCCAGAGCTTAGTAAATGAGGTAAGGCCTCACTTTGCAAAGAGTACCCAATCACGTTCAAGGAAAATACAAAAAAACAGCATTTTTGCCTGCACATAATTGGATGATGGAAGTCAGCAGAGCTTCTGCTCATTTACTAAGCTCTGGAGCAACTGCACTTCGTAAAGTGCACACTCTTTGCCTTTAGTAAATCAACCCCTAAGTGTAATTTTTTCCTGCTCCCTCATCCCTCTGCTATCAGCATGAATCATTTCTAACAAGTTTTCCTGACACCAAGAGAAAAAGGGCGACAGGGGAAGGATCTCCAGTTGATTGACAACCTCAGTTCTGTTCCTGTGTGCTGTGTGAAGGGGGTGTGTCCCTTCCCTCCAATCAGCAATCAGAGCTCTCCTCACTGAGCTCTGAAGTGTGTGAATTCAGCTCTCTGTCCCCTTTTTTCTGAACCCTTCTGAAGCTTTATAAATTCAGTACTTTGAATGGATGTAGAGAGGAGAATACTGCAGATAAACAGGTAGGAGGATTTTGTTTCATCTCTGTGTGTGACTTGTGGCCGGTCAATTCACTGGTTATGTATAAGGGATTATAACTACTTTAAGCCTGGGTTTACACTGTAGCGATGCGGGAACCAGCGCGATTCCAGCGTTTCATGCATCGCATCTCTCCCACAGGCAGTTCACAGCGCCATTTGTGAACCGATGCGGGTGGCAATACAATGTTAATGAAACCCTCAGATCGGTTCACAGATCGTAGTGCGAACTGTGGATTTCGACAGGAATCGAATCGCATGGGTAAGAACACCCATGCGATCTGATTCCCGTTAGAAAAAAAAAAGTCCCTGCACCTTTTTTGTGCAAATCCAATGCGAGTTCAGCCATACAACTGCGGCCCCCCCTCCCTCCTGAACCGTACCAGGCCGCATGCCCTCAACATAGGGGGTTTGGTGCTCTGGAGCGACCTGCGGCCCCCCAACCCCAAAGCACCCTGCCCCCATGATGATGATGAGGACAGGGCCTCTTCCCGACAACCCCGGCCGTTGGTTGTCGGGTTCTGCGGGCGGGGGGCTTATCGGAATCCGGGAGCCCCCTTTAATAAGGGGGCCCCCAGATCCCGGCCCCCCCACCCTATGTGAATGAGTATGGGGTACATCGTACCTCTACCCATTCACCTGGTGGAAAAAAATGGCAATAAAAAAACACACAGCTTTTTAAAGTAATTTATTGCACAGCTCCGGGGGTCTTCTTCCGACTACGGGGGTCTCCGGTGTCGTCGCCACGCTCTCCGGTTCTTTCTTCTGCTGGGCCACCGCTATCTTCTTCCAGCTCTTTTGCTGGCGGGGCCCGGTCTTCTCCGTCGCCTTCTTTCGTTGCCTTCTTCCCTCCGGTTCTTTCTTTCTTCCGCCGGGCCTCCGCTATCTTCTTCCAGCTCTTTTGCTAGCGGAGGCCCGGTCTTCCCCGTCGTCTCGTCCGGCTCTCCGTTGTCCTTCTGCCGGCCCCTCCACTATCTTCTTCCAGCTCTTTTGCTAGTGGAGGGGCCGGTCTTCCCGTCGTCGTCTTCTTCCCTCTTCTCCTCCTCGATGTTGACTCGTCGCTTCCTCTCGCAGTAATGCTAAATCTTCGGTCCGCAGCGATTTATATAGGCTGTGACATTATGAGAAGCCTATATAAATCTCTGCGGACGGAAGATTTAGCATTACAGTGAGAGGAAGTGACGAGTCAACATCGAGGAGGAGAAGAGGGAAGAAGACGCAGACGACGGGAAGACCGGCCCCTCCACTAGCAAAACAGCTGGAAGAAGATAGTGGAGGGGCCGGCAGAAGGACAACGGAGAGCCGGACGAGACGACGGGAAGACCGGGCCTCTCCGCTAGCAAAAGAGCTGGAAGAAGATAGCGGAGGCCCGGCGGAAGAAAGAACCGGAGAGTGGGAGAAGAAGAAGGCGACGGAGACCCCCGGAGCTGTGCAATAAATTAATTTAAAAAGCTGTGTGTGTTTTTTATTGAATTTTATTTTCCACCAGGTGAATGGGTAGGACATAGGGTGGGGGGCCGGGATCTGGGGGCCCCCTTATTAAAGATAGTGGAGGGGCCGGCAGAAGGACAACGGAGAGCCGGACGAGACGACGGGGAAGGCCGGGCCTCCGCTAGCAAAAGAGCTGGAAGAAGATAGCGGAGGCCCGGCAGAAGAAAGAAAGAACCGGAGAGAAGAAGAGGGAAGAAGGCGACGGAGAAAACCGGGCCCCCGCTAGCAAAAGAGCTGGAAGAAGATAGCGGTGGCCCGGCAGAAGAAAGAACCGGAGAGCGCGGCGACGACACCGGAGACCCCCAAAGTCGGAAGAAGACCCCCTGAGCTGTGCAATAAATTACTTTAAAAAGCTTGTGTGTTTTTTTTATTGCCATTTTTTTCCACCAGGTGAATGGGTAGGGGTACGATGTACCCCATACTCATTCACATAGGGTGGGGGGGCCGGGATCTGGGGGCCCCCTTATTAAAGGGGGCTCCCGGATTCTGGATAAGCCCCCCGCCCACAGACCCCAACAACCAACGGCCAGGGTTGTCGGGAAGAGGCCCTGTCCTCATGAACATGGGGGCAGGGTGCTTTGGGGTTGGGGGGCCGCAGGTCGCCCCAGAGCACCAAACCCACCACGTTGAGGGCATGCGGCCTGGTACGGTTCAGGAGGGAGGGGGGCCGCTCTCTCGTCCCCCCCTCTAGCCCCTGCGGCCTGCCAGGTTGCGTGCTCGGATAAGGGTCTGGTTTGGATTTTGAGGGGGACCCCCACGCCGTTTTTTCGGCATAGGGTTTCCCCTTCAAATCCAGACCAGACCCAAGGACCTGGTATGCTCCTGGAGGGGGAACCCATGCCGGTTTTTTCTTTAAAAATTGGCGTGGAGTTCCCGCTCAGGATTCATACCAAACACAGTGCCTGGTATTGGCGGGAATCCACGTCGGATCTCCGTCTACCGGCAATGCGTGTCGCTCATCGTGAAAGGAACATCTTTCCTTTCCCGATGATGAGACAGCTCGGCGCTGGCTCTCGCGACGGAGCTCATAGGGTGTCAATCTCGCCGCTAGAAGCGGCGAGATTGACACAATATCAGCGACACCTACTGTATCTGTCCCTTAATCGTACTTAGTGCAAGCCTTAGGTCCACCCCATGCTGTAAAAACAGCAGGATTCTGGAAACCAAATAAGTACGCAGATGCCATTTCATTTCCTCACACATGGAGATGTAGGCCTTCCAAGTGGGGTGATAAACCTTTCTAGAGGACGGTTTCCGAACACTTCTCATAGTAGAGATTACTGAATCTGACAGGCCCCAGTCTCTCAGTACCTGATTCTCAACAGCCATGCCGTTAAAGCCAGTAACTGTAAAGCAGGATGGAGCATGGGACCTTGCGATAGCAGGTCCTTCCGTAGTGGTAGGCGCCAGGGGACATCTGCTACCAGACGTATTAGATCGGCGTATCAAGGACGCTGAGGCCAATCTGGAGCGATTATGATCATTGGAATTCCCTCTGCCTCCACTCTGCGGAGCAGAAGAGGAAGAAGCCTTAAGGGAGGGAAGGCATAGATTAGCCGATACTGACCCCACGATGCCACCAACGCGTCCGTTGCGTCTGCCCATGGGTCTCTTGACCGGGCCACAAACCTCAATACCTTCCGATTGAGTCGGGAAGCCAGAAGAACTACGTCTGGTGTGCCCCATCTTTGGCAGAGGAGTTGGAACACCTCTGGGTTTAAGGACCATTCTCCCTGGTCCAGCATCTGGCGGCTCAGGTAGTCCACCTGCCAGTTTTCCACACCCGGAATGTACACGTCCGACAGTGCCGGTATGCTCCTCTCTGCCCACTTCAGGATGCAAGCGACCTCCGATGCTGCAGCTGAGCTTCTTGTTCCTCCTTGATGATTGACATATGCCACTGCTGTGGCGTTGTCTGACTGGATCCTGACTGGACGCCCTTGCAGCCTCTGAGACCATTTGAAGAGGCACAGCCTTATCGCCCGGATTTCCAGGACATTGATCGGCAGGAGGGCTTCCTCTGGGGTCCAGCGACCTTGCGCCGACTGAACACCCCAGACTCCCCTCCCAACCTGTAAGGCTGGTGTCCGTCGTGATCACTATCCAGTAAACCGGAAGAAATGACTTCCCGGCCATTAGAGCCGGTGCTGTCAGCCACCATACCAGGGATCTCCTGACTAGGTGGCTCACTCGGATTTGATAATCCAGAGATGATGGACATCTGTTCCATCTGGACAGAACTTCCTTCTGTAACACTCGAGTGTGGTATTGAGCATATGGGACCACCTCGAAGGAGACTACCATGAGGCCTAACACTCGCATGCAAAAACGGAGTGACGACCAATTCCTGGAAGTCAGCTGCCGTACTGCAGCCGGAGGACACGCTTACCTCTAATTCTGAGCTTGAAGGGGCCTTCAGTAGAAGGTCGTCCAAGTAGCCCATGATAGCGATACCCCGCTGTCTTAGAAGTGCCAGAATCGGAGCGAGCACCTTGGTGAACGTCCTGGGTGCTGAGGCAAGGCCAAACGGGAGAGCCACAAACTGGTAGTGGTTCTTCCTGATAGCAAATCGCAGAAACCTCTGGTGTCTGGAGTATATGGGGACATGCAGGTATGCGTCCTTGATGTCCAAGGAGGCCAGAAAGTCCCCCGGATGGAGAGCCGTGACTACAGATCGAACCGACTCCATCCGAAATCTTTGTACCTTCACAAAGCAATTGACGGCTCTGAGATCCAAGATTGGATGAACCCCATCCTTCTTCGGCACAATGAACAAATTTGAGTAAAAACCCTGACCCCGTTCCTGTTCTGGAACTTGGAATACCTACCCCACGTTCCAGTAGAACCTGGACCGGCCCATGCAGGGCCTCCCGACAGGTCGGTAGTAGCTGGAGATTGGAGGTGACGAATCTGTCCGGTGGACAAGAGAGAAACTCTATCTTGTAGCCTGAGGTGATTACTTCGCAAACCCACCTGTCGGAGACTAGAGCTGTCCACTAAGTCGCGAATTTGCGAAGACGTCCCCACACCCGAGAGCTGGGTGGGGGCGGACCTTCATGCGGACGCAGATGTGTCCGCAGGCTTGTTGGGTTCGCGGGACCAAGGACGCTTTTGTCCTTGGGCAGGCGCCTTGTCGGCCTGGGGTCTTCTTCCTGTCGCCCTAGGGGGACGAAAAAAACGCTTGCGTGCAGTAAAGGAGGGCCCTTGCCCTTGGCGTGGCCCATTACCCTTGCTAGTTTGAGGAAGAAAAGTGCTTTTACCTCCTGTGGCATCCTTGATGATGTCATCCATAGAGGCCCCAAAAAGTCTGTCGCCCTTAAAAGGCAGATCCAACAGGGCTTTCTTGGAGGTCTGGTCCGCAGACCAGCCCTTTAGCCAGATCAGGCAGTGTATTGTTACTGCATAAACAGAAGCTTTTGACAGCAGGGGAATAGTATCCATGTCTGACTCGCAGACAAACCTAAGGCCCTGGACCAACTGGTCGGCCAATGTTATCTCATCAGGAGGAGCATCTCGCTCCTTAACCCCTGGAGTAGCAATCTTGCCCATTCAGTAAGTGTCTGAGACACTAGGGCCCCCGCCAATGCCGGGCGTACTGCCGAGCCTACCACTGAGTATAGGTAGCGAGCGAGTGCTTCAGCCTTCTTATCCACAGGGTCCTTGAAAACAGGAGCCCCTTCTACTGGAATTGTGGTGGCTCTATTAAGTCTGGACACCGGGGGGTCCACTATAGGGGGAGAGGTCCATTTCTTCAGAAAACTCTCCTCAAAGGGGTACCGTACCGCAAACCTCTTTGGGGCTGTAAAGACCCTCAGTGGGTTCTCCCATTCCTTGTATAAGAGTTTATCAAAATAAGACACACAAGGGAACACCTTAGCAGTGCGGGCAGGTTTATGAAACCCAAAGTGGACCGAAGTCTCTGCTGCTTCTGCAGTATTTTCCAACTTTAGCATATCCCACACTGCAGTAATAAGGTCAGATACCAAAGCCGTCTCGCGTACTGACCTGGACTTGTAGTCATCCTCACTGTCCGGTCACGGTCTGCAGTCTCTGATGCGTCAGAATCTGGGCCCTGAGCCGTAGCTGGACCTGGTTCTGCATCAGAATTATCCCCAGAAGCTTGCAGGGGACGGGTGCATTTACTACCCCCTGTATTCCCGTGTGCTGCTTCCACCCTGGCAGCAAACGCCTCTAGGATTGCCGTCATAGTGTTCATAGACACCTCAGGGGCACCAGCTGCTAAATCTGGTGTTTCGGGGAGAAGGCATCTGGCTCAGATGCCATGCTGACCACGCGCTGACACCCACAGGGCTCCAGGCAAGATATCAATAGGCCACCCTCCTGTGCTGCAGAGATGCTGGGTCACCCAGAGGACTCACCACCCTTGGATCGGTACCGCTATGCTGCCGTGCTGCGCCTGTAATGCTGTCCCACCGCTGCTGTGTCAGTCTGCTTCTTTTATCAGTGCTTCCTGTGTGAATTTCTCGCGCCAGTGTAATGCACCCTAGAGGCCGGAGACTCTCGCAAAATGGCCGCCAAACGTCTGTATGTTAGATAATACGGGCTCTAAGAAAATGGCTGCCGAGCCGAAGATAGAGGCCAAAGCAGCCGTAGACCACAAAAAGATAGCCGCCGAACGGCAAAATATACATACAGCGTGGATCATTACAAACATGGCCGCCGATCAGTCGATAGAGGCCAGAGGGTGTGGAACTACAAGAAAATGGCGCCGAAACCACAGGAAGATGGCCGCCGGGCAGTCACTAGAGGCCGAACCCGGCATGGACCACCGCAAAATGGCCGCCGACAGCATGGTGGGGGAAGAAGCACACACACACACACACACACAGGTAAGCAGAAATGACATCTTTTTAAATGTTAGTTACAGCCAGCTCCGCTCCAGTGGAACCCCCTAGGTGACCCCCAGCACCCAGAAACCTTAGCTAGAAACCCAGGGAGGAGGGAAGGGCAAGGAGAGAGGGAAGAAAGGGGCCACGACCACTTACTTGGTCTCTCCAGGATAGTCCAGCCAAATCACCCAGCCGAGGCAGGGGAGTTTACTTACCTATCCTGCATGTATCATGCTGGAAGACATTCCAAACAGATCATCATCCGCGCACAGAAGGTGACTGTTGGCCAGGCATGCTGTGATTGGACCCAAAGGGACGATCATATGTATGCCCTGGAGTGCAACGCTCACCGGACAGGCTGCAGCGACTCGGCCGTAAAGGTCAGCCGAAGCTGAGCGGTCCGATGCAAGCCTTGGAGCGTAAGCTCACCGGCCAGGCTGCTGCGACTTGGCCGTAAGGTCAGCCGAAGCTGAGCAGTCCGATGCAGACCCTGGAGCGTAGGCTCACCGGCCACCTGTGGAGCAACGGGCATGTCGTGGAAAACCCAGCACGTAGCTAGGGTCGGCACATGCTCGATGGCCGAAACTGGGGAGACTACAAGGATCAAGGATCCAGCCTGTCACCCAGTCGGCAATTGATCGAAGATCGCAGGAAACAAAAAAAAAATTTAGCAAAAAAATATATTTTCCCCCCGGACCAATGGGCCCGAAGGGAGCCATGTCCTACTCCTTGCTAGACAGAAAAAAACTGATCTGCGAGATGCAGACTGAGGGGATATACCCAGAGGGTCCGCCCCCTGGGCGGTACTGTAGAAGGTGTGATGCAACACTTTTTACAAGTTTTCTGCCTAGTCACTCCTAATTAACGGATAATACCACTTTGTCAATAGAGAAGCTGTGTCGGTCCATGGACGAAAGAGTAAAATGTTTTAGGAAAAAAAAAACTCTATAAAAACAAGCCCCAACCTGCAATAACTTCTAGCCAAATATTTTTTTTCCCTAATTCAGGAAGTTGTTTTTCCCTCTTCCAGTCTAGTACTCAGTCTAGTTTATTACAGGAAATCAATAGGCAAGCAAATAAAATTAGATTGCCACAGTTTACAGGGACTCAATAAAACAGCTAAGAATCCATTCTATTCGCTCTGACAATGCAAGTATGCAGAGCGTTTGTGCAAATAATTGCTGAGTATATCCAAAACTCTGACTAAAATATGAAAAATACAAATCAGCAGGAAACACATTTGTTTTGTACATGGATAAATAAAATGCTACTCGCTGAAAAGGTAATCAGGTCATCATTGTTAGGTTAGCAAGTGTTTGCTCTTCAGTCATAATAACCTGTATAGAGGAATAAAAAGTAAAATATAAACTCATACAACAGTCAGGCAATTAGGTGGTTTGCAAGAAGAGGTTAGTGTGAGTGAGTGTGTGTGTGTATGTATACAGTGGAACCTTGGATTGCAACGTGGTTAACGAACGTTTCGCAATACGAGCACTGTATTTGCTAAAATCCTAACTTGGTTTGCGAGTGTTGTCTCGCAATACGAGCAGGACTCAGGCCAAAGCGGGTGCAGTACTGCGTTTGGCCTGAGGTGGGGGGGGGGGCGACGGAGCCAAAAAGGCCCGGAAAGGCTTGTGAACAAAGTCTTTCCGAGGTCAGCCGAACTGTCCTTTGGCCTTTCTGGCCGTTTCCGAGGCTCTCCGGTGCCCCCCCGCCTCTGGCTGCATGTGGTATTGCCATTGAAGTCAATGCGGAACAAATTATTTTATTTTCCATTGACTTCAATGGGGAAACTCGCTTTGATATGCGAGTACTTTGGATTACGAGCATTCTCCTGGAGCGGATTATGCTGGTAATCCAAGGTTCCACTGTGTATATATATATATATATATATATACATACACACACACATATACAAAGAGAGAGAGGGGAGAGGGGAGAGAGAGAGAGAGAGATTATATATGTACCGTATATACTCGAGTATAAGCTGAGTTTTTCAGCACATTTTTTTGTGCTGAAAATGCCCCCCTCAGCTAATACTCGAGTCTGTGTCCATCTTCAAATTTGTGCGCCTAATCCTGGCCAGCCGTAGGTCCCTTTGACTCCAATCTTGGCACACATGTAGCCCCACTCTTCCTCTACAAGTGTGCAAAGTGTGTTGTCCGTGGGACTTACGGACGGGGAGCACCAATTTTTCAAAGCCGGGCAGCCCTTTCATAGATTCCCATGTTAAACGGTAATTTCTCTGGTGATTTTGGGGACCCGGTACCGGCCGGCCCTAGGTCCCCTGGACCCCAAACTTGGCACACATGTAGCCCCACTCTTCATCTCAAAGTGTGCAATGATTGCTGTCCAGGGGACCTTAAGTCGGGGAGCACCGATTTTTCAAAGCCGGACACCCCTTCCATAGACTCCCATGTTAAACGTCAGTCTAGTCACACAGCTCAGGAGATCAGGTAGGGAGATTGGGCGCAGTGAGGCAAAGTGAGGCACAGTGAGGAATGCAGATGGACACCCATGGCTTATACTCGAGTCAATAAGTTTTCCCAGTTTTTTGTGGTAAAATTAGGTGCCTTGGCTTATATTTGGGTCGGCTTATACTCGAGTATATACGGTACTGTGTGTATGTTTGTGTGTGTATATATATATATATATATATATATATAAATCTCTCTATCTACGCACTCACCGGCCACTTTATTAGATACCTCTATTCAATTGCTTGGTAACACAAATTGTTAGTGCGTGATAGGTGTCCCGGGAGTCACACATGAAGCCAAGGCCTGCTGTGTAATAGAAAAAGGCAGTCTAAGCCTGGACCAGTCCCCCAGGCCACACCCCCAATGAGTTTCACTCCGCCCCCTGGAGCTTACTCATTATAAATTGGTAATCAGACAATCACATGGCAGCAACTCTATGCATTTAGATGTGGTGAAGATGACTACTGAAATTCAATCCGAGCATCAGAGTGGGGAAGAAAGGGGATTTAAGCGACTTTGAACGTGGCATGGTTGTTGGTGCCAGACGGGCTGGTCTGAGTATTTCAAAACCTGCTGATCTACTGGGGTTTTCACGCACAACCATCTCTCGGGTTTACAGAGAATGGTCCGAAAAAGAGAACATATCCAGTCAGCGGCAGTTGTGTGGATGAAAATTCCTAGCGGATGTCAGAGGAAAATGGGCAGACTGGTTCGAGATGATAGAAAGGCAACAAAAACTCAAATAACCACTCGTTACACCCAAGGTATGCAGAATACCATCTCTGAATGCACAACACATTGAACCTTGAAGCAGATTGGCTACAGCAGCAGAAGACCACACCGGGTGCCATTCCTGTCAGCTAAGAACAGAAAACTGAGGCTACAATTTGCACAGGCTCACCAAAATAGGACAAAAAAAGATTGGAAAAGCATTGCCTGGTCTGATGAGTCTCGATTTAAGCTGCGACATTCAGATGATAGGGTCAGAATTTGGCATAAAAACATGAAAGCATGGATCCATCCTGCCTTGTATCAACGGTTCAGGCTGGTGGTGTAATGGTGTGGGGGATGTTTTCTTGGCACACTTTGGACCCCTTAGTACCAATTATGCATCGTTTAAACACCACGGCGTACCTGAGTATTGTTACTGACCACGTCCATCCCTTTATGACTACAGTGTCCCCATCTTCTGATGGCTCCTTCCAGCAGGGTAATGCACCATGTCACAAAGCTCAAATTCCAATGGTCTCCACAGTCACCAGATCTCAATCCAATAGAGCACCTTTGGGAGATTTTATATATCAAGGCTTCACTTCCCGATTCCCTTACCGAAGGTGGCGGCGGCAGCACCCAAGAGCCAAGAGACAGATCGGCTTTGGGTGCCGTCAGCAGCTACAAATACTGCATGTGCTAACTTAAAAAAAAAAAAAAAAATTGCCGTAACTCCGCTTTAATGTAATGCATTTTTAGGGTGTGCCCCCAAGTCTGTCTTTGTCTATTGTAAGGTTCCCGACCAGATCCATTGGGCTGGAGCACACCATCCCACCTCTTATTAGTGTCCACCTGTGTTATAGGAGGAGTCCTTTAGTTCTCCCATATAGAGGAGTGTATTTCTCCCATGGTTATGAGAAGCAGGATCTTTCATTCTATGAATGGTGTAGGACCCACTGATAATGGGGTACTTTGACGCAGTAGTGTGTTTAAAAGGGGTTGTAAAGGTTCCTGTTTTTTCACCTTAATGCATCCTATGCATTAAGGTGAAAAAACATCTGATGATTACCGGCCCTCCAGCCCCCCCCGTTTTATTTACCTGAGCCCTGGAAAGTCTTGCGAACGCATTGGATCTTTGCCCAGGGTTCTCGTCTCTTCATTGGATAGATTGATAGCAGCGCAGCCATTGGCTAAAATCCAATGACGCGGGGGCGGGGCCGAGTCCTGCACACGGCGGTTATGGACGCCAAATGCAGGACTCGGGAGCACGCCCGCAAGGTAACCCCCTTGGGAGAGAGCTTCTCAGAGGGGGTTATCTGAGGTGGGGAGGAGCCAAGAGCCGCCGGGGGACCCCAGACGCCGTTCGGGGCCACTCTGTGCAAAACCAGCTGCACAGTGGAGGTAAGTATGACATGTTTGTTACTTAAAAAAAAAAAAAATCAAACCTATAGTATCACTTTAAGCACTATATGGCCATATGGTGTAACTAAATCCCCATATTTTCAGAATATGTTCAAGTGTTTAAAATAGCCTTGCAGGATTTAAATGTCATTTTTGTATGTGTGCGCTGTCATCTTTTGTATGGTCTTAAAGCAGCACCATCTCTAATGTAATGCATTTTTAAGGTGTGCCCCCCAAGTCTTTGTTTGACTTTGTGTTGGTCTATCACATAAAATCCCACTAAAATACATTTATATTTTTGGTTGTAACATGACAAAATGTGGAAAACGTTAGGGGGTATGAATACTTTTTCAAGGCACTGTAGTTACAGATGTCAGAGTTGACTGTTTCAAAGGTCATTTACGGCCTGTTAAGAATGTAAACACTATACTGTCCATAGCCTAGCTATTCCTTTATATCAACATTAGCATGGAGGTCCCAAGAAATACAAGAAGCTAGAAGGCGACTCAACTTAATAGACTCCGCCCACAGCTGAAATAAAACACTGCTGGGAGAAAATAATATACCTATTTTTGTATGAGGGATGGCATCAGCAGTGAGTCTGCATCAGGAATCTCAGCACATTCTTTGAGATGTCTACCACCTAAGACTGCACAGTGCCAATCATGACAGATCAAAACACAGCCTTGTTTAATATTTTAAAAAACCTCTGCTGAAGTATTCCCAGAGAACATTTGCTGTGATCAATATTTCACCTGTCATTTTACCGCAGAGCTCTTTTAATGTGCAAACGACTAACCCTTCCATCCAAGTCTTAGTGGAATATGACCTGATAAACTGTCTGCATGATGGTCCAACAATGTGCAAGTGGTCTAATCAACATGCAAAGGAAATGTCTGAGACACGGATATAAATAGGTATAGATATATGGGCTGTAAATATTGTACCGGGTCTAGCGATCTACATAATCTATCTATTGGGAGCTGAGCTGCTGCTGTGCTTCCGTAAAAGCTTGCTATTTTCATAGGTTTACATTAAATAAAACATAAGCATTTGTGTTATAAATATTATACACGTCTGAAAAAAACTGTACACTGCTCAGACATTATAAGAATATTAAAGAGGGAATTCCATCTCTTTTTTTTTTAACAATTGACCCCTAAATCTGAATAAAAATAAATTCATATATATATATATATATATATATATATATATATATATACCGTATTTCCCCAAAAATAAGACCTAGCGCCATTTTCCAGGAGGGCTGCAATATAAGCCCTACCCCGAAAATAAGCCCTAGTTTAATAATGCTTGTAAAATCCTATAATCCACTCTATTACAGGAGTATATAATGTACGATGTGTGTCTTTCCGTAATATAATTGAAGGGACGAGAGCTCCGGTGGGTCACAGAAGCACAGAATGGCACTATAACGAAGGTATTTGGTACAATTATATTAGAGAAACACACACATTGTACATTATACAAGAGCAGTCGGCAAGAGCAGAAATGGGGAATTCCTTTGTAAACAAGGCATTCCCCTATTCTGCCTAGTGACACTGTCACTGATGACCGTTCCCCGTGATCGGGAACGGTCATCAGTGACGTGTCACGTGTAGCCACGCCCCCTAACAGTAAGAATCACTCCCTAGGAAACACTTAATCCCTCCAGCGCCACCTAGTGGTTAACCCCTTCCCTGTCAGTGTAATTTTTACAGTAATCAGTGCATTTTTAGAGCACTCATCGCTGTAAAAATGACAATGGTACTGTATAAATGTGACTGGCAGGGAAGGGGTTAACACTAGGGGGCGAGGAAGGGGTTAAGTGTGTTCCCTAGGAGTGATTGTTACTGTGGGGGGGAGGGGACTGACTGGGGGAGGTGACCGATCTGTGTACCTATGTACAAGGGACACAGCATCGGTCTCCTCTCCCTGACAGGACGTGGATCTCTGTGTTTACACACAGAGATCCACGCCCTTGTCTGTGTACCGGCCGATCGCGGGTACCTGGCGGACAACGCGGCCGCCAGGCACGCGCATCGGCATCTCAGTGATGCGCCGGTCACGCGCGCGCCCCAGTGGCCGGAGGAGCCGTGGCCGTCTTTTGACGGCCTCCCGGATTTCTAGAGCCACCTTGTGGCCGTCATTTGTACATGGCCCGGGCTCCAACAAGTTAAAGAGGAACTGCAGTCTGCTCACATAATTTATAATAAAAACATCTTTGCCATTCTAAAAGCTTCCCTCCAAACACTTTGCATATTATTTTATATATACTGTGATTCTGTACTTGCCAAATATGCTGCAGAAATCTCCCTCCACTGAGTCTGGCTGCATCCATTTTAATTGTGAGCAGCTTCCTGGATTTACACAGAGACACACCTCCAGCTCTGCAGCTCTCATTTTCCCACTTATGACTCATCCCCCTCCCTTCCTGGCAAACTCTCACAAGAGTGAGAGAGAGAGAGAGCTGTGCATGATGTCATAAGCCTAGGCTAATGACCAGACAAGAAACAGAAATCCAGCTGTTTAAGGTATTTTCTGGTAGAGAAAAAAAATGTTTTACTATCCAAAGTTAAAACAACAAGGGCAGAAAGTTTATTAGATAGAAAGATGAAAAAGTGACTGAAGTTCCGCTTTAAGAATGTTTCGTTTTTGAACATGTTTTAACTAGCCTGGGCTCACAGTACTGCACTACTGAACATTTTTTACATGCCAATTACATACGTAAAAGCCGCTCACCACTACTGGTGGACAGGAGGAAGGACCTCTGACTTTACTGGACTAGCCAGAATAACGCTGGACTTAATATATGTATTTGGGGACTTTTTAAACTTTCACACATGTTCAAATGTAATTTTGCCAAAAGAGCCTACTTACTGTCAGTAGCCAAAGCTTCATTTAAATCAGGCCAAAACTTGCAAGGTTTTCAAGCACCTCATGCGCGGCCATTGCAATTAAATGGCCATGCAGGCACCTGTTATTCTAAAAAGACATGAATACTGTGTCCTCTAAATGCCTGACATCGTGCTATCAGCCCATAGACGAGCACAAGCAAAATCAAAAGAGCCAACCAGAGTGGCTCTGAGCCTATTGATCACTCTGAACCTTCTGGAGAGAAAAGCAGATGGAGAACTTTTCAGGGGGAGTACTGTGATCACCTGAATTTTACATTTATAACATTACTTATTATACACATACTTAGGATGAAAAATATATTTGATGATATTATGGGTATCTTTTTGCGCTGTCCTTAAAGTGACTGTAAGGTCTAATTTTTTCCCCCCATAAAAATAACAAACATGTTATACTTACCTGCTCTGTTGCAGTGGTTTTGCACAGAGCAGCCCGGATCCTCCTCTCCTTGGGTCCCTCTTCTGTGCTCCTGGCCCCTCCATCCTATTCAGTGCCCCCACAGCAAGCAGTTTGCTATGGGGGCACCCGAGCCGAGTCACAGCTCCCTGTGTCTATTCAGACACGGAGCCCCAACCCAGGACCCCCCTCTCTCCACTGACTGGCTAGCTGACTTTGATTCAGCCAATCGGGGGACAGAATCGCGGACGGATGAAACACTCGTGGACAATACTGGACAGAGAGGGACCTCAGGTAGTATTAGGGAGGCTGCTGCACACAGAAGTATTTTTATCTTAATGCATAGAACGTATTTAGATAAAAAATCTTGTGCCCTTACAACCCCTTAAAAGGGGTTGTAAACCCTGCCATTTTTTCACCTCAATGCATTCTTATGCATTGAGGTGAAAAACCTATTGTAGTGCACCAGCCCCCCAGCTCCCCCGTTTTACTCACCTGAGCCCGTTCGTTCCCACTCAGGAGATGCGCATACCCCTCTCTGGCCTGCCTATATCTTGACTTATCAATTAAAGGATTATTTTTCTCTTTATTTACTATGCCAGCTCAACAGCATTCCCAAAGGCCATCAAACACTATCTTTGCACCAGGGATATGATTATTTAGACAAAATGTTAGAAACACAAAAGCACATCAACAGGTTACATTATGTAAAACAAACAGTATAGCAAATGGGCAATGGCTACATATAAATATGAGTTATCAAAAGAAAAACATAAAACTACATATATATTAAAGGATCTTAAGCAGCAAATCTCTACATAAAGTCTCATGAAATTATGTATATAAAAGGATGTATATTTTAAATATATAAAATTGAATAAAACCATGTGATATACAATTGTTTGTGTCATTACAATAAAGGAATTGTATGAAATAAATAGTATGGGACTTAACCCTAAGCATTATATATATCCCCCAATTAATATAGAATTATATTAATTGGGGGATATATATATATATATATATATATATATATATATATATATATATATATATATATATATATATATATAATGCTTAGAGTTAAGTCCCATACTATTTATTTCTTGAATTTAATTTTTCATTTCTATGCTTATTATTGAGATTACTAACTGATAATATGTACATCCAAGCTCTTTGTTAAGGCCATTTGGAGAAATACTATCCAACTGAAATATCCAAAAAGTATTTTTACAACCTATTTGTTTAAACCTTTCAGATAGGCATGGAGAAATTGCCTGTATCCCAAAGAATCCCAACAAACATATATTCCATGAGTTTAGGTGAAATGGCATGATACATTGTGTGAGCAGTTTTCTACATTTTTACGATGCTTGCCAAAGTGCAACCTTAGTAGCCTAATAGTTCTGCCCACCTACTAAAACCAGAGGGGCAGGTGGGACATCTAACATAGGACGTGGAACAAGTAATAAAGTCCCTGATCCCATAGGACTGGCCATCAGAATCTTAAAATGACTTCTGGCCATGATTGATGTGACTACAGGCCAAGCACCTTCTTTCCCTACACAGATAAGATCCTGTAGGCGAAAGGAAAGCGGGGAATATTAGACATATGGTCTGAGGCTTTTTTTCTTTTTTTTGTTTACAAACTGAGGCTTTTTTCTTTAACCTAAAGGGGCAACCATTTTTCACATTTCTGGATTTTTGTAAAAATCACTCTAGGCTTCTTGGGATATTGTTGCTTTAGTTTTTGGTTATTTAGTAGTATACACATTATATTGTAAATTGTGTCCATTCCTTAATTTGTGGGGTCCTCCGATGTCCTATCTAGATGTTTGGCACAGGTGACATTGTATACAGCTAATGATATTTCACATAGGTTTCAATAAATAGTTTTGGTTATTTTTTTTCACTAAAAACTTGTTCTTTAACCACTTAAGCCCCGGACCATTTCGGGCCATTAGGACCAGGCCTGTTTTTGGGATTCGGCACTGCGCTGCTTTAACTGTAAATTGTGCGGACATGCAATGTTGTACCCAAATGAAATTGGCGTCCTTTTCTTCCCACAAATAGAGCTTTCTTTTAATGGTATTTGATTGCCTCTGCGATTTTTATTTTTTGCGATATAAACAGAAAAAGACCAAATTTTTTTTAAAAAAATGATATTTTCTACTTTTTGTTATAAGAAAAATCGAATAAACTCAATTTTAGTCATACATTTAGGCCAAAATGTATTCAGCCACATGTCTTTAGTAAAAAAAATGTCAAGAAGCGTATATTTATTGGTTTGCGCAAAAGTTATAGCGTTTACAAACTAGGGTACATTTTCTGAAATTTACACAGCTTTAAATTTATGACTGCCTATCTCATTTCTTGAGGTGCTAAAATGGCAGGGCAGTACAAAACCCCCCCAAATGACCCCATTTTGGAAAGTAGACACCCGAAGGAAATTGCTGAGAGGCATGTTGAGCCCATTGAATATTTTTTTTTTTGTCCCAAGTGATTGAATAATTTCAAAAAAAAAAAAAAAAATTACAAAAAGTTGTCACTAAATGATATATTGCTCACACATGCCATGGTTATATGTGGAATTGCACCCCAAAATACATTCTGCTGCTTCTCCTGAGTACGGGGATACCACATGTGTGGGACTTTTTAGGAGCCTAGCCACGTACGGGACCCCGGAAACCAAGCACCGCCTTCAGGATTTCTAAGGGCGCAAATTTTTGATTTCACTCCTCACTACCTATCACAGTTTCGAAGGCCATAAAATGCCAAAATAGCACAAAACCCCCCCAAATGACCCCATTTTGGAAAGTAGACACCCCAAGCTATTTGCTGAGAGGCATGTTGAGTCCATGGAATATTTTATATTTTGCCACAGGTTGCGGAAATATGACAAACTTTTTTTTTTTTGCACAAAGTTGTCACTAAATGATATATTGCTCACACATGCCATGGGCATATGTGAAATTACACCCCAAAATACATTCTGCTGCTTCTCCTGAGTACGGGGATACCACATGTGTGGGACTTTTTGGGAGCCTAGCCGCGTACGGGACCCCAAAAACCAAGCACCGCCTTCAAGGTTTCTATGGGCATAAATTTTTGATTTCACTCCTCACTACCTATCACAGTTTTGAAGGCCATAAAATGTCAAAATAGCCCAAAACCCCCACAAATGACCCCATTTTGGAAAGTAGACACCCAAGCTATTTGCTGAGAGGCATGGTGAGTATTTTACAGCTCTCATTTGTTTTTGAAAATTAAGAAAGACATTTTTTTTTCTTTTTTTTTTTCTTTTTTTACATTTTCAAAACTTTGTGACAAAAAGCGAGATCTGCAAAATACTCAACATACCTCTCAGCAAATAGCTTGGGGTGTCTACTTTCCAAAATGGGGTCATTTGGGGGGGTTTTGTGCCATCTGGGCATTCCATGGCCTCCGAAACTGTGATAGGCAGTGAGGAGTGAAATCAAAAATTTACACCCATAGAAATCCTGAAGGCGGTGCTTGGTTTTTGGGGTCCCGTACGCGACTAGGCTCCCAAAAAGTCCCACACATGTGGTATCCCCGTACTCAGGAGAAGCAACAGAATGTATTCTGGGGTGTAATTCCACATATACCCATGGCATGTTTGAGCAATATATAATTTAGTGACAACTTTTTGTACATTTTTTTTTTTTTTTTGGTCATTATTCAATCACTTGGGACAAAAAAAATAATATTCAATGGGCTCAACATGCCTCTCAGCAAATAGCTTGAGGTGTCTACTTTACAAAATGGGGTCATTTGGGGGGGTTTTGAACTGTCCTGGCATTTTATGCACAACATTAGGAAGCTTATGTCACACATCATCCACTCTTCTAACCACTTGAAGACAAAGCCCTTTCTGACACTTTTTGTTTACATGAAAAAAAAAATTTTTTGGCAAGAAAATTATGTTGAACCCCCAAACATTATATATTTTTTTAAAGCAAAGGCCCTACAGATTAAAATAGTGGGTGTTGCATTTTTTTTTTCCACACAGTATTTGCGCAGCGATTTTTCAAACACATTTTTTGGGGGAAAAACACACTTTTTTATTTTTAATGCACTAAAAAACACTATATTGCCCAAATGTTTGATGAAATAAAAAAGATGATCATAGGCCGAGTACATGGATACCAAACACGACATGCTTTAAAATTGCGCACAAACGCGCAGCGGCGACAAACTACATTCATTTTTAAAAGCATTTAAAAGCCTTTACAGGTTACCACGTTAGATTTACAGAGGAGGTCTACTGCTAAAATGACTGCCCTCGATCTGACCTTCGCGGTGATACCTCACATGCATGATGCAATTGCTGTTTACATATGACGCTAGACCGACGCTTGCGTTCGCCTTTGCGCAAGAGCAGGGGGGGACAGCGGTGCTTTTTTTTTTTTTTTATTATTTATTTGGCTTTTTTATTTTATTTTTAAACTGTGCCTTCCATATTTTATTTTTTTACCATTTTTATCGTTATCTCAGGGAATGTAAATATCCCCTATGATAGCAATAAGTAGTGACAGGTACTCTTTTTTTGAAAAAAATTGGGGGGTTAGACCCTAGATCTTTCCTCTGCCCTCAAAGCATCTGACCACACCAAGATCGGTGTGATAAAATGCTTTCCCAATTTCCCAATGGCGCTTTTTATATCCGGGGGGGGGGGACATTCCCTCCCACTGCTTGTAAAAGCAGTCTAGAGGCTAATTATCTGCTAGAATTGCTTTTACATGAAAGCCGGCTGCTGGCTGAAAAGAATGATACCAAGATGATACCTAAACCCGCAGGCATCATTCTGGTATAAACATTCAAAGTCCAGCAACATACCAGTACGTTGCTGGTCCTTGTTGGACATGTATTGTAATCTTTTTTTTCATACAGCCTATTGGCTGAACGAAAAAAAGAGATTGATTGGTGGGTATGCCCACCATTAGAATACCTCCCTTCATCCACCCACTTCTAATGATGGGCATATATGCCGAAGCATGGGGGCATCCTCCCGCAAAAAAGTTATGCCGCGTACACACGGTCAAGCCTTCGTCGGAATTTCGACCGTATGTACGCGGCATAAAAGGTTATGCCGCGTACACACGGTCGGACTTTTCCACGGGCAAGCCTCCGTTGGAATTTCGACCGTATATACGCGGCATTAGGAGCAAAATCGCTCCTCCGCCCCTGCTGCCCCCATGCTTCGGCATATATGCTCTTTTTTTTAACTGTGGTGGTGAAATCACCTCCTACAGCGTTGGAGTCACGGCTGTCAAGATAAATAGATCCGCGCTGCAACTGAATGGCGTACCTGCTAAGCAAATGGTGGTTAACATTAAAACAAAGTAACATTACAGTACAACAGTAAGACCTTACCATGCCATACCTGCAAAGCAAATACCAAAACAAAACCTAGTAAAAAATAAAAAAATGTTTTAACGCAACCTGTGCCTAAAATATATATATGCCGAAGCATGGGGGCATCCTCCCGCAAAAAAGTTATGCCGCGTACACACGGTCGGAATTTTCCACGGGCAGGCCTCCGTCGGAATTTCGACCGTATGTACGCGGCATTAGGAGCAAAATCGCTCCTCCGCCCCTGCTGCCCCCATGCTTCGGCATATATGCTCTTTTTTTTAACTGTGGTGTCACGGCTTTATGTATCGTGGGAGCAAACGCTGTTGCTGTCAAGATAAATAATTCCGCGCTGCAGTTGAATGGCGCACCTGAAAACAAAAAATTACATACCTGAAAAGCAAGCATGATAAAACATTGCAGAATAGAATACAGTAAAAAAGAGCAGAACAATAGAGAGAAAATAGAGAGAGAGAGAACAATAAAACGACAACTATTTTTGGTTTTTTTATTTTATATTTTTTTTGTGTTTTGTTTTTTACGTTTTTTTTTTCTTTTTTACACTTTTTTTGTAACTTTACAACTGTAATGGTTCGGGTCTCTCAAAATGTAATGGCATCTTGGGAGACCCTGTGTAAGTGTGTCCTTGTCTGTGAAATGCTGTACCCTACGCTAAAACTTCACTTTTGAGTGGTAGCGTTCAAAACATTCACCTTGGACTGGTTGATATTGATGGTTGCTATGGACTGGTTGCTATGGACGGTTGCTATGGACAGTTGCTATGGACGGTTGCTACGGATTGGTTGTTATGGACGGTTGCTATGGATTGGTTGCCATGGACAGTTGCTATGGACTGGATACGATGGATAGTTGCTATGGATGGTTGCTATGGACGGTTGCTATGGACTGGTTGCAATGGATGGTTGCTATGGACAGTTGCTATAGACTGGTTGCTATGGATGGTTGCTATGGACGGTTGCTATGGACGGTTGCTATGGACTGGTTGCTATGGACGTTTGCTATGGACTGGTTGATATGGATCAGGCCTGTCTCTGCGAACGCTGCAGTTATGTGTGTTGTGTTTGGTAAGTGACAGTGATCGATCGATACTGCACTTGGGTGGGCTGGGCTGGGCTGGGCGGAGGGGCTAAACGCAGGCGCTAGCAGGTATCTGGGCTGATCCCGCTAACACTGCGTTTTTGGGAACCCTAAACCGCTGGGGATGCTAGTATAGATCTGATCAGATACTATACCACTAAGGGGGGTGTATGCTTTGCGCGTGGGTGTTAGCGTTACTGGCACTAACCTAACACTGCCTGGGGCGACGCAGACCCTCTCTGGCGCTAAAACCTAATTGATCTCACCCGCCGGGCGATCAGGGGGGTTAAACCTTTATTGGGTTATATACGGCGGGTGCCCTGATGCTATAAAAAGCAAACTAATCAACCAGCGTCACCCGTAACCTTTATATGGTGATCACTGGTGAAAGGGTTAACTAGGGGCAATCAGGGGGTTAAAACCTTTATTAGGTTAAATATGGGGGTACCTGACACTATATAAAAACCTGACGGGTAACCTAAATAACTAAATAACTTACTGGCTAACCAGTGACACCAGTGACGCTTATACGGCGATCACTGGTGAAAGGGTTAACTCTAGGGGCAATCAGGGGGTTAAAATAATATATGGGGGTACCTGACACTAATAAAAACCTGTGGCGAACCTAAAAAAAAATAACTAATAATCTAAAACACCAGCAACACAAATACAGCGATCGGAAAAACAATCGTTTAGTGACGCTGAAGTTAGGGGGTGAAAGGGTTACCTGGGGGGTGATCAAGGGGTTAAACCTTTATTAGGGGGGGTTAGGGGGCTACCCTGGACCTAAAGGGGCCTAATCCTAACTGCCCTGCAACTTTTTACAATCACAGATGACACTAAATGCAGTGATCAGTAAAATAAATGATCACTGCAATCAGTGACACTGTGATTGGGGGCTTTGGGGTGACCTGGGGGTGACTGGGGGGTGATTTGTGTGCCTATGTGTACCTACGTGTCAGTGGACTGTTGGTGCACTAACCTGCTTCTTCTCTGCTCGGCGCCGGGAACGAAAAGACCGGGGCGAGGGAGATGACATCACTTCCTCCAGCCTTGTTTACATCACATGGCGGAGGAAGCATTTTCATTGGCCGGGAGCGATCGCGAGGGGGGGCGGAATCGAGCGGCCGCCCCCTCATGCCTGATCGCTCCCGAACACTTAACGGCCGCTCACTGCAGTGAAGGGGGTCCGGATGGACCCCCCAACTGCACAAAGGCGATCACGTAGATCTACGTGATTCTGCCTGTCCGTGCCATTCTGCCGACGTAAATCGGCGGTGGGCGGTCGTTAAGTGGTTAAACCACTTCAATACCAGGCACTTTTACCCCTTTCCTGCCCAGGCCAATTTTCAGCTTTCAGCGTTGTCACACTTTGAATGACAATTGTGCAGTCATGCAACACTGTACCCAAACAATATTTTTATCATTTTGTTCACGCCAAAATAGCTTTATTTTGGTGGTGTTTAATCACTGTGTTTTTTTATTTTTTGCTAAATAAATTAAAAAATACCTTTTTAGTTTGCATTTTTCAAATAAATAATCTTTCTTCATGATTTTAGACCAAAATGTATTCTGCTACATTTCTTTGGTAAATATAATCCAAATCAGTTTATATTATTTAGTCTGTATGAAAGTTATAGAGTTCACAAACTATATATATATAATAGATATATATATATATATATATCTATACACACAAAAAAAAATTATCAATTTTTTTTACATACAGTCAACAGTGCAGTAAAGTGTTATCATACAATGAGTATAGCAGTAATCAGGGACAGTACGAAAAATATTTTTTTTCTCATTTAAATTAAATCATATATTATATATATTTTTTTTAACACACTTTGACCAGAGAAATATAATGTTACCATAGTACACAATATGTTTTTATTCAGCAGTGCATTACATTGCTATATGCAAGCATTTTACTGAATTAACCACTTGCCATCCAGGCCATTTCTGACACTTCGCTCCTACAAAAAATCTACTTTTTTTTTTACTAGAAAACTACTATTTTAGCAGAAACCCTATAGAATAAAATTGGGGGTGTTGCAATTTTTTATGTCACACGGTATTTGCGCAGCGGTTTTTCAAACGCAATTTTATTTGGAAAAAAAAACAAACACTTTCATGAATTAAAAAAACAAACACACACTAAAGTTAGTCCAATTTTTGTTGTATAATGTCAAAGATGATGTTACGCCGAGTAAATAGATACCCAACATGTGACACTTTAAAATAGCGTCTGCCCGTGGAATGGCGGCAAACTACTGTATTTGAAATTCTCCACAGGCAACGCTTTAAACGACTTTACAGGTTACCAGTTTGGAGTTGCACAGGAGATCTGGTTCTAGAATTATTGCTCTCACTCGGACATTTGCGACAACATGTGGTGGGATCACCGTTTATATATGTGTGTGGGAGTAACGTATGCGTTCGCATTTGCGCGTAAGCACAGTGGGACGGGGGCGCTTTAAAAAAAAAAAATTATTTGTATTTATTTTTTTACAAAAATATATATTTTTTACACTTTTGTTGGTTTTTTTTTTTGTACCAACTTTATTGCTATCACAAGGGAAGAACAACATCCCTTGTGATAGCATGGGCAGGGACAGGTCCTCTTTATGGAGAGATTTAGACCCCAAATCTCTCCAATCAGACATAGTTAGATCAGCTACTTACCTGGCCGCCGGTGGTCAGGTAAACAAAGGGGTGGAACCAGAAGTGACGAACTGCTCGTCACTCCCGGTTTCCAGGGTTACAGAGAGGGGAACGACGTCAGTTCCTCTCTGTACAGGGCAGCCATCACCGCCGGCCGCATTGCTCCCGACTTCCGCAGTGGGACCCTCTTCCACCACCCGTAGAAGTGATCTAGTGGCTAATTAGCCACTCAGATTACTTCTGCCTTGACGAGAATCGCCATGTGCAGGCATCATCCCGGTATAACTACTGAAACGGGAGGACATCCATGTACGCCCTCCCGGCGGGAAGTGGTTAAATCGATATATTCAGTTTATTTTGTAGGGATTAGCTGTGATTGGTCAGAGCTAAATCACATGGGTACAGATGGGCTGTGATTGGCCCAGTCTGTACTATGTAATCACACTGACCAATCACAGTTGGCAACACAATTGTATACAACGGATGGCTTGAAAGAAAGCCATCAATTGTACACAATTGCCATGTGACGTGCTGTGATTGGTTACAGCGGTCACATGGTACCAGCAGCAGGCCGGCACAGTGATCAGTCATCAGCTGTGTCCAGTGGATGCAGCCGGTGACCGATTGCGCCGCTGCATGGCCTCAATCCAAGACGACCTCATATGACGCCTACCCGGATCGGCGAGAGGTTCCTGCCGGCGTCACTATGCCATACGCCAGGTGGGAACTAGTTAAAATCTGATCTTGGATTTTAATATTCCTTTTTATTCCACAAAACTGTTCCAAAGGTATGTAGCAATACCCCCGCAGGGGCCGCTGATTTAAGATTTGGGTCTGCCGTTACCTTACTGCTCACCACGTCCATCCTAGGGGTCTTCCTTGAAGAGTTGTTAAATGTCTGCACCAAACACTTAGTCTCTTTTTCTCAAGGGTTTATTTAAAGAACTTCAGACAGAGGGATGAAGGGTTGGGGAGATTCAGGTACCTTAGGTTTTGCGGATCATGGGTACTTTTCTTTATCCAGAGGACCAACAACTTCCACACTGGATGTAGCATCCACCGGATAGGCCTCTCTCACTGACCTAGCAGCCGGTGTGAGCTCGTTCAAAAAGTCTCTGCCACAGACTTGTGTAACCACACACTTGGTAAAGTTCCGAAAGACAACGCACAGCGCCAGGATCTTTCAGCCAGGCCGGCAGCACTGTGAGGTAGATTTTCGATCCGGATTCATCCTCCAATTGAGTCCTCAATTGCTTGATCCCTTCCCGCAGGCAAGGCGACACAGGACCACCTCTGGATCAGTAGGCCCCAGCAACTTCTGGGCCTACTCTCAGTAATAGAGCCTCGGGGGGTCCGCATGCCCCAAGGCATAAAACTGCAAACACATCCCTGAGGCCAGAAGGGCTGGAAGACCCCGCCAAAACGGTGTCTGCCTCTTAAGTACCCTCTCCAAGAATTCACAGCGGGGTGACCAAACCCACTGAGCTGCTTCTGGGCAAGAGGTACAAATACATCCAGCCAGCTGCAGTTCCAACCTTGACCTGTGGTGACAACGACCCCCAGAGGAAGGTGGAAAATGCGCAACTCAGCTGAACTGGAACAGAGACTATTAATTTGGTACAATTATTCTGAGTTGAACTATAACTCAGACAACAAAATTTACACTAGCGCCTACCCAATAGGGGCAGGGCGCTACAGGAATATTACATTGCCCTCAAGAATAACGGCAGTTGCACTGGTGTAAGTAAGGCTGGGTTCACACTTATGCAAACTGGATGTGGGTTTCTCTGCATGTCAGGAGACTGTGACCGGCTCTCAAAAGAGCCGGTTCACACAGCTTTGGGACAGATGTGAAGCAAATTGCACAGGAGTCCTGTGCGTCTTCTGGTAAGTTTCAGGTCTGAATACAGCCAAAAATTCAGACCTGGAATGGTGAACAGGGACGCACCTGACCCCTGCTGTGAGCCGCTCCGCACGGCAGTGTGAACCCAGCCTAAGGCTTCGTTCACACTGGTGAGATTTCAGATGCGACTTGAGTTGCACAGAATCATATGACAATAGAAATCACATTGTTTTCAATGGTGCCTGGTTCAGATCAATGCAACTCAACAAGGAGAAATGTTGGAAAAGATTTCAGTACTACAGTATTTTGGTGCGATTCCAATGTGATTTTGGCCCCCATAGAAAATTCAAACCACATCCAAGTTGCCTTACATTACAGCAGTACTCTAAGCCTACAGCCCAAGAGTTTCTAGCTACAGGTTAATTACAAAAGGAAAAAAAAATCACAAAATTTAGGCCTTGCATAATCAATATATTACTAATAGAAAACCAAAAGGTCTAGCAAAGGGGTTGTTCTCCCAAATAAATAAATCTTCCCAATACCCCATATATAAATGAGCAGAACTGGCGGCAGAGGTTGCCCCCTATGGCAGTACTGACAATTTGGGGATAGAATTTATCAATAAAACCAAATAATTGAGGTGCGAAATAAAGCTGCTCAGCTTCCACAAGAAAACTAGCCTGTCATGGGTGCAAATTATGTTGTATGGCAAAAAGACCTATTTAATGAGGTATTGAAGTGTAAAGGGATGTCAAATCAGGTGCCAACCACATAATCTTGCCTATGCCTGCCTTTATCTGGCCCTTGGGGCACTAGTCCACCAACTGACACCAATGATTGGGCACCACTCCCCCCTACTAATACGATCAATGGGACACTATTTCTCCCATTAAAACCAATGATGGAGCACTGATATTGAGGCATTTTCTACACCCTCTAGCCAGTTTGGGCTCCCTAAAGCCTAAATGACAGCAGATTGGCCATGTACTTAAAAAGTTTTGAGCCCCTGGTTCTAGAAGACTTGTTATGCAATTAAATTAGTGTTTTCGTATAGCTTATATGTAGCGGGGTATTGCCTTTTAAATCCCTCAGAGACTACATTACCCAGTACACTTGTAGGCACCCAGGGTGTATTGCCCTGCGCAAGGACTGCTGGGGTGGACTTTATAAGGGAGAGGCGGAGCCCAGTTCGCTCTCTTTGGACATCGCCTGCCCAGCAAGCTGAACTGCCGCTTGAGTTCCTGTGACTTTAGGCCAGAAGCCTGGCCCTTTTCTCCAGAGAGCGTTCCGCGCGCACCGAGGAACCTGAGGGACGTCTCTCCTTTGATACTGCACGATTGCCAGGAGGACCGAAGACCCGGATGTCGATGGATCGGTGTACTTAGACACCGCAGCGGAAGAAACAGATGCGGACTGGTCCGGTTGGGTGAGAGAGCACCTGCTCATAGACAGACACAGTATCTCTATTACCTTGGTGGATTACAAATTCTATTCTTCAAGTGCACCACCGTTGCTAGCGAAGATTTCCCTACAGAACTTCCACTTAGTTCAGTCAGGCCTGACTGGGTAGCGTAGACATTGCTGGGCGCCATATTGTCCACGAGGGGAAGTAGCTGCAAAGGGGACTGTTAGAATTACATAGCATTGAATACTTGTCTGCTTGTTTAACACTGTTTATTGCAGGGCTCTGCATATGACATGTACCCACCTGTTTTACTGCTTACCCACTAATCTAAGTAAACGTACAAGGATTAAGTATATTGGTGTCTGTCTTCTTTACTTTACGGAAGGGATAGGTAAAAGAAGTTTTAAAATAGTGTTCTTGCCATAGGATTGTGCCTCTGCGAGTTACAGGCCGCACAATCCTATCATCCCCTACTAACTGTGCCAAGGGAGGTTAGAGCCGATTACCAGGGGTTGACAGCGATGCACTACAGGGCCCAAAATCATACAGGCAGCCCTCTTAACTGGGGGTATCGCTACATATATTTATATGATGGTGTTGCACATTTGCTATACTGCTTTTACAGCATGCAACCTGTTTGCTTTAGTGTTTTGATTTTTTTTTTTCTACATAATCAAATCCCTTAAGCTGTACATCGTTTACTACACTATGAAGCCCTTTTGTGCCATTCTCTTTTTAAACACGTTTCCAATTGTATTGCATAAAAGTAAATTCTACGTGATACTGTTGCATGATTTTATACGGTAGGCCTGCTTGAGAAATATAGGTTTTAATTACGACACAAAGGATTCCTCGTTCCCTGAAATATTGCGTCACAAGGCCCTAGACTATTTGTCCCCTATTTGGATCCAGCAATGTACGAGACAGAGCAAAAGAGGCTTGTATGTAACAAATTAAACATCCAACAATAAGTGATTAGTCTGAGGATACTCCAGAGCAGGCACAGTGTGATGAAAGACTTGACAAGACAATCCTGACTGCGTCTCCCTGCTAAGTTGCGCACAGACAAAGGCAAGCTGCCCAATTGCTGTCTTTCAGCAAGTACAATTTGCACATGGCTTTATCAATAACTCTGGTGCTGAATTTCAAACAGACTATTTGGTTTCCAGTCGATTAAGCTTTAAGCTGTCAGCAAATAGGACTTTTAAGTTAATTTTGAGCCACTGCAAATCAGCTCAGGGGTTGAGAAAGGACAGTCGTGTGCCACCAAGGAAAAGACAGTTTAATTGCTGCTCTATTGCTGTAATATGCGGCAACCTGTCTGCTGGATTGTGGTTTGTCAATTAATCACATGTTAACGGTTACAGCAGTGAGTCTATGGTGTATGTGGCTGAGACTGGGAAAACAGACGGTTGTGTTCCCTTGGCAAATGCTGCCGGGCCCTTGAACAAGTGCTAGTAGAAACATTCTATTACTATCCCTAAAAGGAAGATCTTTATTTCTACCTACAACAATAACGGCCTAGATTTATTTTTATTTTTTTATTTTATCAACTTTTTTGCCCTTTTTTCCCCCAATTCTTAACTCTGCTATATTCTTATGACCCATCCACTTCTCCATACATTAAATAGACAAAAGCTTGTGGGCACTTAACCATCACACCTATGTGGGCTTGTTGGACATTCCATTCTAAAATCATGGGCAATAAAATATGTAGTTGCTTCTCCCAGTTTTAAGGGTCCCCATTCTTCTGGGAAGACTATTTGATTTTGGAATATGTCTTTGGGAATTTGTGCCCATTCAGCAAAAGGAGCATTTATTAGGTCTGGTACTGATGCTGAAAAAGAAAACTCGTCTTGTAATTGGTATTCCAATTCATCCTAATCCCAGTAGTATTGAAGTCAGGGCTCTATGCAGGACACTTGAGTTGCTACACACCAAACATATCTTTGAGGAGTTGGCTTTGAGTACCTGAACTCAATTTGGATGGGTGTCCAGATACTTTAAAGGCATATAGCGTAATTTGCAGGTTGCAAACACTGATTGCTTGAGTTTTCTATCCTTCGGGTACAGCTATTGTGCACCAGGCCACCTAGGTAACTTCTTTTTGGTAATTCGCATCCCTCTTTTGCTTACTTGTTGCTCCAGGAGAGTTATTCCCAAACATGCCCACTAAGGCCAGGTTCACATCAAGGGGTCCGGTGAGTCCCTGTTCACAGATTCAGGTGTGAATCAGGCTTGAAACTTTGCCTGAATTTGCACCTGAATCGGAACCAAAGACGCACAGGACCCTATTTAAATGTGGACTGCGGCCACCACAGAGCTGTGTGAAACGGCTCCATGGAGAGCCAGTCACACTCTCCTGTCATGCGGATGTGCCCACATCGAATTCGCATATGTGGGAACCCAGCCTCAAGGCTAATGTGTTAATGCAAGAAAGAATTTTCTCATAGCCAACTATGAAATATAAACCTGCCTTAAAAGTTTAAATGTGACTAATAATATATGAAAACACAGAGAGAGGAAGTTGCACAGCACAGGCTTCACAAAGCAGACCCATCCACTCCTCGTGTTAGGGACCATGTTAGGGAACATCCTGGCTACAGTGAATTGCTGGATACCCAGATTAAGGTATGTTCAGTTGGCAGTGGTTGCTGGTTATTAGTAGTCAACTAGCTGGTGTAATTTGTTTCATGAATTAATCTTTAAAGTGTAAGGTGTAGGCAAACAGCCAAAGTACAATGGAAATACTGAAGTGTGAACTGTGTTATCTGCTAAAAATTTGTAATTCTGTTCAGCAAGTTTTCTAATCCATCACAGAAAAGTACACATGAGAACTCACACCACTAAGCATGCAGAAGAAAGGAAAACTAAACATGCTCAACAAAAGAAAGTTTTTCTCCTCAAAAGATATCTATACCACAAAGGTCAGACCATCTATTATATATAAAATACTATTAATATATTTACTATTTTATGATTTAAATAAACACTTAATTGGAGTAACAACACGTATCCCAAGGAGCATGTGAGAGTACAGATAAGACACAAATGCAGGAATAAAAACCCTTTTTAACAGTGCCTTCTAGAAGGCCACCTACCCAGAGAGGTAGATCCCCCAATCTGTGCTTACTCACCCCCTTCTTGCTTTGGTGTCGGAACTTGCCCAAGCAGGTGATATTAGTTTTCACCTCCTCTATATGATAATATCTGTGCCTGGTGATTTAACGCTCATACCTGAGGACTGTCACATGAAAGCGGTAGAAGAAATTAGGATAAAGGAGCACCCAGTGATCAAAGAGGTAAGTAATTTGTATTTTATTTGAAGTTTCAGCAATAAAGAGTCCAGCGTTTTGGGGGGCTAAAGACTTCATTAGGGCTGCTAACAAAAATAGTTGTGGGATGATCCTTTTGGAGGGTGCTTTTGGCACATGGATCTGGACTGTTTGAAGTCCTCAGCGCTGGCTGTGTGTTCAGAGGCAGCAAACAGATTGCTGCCTCTGATAAATAAAATAAAAATGACTTGCCTCTTTGATCACGCGCTCCTTTATCCTCCTTTCTTCTACATTACATGCAGAGTCAACTGTAAGGACGCACACAGCGGTAGCAGCCCAAGCCCTAACAGGGCTCATCATCACCTTTTTCCAAACTGGGCACAGATCTCTGGAAACAAATTCTTTCCCTCTGCCCACACCCTACCAATCTACAACACTGACTGATAGTCGAGCGCAATCTACAACCATTCTTCTCAAACACGAAAGAGGTCACATACTACCCAATACACAGAAACTATGCTGTATTACAGCAATGGAACAAAGCCAATGACAGCGCAAGGAGACAGTGAAAGAATGCAGATATGCTAGATCAGGGGGAATGAAGCAAAATTCATAGAGGTCCAGTCAGTAAATATTTCTTCCAGTAGGGGTCCGGATCTTACATTTGTGCCATTACTCACAGCCCCCTTCAAAATATAGGGACCCCATGTTTTTATCACAGTTAAATCGGTCTCCTGCCTGTACATCTCAGTCCCCCATCTCTACATCACAGTCCCCCATTTTTACATCGCAGACCTACCCCCTTTACATCATAGTTCACCCATCTTAACTTAGGAGGACCCTCCTTTACATCGCAGCCCTTCATTTACATCGCAGATGACCCTTTACATTACTCCCCCTTTCACATAAAACTCCCCACCCTTTACATTATAGCACCCCTTCTACATAACAGGCCCCCTTTACTTTGCCGCACCCTTTAAAATCAAAGTCCTCCCTTGATATAGATGCCCCCCATTTACATTACAGCCCCCTTTACATCAAAGCCCCTCCCCTTTTACAATACAGCCCCCTATTATATTATAGAACCTCCATTACACCTCAGTCCCCTTTCCATAGCATTTCACTCTTTACATGGTCTGTTCCCTGACCTCACTTTTCTCTACTGCCATCAAAGCAGTAAATCTTGGTCAAGAATGTCCCCGAGCTGGTGACTGGGATGTAATGAAGCTTCAGTACACCTGAAGAGATCATCACTCTGGTGTCTCCTACTACCAGAAACACTGTTCAATGTAGTAGAGAAAGGCCTGACTTCTAGTTCTGTCCCTTCCTTTTCTTTAGACGTCAATGTTTATTCATACAGAAGAGTAAGGCCGGGTTCACACTGGGGCGACAAACGCTCCGACATTGGGAGCTCATGTCGCATGACGTGTGAAAAATAGGATTTTTATAACAGCTTACCTGTAAAATCCTTTTCTTGGAGTACATCACGGGACACAGAGCGACATAGTCATTACTAATGGGTTATATAGATACCGTCAGGTGCTGGCACTGGCAACTTCCAAAACCGGAAGTACCCTCCCCTATATAAGCCCCTCCCATCCGGGAGCACCTCAGTTTTGTAGCAAAGCAATAAGTGTCCCTAAAGAGGGGCGGGAGCTCTGTGTCCCGTGATGTACTCCAAGAAAAGGATTTTACAGGTAAGCTGTTATAAAAATCCTATTTTCTTTCTCGTACATCACGGGACACAGAGCGACATAGTCATTACTAATGGGATGTCCTAAAGCAATGCCAAATGAGGGGGGGGATACACCATATATAAGCTGAGCGCTATCAGACATGAGGATCTTTTGCGGCCTGCAACACACTGCGCCCAAAGGCGACATCCTCCTGACTTCTAACGTCCACCTGGTAGGACCTAGTAAACGTGTGTACCGAAGACCATGTTGCGGCCTTACAGATTTGAGCCAGGGAGGCCTGGTGATGCACTGCCCATGAAGTTCCAACTGCTCTCGTGGAGTGCGCTCTAACTTTGAACGGAGGTGGTCTCCTTCTCAAGCCATAAGCTTGCATAATGACCTGTCGAATCCACTTGGCTAAAGTAGACTTTGACGCTGCCTGACCCTTTCTGGGGCCTTCCGGCAGAATAAACAAAGTATCCGTTCTGCGAATCTGAGCAGTGGCTTTTAGATAAGCTTTAACTGCTCTTACTACATCCAAAGAATGCAATAACTTTTCCTCTACCGAAGTAGGTTTGGGGAAAAAAGAAGGAAGAACCACATCTTGGTTCAAATGAAACCTCGATACCACCTTAGGAAGAAAGGCTGGATGAGGACGTAACACTACTCTGTCCTTATGGATAACCAGATATGGCTCCTTACAGGACATAGCTGCTAATTCCGATACTCTTTTAGCCGAACAAATGGCTACTAGAAAAATCAATTTCCTGGTGAGAAGCACCAAGGAAATATGCTGTAATGGTTCAAATGGTTGTTTCTGTAGAACCGACAGAACCAAGTTTAGATCCCATGGACATATGGGAATATTAACCGGAGGACTAATACGCATCACTCCTTGTATAAAGGCTTTGACTAGTGAATGCGAAGCCAAGGGCCTTTGAAAAAATATTGACAAGGCCGAAATCTGACCCTTGATAGTACTCAAGGCAAGCTTCCTATCTACAGCCCACTGTAGGAAGTCCAGAATCCTACCTATTACGTACTTATGTGGATGCCATTTCTTGGCCTCACACCACGCAATGTACGCCTTCCAGATTCTATAGTAGATCTGCCTGGATACCGGCTTCCTGGCATTGATCATGGTAGATACCACAGCATTAGAGAGCCCTCTCTTTTTTAGAATGTGGGCTTCAATAGCCAGGCCGTCAAACCTAGGGCTGGTAAGGAAGGGTGGTATATCGGTCCTTGCGAAAGCCGGACGACGTGGGAGAGTCCAAGGACTCCCCACTGAAATTTTACAATCTCCGCGTACCACGCTCTTCGGGGCCACGCTGGAGCCACCGGAATCACTGGTTTCTTTTCTACCCTGATTCTGCGGAGTAATCGAGGTAACCATTGGCGGTGTGAATGCATATATCAGCTTGAACTGATCCCAAGGGAACACTAGGGCATCCGAGCCGCAAGCTAGGGGATCCCTTGTCCGAGAGACAAACCTGTCCCCCTTTGCGTTGAATCTGGATGCTAGAAGATCTACATCCGATGTTCCCCACCGCTGACATATTGTCCAGAAAACCTCGGGGTGAAGGGACCCTTCCTCTGGGCCTAATTGCTGGCGACTTAGAAAGTCCGCCTTCCAATTCTCCACTCCTGGAATGAATACCGCAGATATGGCTGGGACATATTTTTCTGCCCATTTCAGGATGTAATTTACTTCCCTCTGGGCTGCACGACTCCTGGTGCCCCCCTGATGATTGATATATGCCACTGCTGTGGCATTGTCTGATTGAATTCTGACAGGGGACCCTTGGAGTTTGGATGTCCATGCTACTAGGGCATACCGGGCTGCTCGTATCTCTAAGAGATTGATGGGCAGGGCCTTTTCTGCATCCGATCATCTGCCCTGGAGAGACTATTGCTCCAGTACTGGTCCCCAGCCTATAAGGCTGGCATCTGTAGTGACCACCTTCCAAGAAATCGGACTGAAGGATTTCCTTTTTTCCAGATTCTGGGGAACCAACCACCAACGGAGGCTCTTGCGAACGGAAGGGGACAAGGACATTGTAAGTCTAGGGCCTGAACTTTTTTGTTCCAGGCTGACAGTATGGCCCCTTGCAAATTCCTTGAATGGAATTGACCGTAGGGTACTGCTTCGAATGATGCCACCATTTTTCCCAGCAGCCTCATATACAGGCGTATGGACGGCTGTCTTTTTTGTACCCACTAAGTGGATCAAATCTTTCAAAGACAACACCTTTCCTTGAGGCAAGAATATTTTTCTCTGGCCTGAATCCAACCTTAGCCCCAAGTATTCCAGACTTTTGACTGGTTTTTAGGGCTGACTTGTCTCGGTTGATAATCCAACCGTGAGATTCCAGATACTTGATCGTCTTGTGAACGACCACGTCTAGTTTTTTCACTGAGTGGTCTATCAGCAACAAGTCATCCAGATATGCCATTATCATTACACCTTGTGTTCTTAGATTGGCCAATAAAGGGCCAGAATTTTTGTAAACACTCGTGGTGCTGTGGCCAAACCGAAGGGTAAGGCTCTGAACTGAAAATGGCGCCCTTCTACTGCAAAGCGTAGAAATTTTTGGTGGACTGGAAAGATGGGAATGTGCAAATAAGCATCTTTGATGTCGATCGTGGCTAACCAATCCTCCCCTTGTAGGGCAGTGGCCACCGATCGGATCGACTCCATCGGAAAGTCCTGATATACAGGAATTTGTATAGCCCTTTTAGAATTAATATGGGCCTCCCGTCCGCGTTTGCTTCGGGACTGTAAAGAGGTTTGAGTAAAACCCGAACCCTCATTCTTCCAGGGGAACCTCCATAATTACTCCTTGGAGCAATAGTTGTTCTAGTGCCAACAGGAGGGACTCTCTCTTCCGGGGATCCCTTGGCACGTTTGACCTCAAAAATGGGAAGGAGGAGAGTCTTTTAACTCCAAACTGTATCCCAAACATACTGCGGAGAGCACCTATCTGTCTTGATCGTGTCCCGCCAGGTCTCTTGCGAACAACTGGAGTCCTCCCCCCACCCGACTGAGTGGGGGCTTCAATGAATTTAACTTTGGGGGAGGTTTTGTACCTCCCCTGACCCAGGGTTTCTCATTACCCTGCTACTGTCCCTGTTTTTTACCCCCGGGATTTGACCGAGGAGGCCGTCGGAACTGTTACACAGCCGATGCCCCAGGGACTGGAGAAGCAGGCCTCTTAAAGAGGGACCTCTAACTCTGCTTTTAACCGGCAAGAGCGTATTTTTACCGCTGGAAATTTTCTGGATATATTTGTCCAGGTTTTCCCTGAATAAGCGTTCACCATGAAATGGGACGCTAACCAGCCATTCTTTACAGGGAGCTTCAGCAGACCAGTTTTTGAGCCATAGGAGCCTACGCATATGTACTATAGACAGCGTAAGGCGGGAGGCCTGATGGACTGAATCCTCTATGGCGTCAACCGCAAAGCCTAAGGCTCTAGGTAGATCAGCTAGGGCAAAGCCTGCTGATCTGTCAAGTCCCTCAAGACCTGTTTCAACTGATCCTTCACTGCTTAGCAGACCCCAATAGCTGCTACTGCTGGTTGTATCACCAAGCAGATTTTCATAAGGACTCCAATCTTTTATCTATTGGGTTCTTGAACATTTGGACATTATCCACTGGACATGTCAGTGATTTATACATACAAGAGATGGCTGCGTCCACTGTAGGGACCTTCCATTTTTTTTTTTTTTGATGAACTTATCCTCCATGGGATAGACCACCGGAAATCTCTTGGGGGAATAAATATTTTCTCAGGACGTTCCCAATCCTGGTAAATGAGCCCTTTCAGTAAAGGGTGAAGTGGAAAAGAACAAACAGTCTGGGGGCTTCTAGCGACCCCAACGAGGATACAGTAGTGGTTGATGGTTCCGCAAGGTGCATTTTTAAATGCTGATCGGACCATGTTAGTCAGAGACTGAACCCATAATCTTTCAGCTTGAGATGCTGAGAAAAGGTTCCCCCACTGTTGATTCCTCTATAACAGAATCAACCTCATCCTGATCCCCTTCAGGCAGGTCGATCCCTGTATGGGACTGTTGCTCTGCTAACAGGCACTCTGAAGGAGGAGACGGAGATCGGGCGTGCTTTCCCTGACAGGGAGGCAGCGATAAATGTTGACAATCTCTCTCTAATCCTCCCAGAGCTGAGGAAAAAACCTCCTCTGTTACATACACAGGAGCAGGTGAACTGAGGACAGCCACAGTACCAAGTACCCTGCGGGGTCTCTACGGTCACTTACCTCTGAACTTCAGGGGAGACTGGTGCAGCAGGAGTATGCCCAAGATCCTCCGAGCCCGATGAGACCCCCTTCGCTTCCTGGAAGATTCAGTTCCGGAGCTTCTGGACGGCATATTCCTAAGCCTAAAGCTGAGGTATTCCAGCCGTAATACACCACTTTTACTGAGAATAGTCTAGCACAATTGCTGCTATATCACAGTTGGTGTCTACTAATGTGCCTTTCTAGGGGATGCCTGTATCAACCGCTTGCTGTATGCCTTTAAATGTTGCCAGCTCTGTCTCTGTACTTCATAGCCAGCTCACTACAATATTGTGGTTTTTTTAAACTGCTGGGACGCCCGCACATGCGCAGAAGCGCTGCGGCGCGCACAGAGCGTCATCCCCCAGGCTCCGCCCCCTTTCTCGGCTCACCTCTATATATAGAGGCGCGTGCACGCGCACGCGCGCGGGCACGTGCGCCTTCGGCGCTAATTTCAAATATGGTAACAAGGGACAGGAGCCAGGGCCCCTCTTTGCCGCAGGCCGGGGGATGGACGAGCACTGCAACATGGCAGAGGAAGCAGTTTCCTATAAGAGAACTCACCATCTGCCTGGACTTTGCTCTGCTGAGAAGAAGCTAGTCCACATGACAAGAAAACATTCCACAGCGGCCTCTAGTGGACAAACACAGGTACCGCAGTCTAATATATTAAATATATATAAAAAAAAAAATTTTTTTTTTTTTTTTTTTTCTTGACCACCATTAAAAATTATTACATTTTTTTAGTAGTTACAGGCATGCACAGAATTTTGCGGGAATACCATTAGGTAACAGACAGAAAGACAAATTAGGCTTGGGGGTCCCCCAATAGAACCAAGTTCCTGGGGGCCCCCACTTACCTGTTCCCCGCCGCAGGACTTTGTTTGGTCCACAAAAGCCCAAACTTCACCTATCACGGCAGGCATTGTAATCAAACCTTCAGGGACCGGGTTCCCAAGGATTCCACTCCCCTGGACCTGTATAGCACCCTGCACAGAAAACATCTTGGTCGTGGGTATGACCAGAGCTCTGGATCCCAGGGTCCAGCTCTCCTAAGAGAAGCATTACAGGCAGAACCTTGCTCTTCTCTGCAAGGCCCGGGTACCGACCGTTTAGCTATGAAGCTTTTTTGGTCGGATCCGGAATAGCTTACTGAGGCCCAAAAGAACCTGTACGCAAGCTCAGTGAAAAACACATGTTTCTTCTTGGCCAACACCTTAGACACTGGCAAAAAACTGAGGTGCTCCCGGATGGGAGGGGCTTATATAGGGGAGGGTACTTCCGGTTTTGGAAGTTGCCAGTGCCAGCACCTGACGGTATCTATATAACCCATTAGTAATGACTATGTCGCTCTGTGTCCCGTGATGTACGAGAAAGAAATCAATGTTTCCCTATGGGAGCCGTCTTAACTGGTCCGACACATGTCGGTCCGACTTTGAGAATGCTCCCTGTACTACTTTGGTCCGACTTTGATCCGACTTCAGCCCATTGACTATCATTGAAGTCGGATCAAAGTCGGACCGCAGTCTTGCATGATCCGACTTTGGCATGCGACTTGTGCTCTGCTGCTCTTGAGGGGGAACTCCACGCCAAATTTTAAATAAAAAACCGGCATGGGTTCCCCCTCCAGGAGCATACCAGGCCCTTGGGTCTGGTCTGGATTTGAAGGGGAACCCCTACGCAGAAAAAACGGCGGGGGGGGTCCCCCCAAAATCCAAACCAGACCCTTATCCGAGCACACAACCTGGCAGGCCGCAGGGGAAGAGGGGGGGATAAGAGAGCGGCCCCCCTCCCTCCTGAACCATACCAGGCCGCATGCCCTCAACATGGGGGGTTTGGTGCTCTGGGGCAGGGAGGCGACCTGCGGCCCCCCCACCCCAAAGCACCGTGTCCCAATGTTGATGAGGACAGGGCCTCTTCCCGACAACCCTGGCCGTTGGTTGTCGGGGTCTGCGGGCGGGGGGCTTATAGGAATCCGGGAGCCCCCTTTAATAAGGGGGCCCCCAGATCCCGGCCCCCCACCCTATGTGAATGAGTATGGGGAACATCGTACCCCTACCCATTCACCTGGTGAAAAAAAATGTCAATAAATAACACACACAGCTTTTTAAATTAATTTATTGCACAGCTCCGGGGGTCTCCGCGCTCTCCGGTTCTTTCTTCTGCTGGGCCTCCGCTATCTTCTTCAAGCTCTTTTGCTAGCGGGGCCCGGTCTTCTCCGTCGCCTTCTTCTCTGCGCTCTCCGGTTCTTTCTTCCGCCGGGCCTCCACTATCTTCTTCCAGCTCTTTTGCTAGCGGAGAGGCCCGGTCTTCCCGTCGTCTCGTCCGGCTCTCCGTTGTCCTTCTGCCGGCCCCTCCACTATCTTCTTCCAGCTCTTTTGCTAGTGGAGGGGCCGGTCTTCCCGTCGTACGTCGCCGTCTTCTTCTCTCTTCTCCTCCTCGATGTTGACTCGTTGCTTCCTCCCGCTGTAATACTGGCTGTTCGCTCTGCTCCAAATTAATATAGGCTTCTCATGACGTCACAGTCACATGCTCCGGGTGGCCCCGGAGCATGTGACTGTGACGTCATGGGAGCATGTGACTGTGACGTCATGAGAAGCCTATATCAATCGGTGCGCACCGCAACACCCAGCATTAGAGCGGGAGGAAGCGACGTGTCAACATCGAGAAGGAGAAGAGGGAAGAAGACGGCGACGACAGGAAGACCGCGGACACGACACCGGAGACCCCAGAAGTCGGAAGAAGACCCCCGGAGCTGTGCAATAAATTACTTTAAAAACCTGTGTTGTTTTTTTTCTTGACCCGTTTTTCCCACCAGGTGAATGGGTAGGGGTACGATGTACCCCATACTCATTCACATAGGGTGGGGGGCCGGGATCTGGGGGCCCCCTTATTAAAGGGGGCTCCCAGATTCCGATAAGCCCCCCGCCCGCAGACCCCGACAACCAACGGCCAGGGTTGTCGGGAAGAGGCCCTGTCCTCATCAACATGGGGACAGGGAGCTTTGGAGTGGGGGGGCCGCAGGTCGCCCCCCTGCGCCAGAGCACCAAACCCCCCATGTTAAGGGCATGCGGCCTGGTACGGTTCAGGAGGGAGGGGGGGCCGCTCTCTCGTCCCCCCCTCTTCCCCTGCGGCCTGCCAGGTTGCGTGCTCAGACAAGGGTCTGGTTTGGATTTTGGGGGGGACCCCCACGCCGTTTTTTCGGCGTAGGGGTTCCCCTTCAAATCCAGACCAGACCCAAGGGCCTGGTATGCTCCTGGAGGGGGAACCCATGCTGGTTTTTTATTTAAAATTTGGCCTGGAGTTCCCCCTCAAGATTCATACAAAACACAGTGCCTGGTATTGGCGGGGATCCAAGTCGGATCCCCGTTCATTGAAAGTTGGACATATGTCGGCTTCATGTCGCGGGGCAAAGTCGGATCCAAAGTAGGACGGCTGTCGTGTCGCATAGTGTGAACCCAGCCTCAAGGGAGAAAATAAAGTCATTTGGAAAGCTCACTGCTCCTGGTTATGCAGCCAACATGAACACAGGGCTACCCTCCAATGGGTGCTGAGGAACGTCATCAACAGAAGAAGCACCAGACCAAATTCATGAAGGAGTCCAAAACTAAGTGGTTCTAAAGCCTCAAGGTTTTTCACCATAACACATTCTATGCATTAAGGTGAAAAACCTTCTGTGCTGCAGCTCACCCCCAGACCCCCCCCCCCCTTTCCTACCTGAGCCCAATCTGATCCAGAGATGTGCACGAGTGCAGCGGCCACTGTCTCGGTCCTCATTGGACATATTGATAAACAAATCCTGTGACACGGAAGCGAGCCTGAGTCCCACTGTCTGTGTTCATGGAAGCACGGCAGCCCCAAGAAAAACGGCTTTCCATGGGGGCACCCAATAGAGAGGAGGGGCTTGGAGTGCCGGTGGGGGACCCCAGAATAAGAGGATCGGGGCTGCTCTATGCAAAACCATTGCACAGAGCAGGCAAGTATAGACGTGTTTTATTTTTATAAATCGAAAAACAAAAAAAAAAATAGAAGGTTTACAACCACTTTAATGATTCACAAAACAGACAACTAGTACCTAAAAGCAGTAAATTAAAAGTTATATTAAACCTTATATATTTTTTTAAAATAACAAAACATTTTGCACAGAGCAGCCCCAATTCTCTTCTTCTGGGGTCCCCTGCTGGTGCTCCAGGCTCCTGCTCTTCAGCAGGTGCCCCCGCGGCCCCACCCTCCCACCACAGTATTTTATTGACAGCTTGACATTGGCTGCCGCTGCTATCAATTTGCCCAATGAGAAGCGAGAGAACAACGAGAGCCGCTGCACTCGTGCACATCAGTGGATCGGGCTCAGGTAAGGATAAGGGGGGGGGGGGGGGCGGGGGGAAGCTGCAGCACAGTAGTTTTTTACCTTAATGCATAGAATGTATTAAGGTGAAAAACCTTAAAAGGAGTTGTAAAATCTGAAGTTTTTTTTTATCTTAATGCATTCTATGCATTAAGATAAAAAGTCTTGAGGTCCCTCTCTGTCCAGAAATGTCCACAAGTATCTCAGATTCTCCCTCCTGATTGGCTGAGACACAGCAGCGGCATTGGCTGCCGCTGCGATCAATCAATGTCAGCGAGCCAATTAGGAGAGAGAAGGGGCCGGGTCGGGGCTCCATATCTGAATAAGCACAGGGAGTTGTGTCTCGGCTCGGGGGCCCCCATAGCAAGCTGCTTGCTGTGGGGGCACTGAATATCAGGGCGGGGCCAGGATCACAGAAGAGGGACCAGAGAAGAGGAGGATCCGGGCTTTTCTATGCAAATCCACTGCAACAGAGCAGGTAAGTATAACATGTTTATGCAACAGAGCAGGTAACAGGTTTATTATTTTTATAGGAAAAAAACGAGACTTTACAATCACTTTAAGGCTTTAGAACCACTTGTCTTGCAATTTTACAATTTTGATAATACAATATGAGATTGTTAAATGATGAATTATTATTTATTCTGCTTATGAAGTAAACTGCAAGACATAATGTGATCTAGGCCTTAATGGGCTGTTTTAGAGCACAGTGTACAGGTGATTATTTATTCCCTAACTTTTTGATTTACAATTTTTATTATATCTGTATTTGTCTCATAGCCTTTCCTTTTCCAGCCTGTGTTTAAAGACAGACTGAGGTACAATTTACTGTTATATTGAAGGAATTTTCACAGAGCTGTAATAAATTCTGGGTTTTTATATCCGCCTATAGTTTTGCTGTAAAACATATAATAAGTATAGAGTTTACTATGGTTATGTTTTCTAAAGGATGCACTAAAAATCTATTTTAACCTTTGTAAACTATAAGTATACTACTATAAATATTGCATGATAGGTGCCTTATTAGGAGATTTTAAACCCTTATATGATTATGAATCATGCTGCTCAAATTTCTGGTGATACTTGGGCATGAACTAAAAATAAAAAGTCCACAAAGTGTCCCAACGTCGCCCACAGAGCCCCCGTAAAGCATGTGTTAGACCAAGGGTAGGCAACCTCGGCTCTCCAGCTCCTTTGAAACTAGGAGACCTTGCAAAACCCTAAAGCCTCGTACACATGATCGGATTTTCTGCAGACAAAGCATCAGGCTTTTGTCCAAAGGGCATTGGCCATGAACTTGTCTTGCATACAAACGGCACACAATTGTCGGCCAACAAACACGAACATAGTGACGTTCCAGGTGAAATTTCTGCTCTTGAGCACCACCCTTTGGGCACCTTCTGCTAAAGTCGTGTTTGGTGAGCATTCATTCCGAGCATGCGTGTTTGTACTTTGGACTTTTGTCTGACGGACTTGTGTACACACGATCAGAAAATCTGACAACAGACCGTTGTCCGCGGAAAATTTATTAGCCTACGATCCAACATTTGTCGGCGGAAAGTTGGATAACAATTGTCTGATGGAGCGTACAAACGGTCAGATTTAGGCCAACAGTCTGTCATCACACAATTCCCGTCGGAAAATCTGGTCGCGTGTACGAGGCTTAACAATCACAGGCATCTTCTAGAGGCAGAGGCACGATGAGATTTGCAGTTTCACCACAGCTGGAGGGCTGAGGTTCCCTACCCCTGTGTTAGACCAAAGCCGGCCATAGACATGGAAATTCGGCCAGTTCAGCAGAAACCAGCTGAATATCAATCCATGTATGGGCAGGCTGGTTGTACTGAAGTTATTCCATCGATTGACTTCAATACAACCAGCCTGTCCATTTTTTTCACCTTTTCACTGCCGGCGGCTATAGCCGGAAGTGATCAGGCAAAATAAACCCTGACAGGCTGGTTGTATTCTATTGGTAGATAAGGCACCCTGCATTTCCCTGCTTGCAGAACACAACAGTGCTGCGGGAGGGATTCCCGTTGATGGGGAAATTGAGCAATTTTCTTTCCTTCAACCCGCTTGAAGGAAATAAAATTGCATAATGCATGGCCTGCCTTAGGTTTGGGTCGTTCCAGCTGCCATTTTGTCTTGTTCATTCCATGGCAAGTGATAAATAATGCAGAAACTGGAGGCGGCAAAAAGATGCAAAAATGAAGAGTCATAAAAAAGGAGGCAAAATGTTATTACAATTTACTAGAGAAAATAAAGAATAAATAAAGAAAATAAAGAATACACTGGCAGAGCATTGAATCTTTCTGTACTTTACTCATTTTTTCCCTAAAACATTTTCATGCCTTAGCAGTTTTGTAATATGTTTAAAATATAAATACTGAGATGAAAAAGACAAGCTAAAGCAAAATGAAAAGCAATAAAACACAAGCACTGAGCAGTACGAAGGGAATTAGCAGAGCAGATCCAGTTAAGCAGCAGCACTGGTGACAAAGATGAAAAAATCTTTAAAATATTCCACATGGTAAAGACTTTAACATCGATGTCTGAAATGGCCATTTAATTTCTCTGCGGTATGGACGGGCACACAACAAAGCGAAAATCTCTCCTCTCTCTACGCAGTCAGTCACTGCCTCTTGAATGTGATTGCTTTACTCACACATTTAATAATTGCAGGTCAAACACTACAGGCTCTCACCCGGGCTGCACAGAGACGTTGAGGCCTGGCTACTTTTGGCAGCTACAGACTAAATGGCCCATAGAAACAAAGCACCGTCTCTATTCGCAGTACTAGAGGATTATGGGAAAACATACTGATAGGGAGCCAATGTGGTTTAACAGCTTAAAGCAAAGCTCCTTTTTTTTTTTTTTTAAATACTTTACTCACTGCACATATATATTTTTTTTTAATCCATTGATACATACCGGCTACAAATCCCAAAAATTCCAGCTGGCTTCTGGCACTTTACATGATCTTTTTGCAGCAGAGATTGGCAATCTAATACTTCAGGGAGCAGCAGAGACATAATTACATCCATTCTGCTCTCTGCAGTATTGCACTGCGAGCCCAGGGCGACAGAGCCGCAACTCCAGGGGGCGTGTCTATGAAAAATTTTACGTTTTCAGTTGTAACAATGGATACACTTTTTCTGGGGCCATTTCCTCTCATTTCCTGACTTATCTCCAGGACAGGAAATGACGTCCCCTCCACGGCACACAGATGGCATAAAGCTATTAGGCATTACCTGTGCTGTATGCCTCTGCCTCTGTGTGTCATGCTATGCCTCATGTGACTTGTCGTTCTGCAACAGCTGGAGGTCTGCTAATTGCATATCTCTGGCCTAGGGGCATAAAGGAATTATTTTTATGGCTGCGCTGCCGATCTTAAAATGAGGAATAAATCCTTTGTTTCTGGAAAGATGGAAGTGAAAAAAGTTTAAACTATCAATGTTCCCCTTTTGCCTCCCCATACAACAACCCCTGGCTTGATTCATGGAGCCAGCTATAAAAAGCAAACATTACAGCTACCATTTAAAAGCGTTGTAAAGGCCTGAAGATAAAAAAAAAAAACCTTCTGTGTGCACCAGTCCCTCTCAGACCCTGTAATACTTACCCGAGCCCCGAGACTTGGCTGGCCAGGACTCTCCCTCCCGATTGGCTGAGACAGCAGAGGAGCGCCATTGGCTTCTGCTGCTTTTAAAGTCAGTGAGCCAATGAGGAGAGAGGAGGGCAGGCTGCGGCTCAGTGTCTGAATGGACACACAGAGCAGCAGCTCGGCTCAGGTGCCACCATAACAAACTGCTTGCTATGGGGGCACTTAGCAGGGGGGAGGGGCTAGAAGATGCGGCTCTGTGCAAAACCACTGCAGAGGCTTTAGTAACACTAACTTCTCCTTTTCTTTTAAGCTGGCTTCATACCAGTCCATTCCCATGCTTTGTGTAAAAGCATATTAAAGTGTTTAGCCAATCAATTTGATGGAACACACTAGAGAGGGCCAACAAAAAAGAAACAAAAAAATGTACCTGCACCGTTTTTCCGATGCAGTACAAATATGCTGTGAAGGTGCGTTTGGGTGAAATTCTAAATAAATAGCACTGTGAAGAATCAACACACATTATTGCAATGCAATTGTCTGAAGGGGCCTTTATTGTGAATGGAAGGATATGCTTTTTGAAAGTTAAAAATTAGCTACTGTTGCCTATACTGGATTGGCTTCCAAACTCAGCTTTCAATGCAACCATAGATATGACCCGATCACTGCCTGATTTGGGGAGAAATTTGTGATTGTGAAAATATTCTATAGATACTTTTGTGCTGTGTATATGTTTCAGTGTGAACCAATCTTGAAGGAAATACAACTTTCTACAAATTAAAACCATCTATCCAATCAAAAACTCACTGGAAAAAATAAAAAAAATAATAAAAGAAAATTAACACCATATGTGAACTACGTATAATAAGTTCATCCGTGCATTGTGTCAACCATAATGTCTACAATGCATCCCTCCACCTTATCACAAACAGCCTCTTACCAAGACCCCAAATCATAGGTGGTCTAAACAACAAGCTCAGAGGTATGTGGACCTAGCTGAGGAACCACAAAAAGCACCAGCAGGAATAGACTGCAGTGATACTACTGAGGTAGAGAAGATAAATGGTTCCATTCCTGCTGGTGCGCCTTGTGGTTCCTCTGTGAAGACTTATCAACTAGGTCCACACACCTCCGAGTACATTTAGACCATTTATAATTTTGGGTTTTGGATTTTTGTAGGAGGCTGTGTGTGATAAGGTGGAGGGATGCACCAGAGATATTTTGGTTGACACAATGCACGGATGGACCTATGCTTGGTTCACGTATGGTGTTAATTTTATTAATTTATTTTTTTCCGGTGATATTTTGATCAGATAGATGGAATGGATTTAATTTGTAGAAAGCCGTATTTGCTTAAAGATTGGTTTACAACGAGATATATACAAAGCGCAACAGTATCTGTATAGGATACTTACATGGCTGCCCTGGTGGCTCAACACTGGAAACTGAGTACCCAAAGACCACTGATCACTCGGGTCTGCTCTGAGCGCAGATGTGTGTCTGTCAGTCAACGCTCTGTACTCTGCCCCTAAGCGGAGTGCCAAACTATGAAGGGGCGGGAGCGCAGATCGGCAGAGCCCACTGCCGGTCATGCATCTGGGCGGATCCCAACATTATTGTCGGGATTCCTGCAGGGCCTGTATTCTGTGAAGTCACCCGACAGCAGACTTAAGCCCTGCTGTTGACTGAATATGGGTCACAGAAGTGCGGAACTAAATGGACTCCTGTGAGCCACAAAATAATTATGGCCAAAATAGCTTTCTGTTTTACCATTGGCTTAGTGGAGGGATTTCTAGTTCCTTTCAGCACTCTTCACTGGCTATAATATTTTCTCAATTGAACTTAACACTTTGTAAGAAGGGTGAAAAAAAAAATACTACCACATGCCATCAACATAGGTCAAACTGTCATGTTTATATATATATATATATATATATATATATATATAATTAAACACAAGCGCACTAACACACAACGCAACTTGGGAATAAGGAAGCGTACTTTTAAAATTCCTGTTTTACTCCATCTACTATTCTCTTTACTCGCCCAACAGTGCAGAGCTGACAATCAGATCTTTTGTTTTTATGTGTGTGATGTTTGCCGAGCCAAACTACAGTGCTGTCCGCTCCAATATATAAAGTTGACAGCAATGTAAAAAGAAAAATCAATAATAATAATTTAAAAATAAGTTGCAAAAAGACATCTACAAAGCAAACAACACAAGTGTGTACGAACGGCACGGACTTACGAGACCTGAAAAAAGACATCAATACGGAATGTGACATGTGTGGATACATCCTCCCAGAACACCAATTCACCGGCAGGAAAACAGCAGCAGTTTTACACCACCTCAAAATGAGGAGCAAAATATACTGCCCTAATATAACAGAGGTATAAACTGCTCAATATGGGGAAAAAATAAAAATCTTCTTGTCAATAATAATTAGAAATAAGGCTGAAAGTACATTATAAAATCAGGGATGATACAACTGATGAGATCCCACAGCAGAGAATGTAAATAGTTTTCTTATATTTAGCTTGTACATTGTTACTGAATTAGAAAAAGGGCTGTAATAATACAAAACATCAGAAAAATAAAGCATTTCCCCTTCCAATAATGAGACACATGAGGTCCAGGTATACTTTCTTCACTGTATAGGTGAACCCTTACCTTGTAAAACAACCCAGTATATACTGTATTTATTGTATATACACACACACACACACACACACACATTATAAATACTTTTTGTTATACGTTCTCAGCTACATAAGGGGTTTAGAGAGTTGGGGTGCAGACTGAAGGGGTGTATGTCAGCAGGAGGCACAGAACAGCAGTACACTGATCTTCCCAGTGAATGGCTGGCTGTGCTGGGGGGCGTGTCAGCACAAGTCTGTTCATTGGAGGACAGGCAGGCTGTGGTCCCAAGTAAGAATGCAAATTAGAAAACTGACCATGCTGGGATGGATGTGCTTCCAAAGCATGGTTAGTTTGAAACAGGAAAGCAGGTGGATGGGCAGAATCAACAGGTATTTCGCACAAAGGGAAGCAATGTAAAGAGAACAGGATACTACATAAAACAAGTACAACAAACACATATCAGGACAATGAAATGTTGGGGTAACATACACTATACAGGCAGTAAAAGCAAAAACACTGAAATTCCTCTCAATAAATATTAAAGTCTATGCAAACCCTAACTATGAACTGTTCTTATTTGCTCCCTTTTGTTTTTTTAAACACTTGCTGCACGTACCTAGTTATAAACAAACCATTACTGGTTTGAAAAAAGCATGGGATCATTGTAATCTTGTAAAGATCCGAAGCTTTTAAGAGCAGAGAGATCTGGCATCTAATAGACCCCAGATGCCTCAGTAAAGAGGACTTGTCACTGCGTATTGCTATCACAAGGGATGTTTACATTCCTCGTGATAACAAAATGAGTCATTAAAATGTTTTAAGTTAGTGTAAAAAAAAGAAAAACAACAATTTTTTAAAGCGCCCCCACCCCCCATGTTTGTGCGCAAAGGCGTGAATTACACAACATAAATACGCACCACACATGTGAGACATCGCCACTAACATCAGAATGATAGCAATAATTCAAACACCAGACCTCCTGTGTAAATCTAAAGTGGTGAACTGTAAAGGCTTTCAAAGTGTCGCCTATGGAATATATAGTGTACGTAGTTTGTCAGGGTTCCACGGGCGTGCTCAATTTTAAAGAGTGACATATTTGATATCCATTTACTGTACTCTGTGTAACATGGTCTTATTTTTTACCAAACAATTGGGCTTTATATTGTGTTTTTGTGCATTAAATTACTCTATATAGATCTTTAGTTATCTTTAGAGGGATCGCCAACAGGAGGAAGGAGGTCCTGATTCTTCTATAGAGATCTTTAGTGAGACTTAATTTAGAATACCGTGTCCAGTATTGGAGACCTCACTTACAAAATGATATTGATAAGATAAAACAAATCCAGAAACAGGCAGCAAAAATGGTAAAAGGTCTGGGAGATGAAACATATCAGGGAGAGACCGGAGTTGTACTTTTTTTCTTCGCCCAACGATGTGGGCAAAAATGTGTACCCGGCTTAAGGCGAACAATGCCCTTTCCAGCATGATGGAGCACCTTGCCATAAGGCAAGAGTTATGGCTTTGGGGAACAAAACCTGGAAATTTTGGGTCCATGGCCAGGAAACTCCCCAGACCTTAATTCCATTGAGAACTTGTGGTCAATCCTCAAAAGGGAAAAACTCCACAAATTCTGACAAACTCCAAGCATTGATTATGCAAGAATAGGCTGCAATCAGTCAGGATGTGGCTCAGAAGTTGATTGACAGCATGCCAGGGAGAATTGCAGAGGTCTTGAAAAAAGAAGGATCAACACTGCAAATTTGACTCTTTGCATAAACTTAATGTAATTGTCAATAAAAGCCTTGACACTTAAAAAATGCTTGTAATTATACTTCAATATACCATAGTAACATCTGAAAAAATATCTAAAAACACTGAAGCAGCAGGCTTTGTGAAAATTAATATTTGTGTCATTCTCAAAACGTTCAGCCACTCCTGTACATTCATACATACGTATACTAGGGACAATTCAGACCGGGGGACAAATAACCTACCAACATGTCTTTGGAGTATAGGAGGAACCAGACTACACAGAGGAAAGTGGACCACGGGGGCACAGGGAGAACGTGCAAACTCCATGCAGATATTGCCATAGTTGGGATTCGAACCAACGAACCTATTGCTGCCAGGCGGAGGTGCTAGACATAGATTAGATTACCTTCACTTCCTTAATCAGGCATAGGGACAGGAAGTGAAAAAAATACCAACAGGAAAACCTAAAATAACGAAACAACTTAGAAAAAAAAAAGACCTGAATTGTAATTTGACTGATTGCTAATTCTATGCTATTTAGCTGAACATGTACTAAGCAATATGGCTTTCTTGGGAAAACTAATTTAACAGTTGTAATTGACCTTCAAGCACTTGCTTAACCGTATAATGTTAATTACTGGCATCTGGTTGTAAACAGCCTGTGTTTTTTCAAGGCAAACTATAATTAGTGACGTTGAGATGTGTATTTAGTAGAGACGTTGGTTCAAGTGCATCTCAATATTTCGAATAGCAATATCACTTTGGATGCAACACTATGGTGCAATAAATTTAAAATGTTTAACACCTCACTATGGATTGTAAGGACTGAACTGAACTGAAAGCAGACAATCACCTCCCTACCCATAAGTGACCAAAGAGAGCATTAGAAGTTACATGGTTACTATGGGCTGGTTACCAAATAAGGTAGTTAAAATTGGGCTGGCTTAGATATATGCATGCAAATTTTTGAGGAGTGCTTGACTTCGAAAAAGAACATTTCCAGTTTCAAAACCAAAAGGGACAGCATGCAAAAATGTGCATAATGTCTGTTATTTTGACCAAATTCATCCAGTGTAAAGCAGTGAAAGAAATCTGTTCCAAGGTACTTCAAGATTGCTATACCATTATGACGAGTAGGGGTATGTGCAACTGCACGTAAGCATTTCTATTTCACCAACAAAATTAAAATATTTGGTCGTTACAACAAAAATTAAAGAAAGTGTATTTTATTTTAGGTATATTAATATGTCAGTTTTTATTTTCTTTTTAACCCCTTCCTTACTGGGCACATATACCCCCTTCCTGCCCAGGCGAAATTTCAGCTTTCAGCACTGTCACGCTTTAAATGACAATTGCGCGGTCGTGCGACGTGGCTCTCAAACAAAATTGACGTCCTTTTTTTCGCACAAATAGAGGTTTCTTTTGGTGGTATTTGATCACCTCGGCGGTTTTTATTTTTTGCGCTATAAACAAAAATAGAGCGACAATTTTGAAAAAAAAAACAATATTTTTTGATTTTTGCTATAATAAATTTCCCAATTTAAAAAAAAAAAAAATAATAAAATTTTCCTCAGTTTAGGCCAATACGTATTCTTCTACATATTTTTGGTAAAAAAAAAATCGCAATCGGCGTTTATTGATTGGTTTGCGCAAAAGTTATAGCGTTTACAAAATAGGGGGTCGTTTTATGGCATTTTTATAAAAAAAAATTTTTTATTAGTAATGGCGGCGATCAGTGATTTTTTTTGTGACTGCGACATTATGGCGGACACTTTTGACACTATTTTGGGACCATTCACATTTATACAGCGAACAGTGCTATAAATATGCACTGATTACTGTATAAATGTGACTGGCAGGGAAGGGGTTAACACTAGGGGGCGAGGAAGGGGTTAATTGTGTTCCCTGGGAGTGATTGTTACTGTGTGGGGGAGGGGAGTGACTGGGGGAGGTGACCGATCTGTGTCCCTATGTACAAGGGACACAGCATCGGTCCCCTCTCCCTGACAGGACATGGATCTCTGTGTTTACACACAGAGATCCACGTCCTGCCTCTGTAACAGTCGATCGCGGGTGCCTGGCGGACATCGCGGCCGCCAGGCACGCGCATCGGCATTGCAGTGACGCGCGCACCAAGTGGCCAAATTAGAGGAGGCCGTATAATAACGGCCTCCCGGCAATTGACAACCACCTTGCGGCCGTATATTCTCGTACGGCGGGCGCAAGGTGGTTAATCATCTTTTTTCATCTGTTCTACTCAGTGTGTTAAAAAAACACCCTAGAGCCCTAGAGAATAAGATGGTGGTCGTTGCAATATTTATATGCCACACGGTATTTGCGCATCAGTTTTTCAAATGCGATTTTTAAGGGGAGAATAAAAAAGCACTTTACTGAATTTCAATGCAAAAAAACCCCCCACTATATATGACTTATTTATTGGTAAACTATTAAACAAACTACGATACTTTTCTGCATCGCTTCACGTGTGGTGTGAACATCGTTTACATATGCGTGAGCAACCTACGTATGCATTCGGTTCTGCGCGCCAGCACAGAGGGACATGGCGCTTAAAATGTTTTTTTATTTTACTTTTCTTACACTGTCCCTTTATTTATTTTTTGATAACCTTTAATCCTATCGCAAGAAATGTAAACATCCCTTCTGATCGAAATAAGGCATGACAGGTCCTCTTTATGGAGACATCTGGGGTCCGGTGTACGTCTGCCCAAATTTGTCTCACTACGGGTCCAGACAACCAAATATGGAGGTGGGTGCCAATTTCATTGTATCCACGGAAAAATTTGGGTGTAAAATTAGGAACATATTTTGCCAACTTAGTGGGAACCAAGTACCAGTAAGTAAGGACTTTGAAACTGGTCTTCAATGCCAAAATATTCTGGACAGAAGACATTGTAGCTGCCCAGACTTCCGGCCACGCTATCTGTTCTGTAAAATAAACTTTCAATGATCGATGTAGCTGCAGGCATTGTGGTGTAATTTATCCTCAAAAGTTTGCAGCTGAAGCAATGGACAGTATTACTGGCTATACACTTCTTGAATTTCAGTCAATTTAAGCTGTGGGTGGCCCTATCAGAACCACCCAGCTCATCAAACCTCAATCCATAAATTGGTATTCTGACAGCTGCAGAAGCAGTGGCCATCAGAATGTCTAGTGGGGATGAAATCTATTAATTTCTTGAGATGAATGGGAAAAAATATTAACGTATGTGGCTGACCTTAAACTCTCTTAAGCACAGCTCTGTATTTACATTAAAACTCCACTAGGTCAATGCTATGAGAGGGAGCAGTGGGAAATGAGATGGAACTTTCATACTTCTGCTGAAAACTTTGACGGTGAATCGCCCCTCAGTGCCTTTAGCCATGGAGATCAGTGTGGGCTTACTTAAAGTAGAACTATAGGCACATTATTTTTTTTCATTTTGGATTGTGCAAGGGAGGGTTATAACCCCTGTAAGGTTTATTTTTGCCCTCTTTGTCCCATTTTGGAGATGTATTTCACTTACTGTCCCATAGGCAAAACAGGAAGTGAGGGGAAATCCCTGCAAAATAAAGGGATTTTTATAACAGCTTACCTGTAAAATCCTTTTCTTGGAGTACATCACGGGACACAGAGCGACTTAGTCATTACTAATGGGTTATATAGATTACCTTCAGGTGTTGGCACTGGCCAATTCCAAACCGGAAGTACCCTCCCCTATATAAGCCCCTCCCACCCGGGAGCACCTCAGTTTTGTAGCCAAGCAATAAGTGTCCCAAAAAGAGGGGTGGGAGCTCTGTGTCCCGTGATGTACTCCAAGAAAAGGATTTTACAGGTAAGCTGTTATAAAAATCCCTTTTTCTTTTTCGTACATCACGGGACACAGAGCGACTTAGTCATTACTAATGGGACGTCCCAAAGCAATGCCAAATGAGGGGAGGGATACATAAGCTGGGCGCCATCAGGCATGAGGCTCTTTTGCGGCCTGCAACACACTGCGCCCAAAGGCGACATCCTCCTGACTTGTGACGTCTACCTGGTAGAATCTAGTAAACGTGTGTACTAAGGACCATGTTGTGGCCTTACAGTACTTGAGCCAGGGAGGCTTGGTGATGCACTGCCCATGAAGTTCCAACTGCTCTTGTGGAGTGCGCCCTAACTTTGAACGGAGGCGGTCCCCTTTTCAAGCCATAGGCTTGTATTATGACCTGCCGAATCCACTTGGCTAAAGTAGATTTTTGATGCTGCCTGACCCTTTCTGGGGCCTTCCGGCAGAACAAACAAAGTATCCGTTCTACGAATCTGAGCAGTGGCTTTAAGATAAGCTTTAACTGCTCTTACTACATCCAAAGAATGCAATAACTTTTCCTCTACCGAACTAGGTTTGGGGAAAAAGGAAGGAAGAACCACATCTTGGTTCAAATGGAACCTCGATACCACCTTAGGAAGAAGGCTGGATGAGGGTGTAATACTACTCTGTCCTTATGGATAACCAGATATGGCTCCTTACAGGACAAGGCGGCTAATTCCGATACTCTTTTAGCCGAACAAATGGCTACAAAGAAAATCAATTTCCTGGTGAAAAGAACCAAGAAAATGTGCCGCAATGGTTCAAATGGTTGTTTCTGTAGAACCGACAGAACCAGGTTTAAGTCCCATGGACATATGGGAATACTAACCGGAGGGCTAATACGCATCACTCCTTGTATGAAAGCTTTGATTAATGAATGCAAAGCCAAGGGCCTTTGAAAAAAAAAATATTGACAAGGCCGTCTGACCCTTGATAGTACTCAAGGCAAGCTTCCTATGTACAGCCCACTGTAGGAAGTCCAGAATCCTACCTATTACGTACTTACGTGGATGCCATTTCCTGGCCTCACCCCACGTGATGTACGCCTTCTAGATCCTATAATAGATCTGCCTGGATACCGGCTTCCTGGCATTGATCATGGTAGATACCACAGGATTAGAGAGCCCTCTCTTTTTTAGAATGTAGGCTTCTATAGCCAGGCCGTCAACCTAGGGCTGGTAAGGAAGGGTAGTATATCGGTCCTTGCGAAAGCAGGTCCGGACGATGTGGGAGGGTCCAAGGACTTCCCACTGACATTTTTACAAACTCCGCGTACCATGCCCTTCGGGGCCACGCTGGAGCCACCAGAATCACTGGTTTCTTTTCTACCCTGATTCTGCGGATTAATCGCGGTGGGAATGCATATATCAGCTTGAACTGATCCCAAGGGAACACTAGGGCATCCGAACCGCAAGCTAGGGGATCCTTTGTGCGAGACACAAATCTGTCCACCTTTGCGTTGAATCTGGATGCTAGCAGATCTACATCCGGTGTTCCCCACCGCTGGCATATTGCCTGGAAAACCTCGGGGTGAAGAGACCATTCCCCCGGGCATAATTGCTGGCGACTTAAAAAAGTCCGCTCTCCAATTTTTCACTCCTGGGATGAAAACCGCGGATATGGCTGTGACATACCTTTCTGCCCATTCCAGGATGCATTTCGCTTCCCTCTGGGCTGCACGACTCCTGGTGCCACCCTGGAGATTGATATATGCCACTGCTGTGGCATTGTCTGATTGAATTCTGACAGGTGACCCTTGGAGTTTGGATGTCCATACTACTAGGGCATACCGGGCTGCTCGTATCTCTAAGAGATTGGTGGGCAGGGCCTTCTCTGCTTCTGACCACTTGCCCTGGAGAGACCATTGCTCCAGTACTGCCCCCCAGCCTATGAGGCTGGCAACTGTAGTGACCACCTTCCAAGAAACCGGACTGAAGGGGACAGGGACATTGGTAAGTCTAAAGCCTGAACTTTTTTGTTCCAGGCTGACAGTATGGCCCTCTGCAAGTTCCTTGAATGGAATTGACCGTAGGGTACCGCTTCGAATGAAGCCACCATTTTTCCCAGCAGCCTTATACACAGGCGTATGGATGGTTTTTCTTTTTTGTACCCACTAAGTGGGTCAAATCTTTCAAAGACGACACCTTCTCTGGAGGTAAGAAAATCTTTCTCTGATTTGAATCCAGTCTTAGCCCCCAAGTATTCCAGGCTTTTGACTGGTTTTAGGGCTGACTTGTCTCGGTTGATAATGCAACCGTGAGATTCCAGATACTTGATTATCTTGTGAACGACCACTTCTAGTTTTTTTCACTGAGTGGTCTATCAGCAACAAGTCGTCTAGATATGCCATTATCGTTACACCTTGTGTCCCTAGTTTGGCCAATCGTAGGGCCAGAATTTTTGTGAACACTCGTGGTGCCGTGGCCAGACCGAAAGGTAAGGCTCTGAACTGAAAATGGCGCCCTTCTACTGCAAGGCGTAGAAATTTCTGGTGGGCCGGACAGATGGGAATATGCAAATAAGCATCCCTTATGTCGATCGAGGCTAACCATTCCTGCCCTTGTAGGGCGGTGGCCACCGATCGGATCGACTCCATCCGAAAAAAGTCCTGATATGTAGGAACTTGTTTAGCCCTTTTATATTCAATATGGGCCTCATGTCCCCATTTGGTTTGGGGACTGTGACAAGGTTCGAGTAAAACCCGAACCCGTTTTCTTTCAAGGGAACCTTCATGATTACCCTTGGGGCAATAGTTGCTCTAGTGCCAGAAGGAGGGATCCACTCTTCTGGGGATCGCTTGGCACGTTTGACCTTATAAAATGGGCAGGAGGAATGTCTTTTAACTCCAGCCTGTATCCCAGACTTACTGCGGGGATCACCCATCTCTGATGGTGTCCCGCCAGGTCTCTGTGAACAACTGAAGTCTTCCCCTCACCCGACTGAGTGGGGGCAACCCTTCATGACTTAGGGGGAGGTCTTGTACCTCTCTTGATCCAGGGTTTCTTGATACCCTGTGATTGTCCCTGATTTCTGCCCCCTGGATTTGACCGCGGAGGCCGTCGGAACTGTTTCACAGCCGATGTGCCAGGGACTGGAGAAGTAGGCCTCCTAAAAGAAGGACTCCTACCCTTGTTCTTAACCGGTAAGAGTGAACTTTTACCGGCAGAAATTTTCTGGATATATTTGTCCAGATCTTCTCCAAATAAGCGTTCTCCATGAAATGGGAAGCTAACCAGCAGTTTTTTACAAGGAGCTTCAGCAGACCAGTTTTTGAGCCACAGAAGCCTACGCATATGTACTATAGACAGCGTAAAGCGGGAGGCCTGTTGGATTGTATCCTTTATGGCGTCCACCGCAAAACACAAGGCTCTAGGCAGGTCAGCTAGGGCCAGAGCCTGCTGATCTGGTAAGTCCCTTAAGACTTGTTTCAACTGATCTTTCACTGCTTGGCAGACTCCAATCGCTGCTACCGCAGGTTGTGTCACCATGCTTGCTGTAGAGAAAGCAGATTTTAGTAAAGACTCCAATTTTTTATCTATTGGGTCTTTGACATTGGAACATTATCTACTGGACATGTCAGTGATTTGTTAACAGAAGAGATGGCTGCGTCCACTGTAGGGACCCTCCATTTTTTTATGAACTTATCCTCCATGGGATAGATCACCGGAAATCTCTTGGGGGGAGCAAATATTTTATCAGGATGCTCCCAATCCTGGTAAATAAGCCCTTCTAATAAAGGGTGGATTGGGAAGGAACAGACAGCCTGGGGAGCTTTTAGCGACCCCAGCGAGGAAACCGTAGTGGATGGTGGTTCCGCCAGAGGCATTTTAAATGCTGATCGGACCATATTAGTCAGAGACTGAACCCATAATCTTTCAGCCTGAGATGCTGAGAAAGGTTCTTCCACTGTTGATTCCTCCATAACTGAATCAACCTCATCCTGATCCCCTTCAGGTAGGTTGATCTCTGTGTGGGGCTGTTCCTTCACTAACAGGCACTCTGAAGGAGGAGACGGAGATTGGACGCGCTTTTCCTGTGACAGGGAAGCAGCGATCAATGCTGTTAATCTCTCTTCCAATCCTCCCAGAGTTGAGGATAAAACCTCCTCTGTTATATATACAGGAGCAGGTGGACTGGGGACAGCCGCAGCACCAGGCATTCCTGCGGGGTTTCTACAGCTACTGACCTCTGAATTCTCAGGGGAGATTGGTGCAGTACAAGCATGCCCAATATCCTCAGAGCCCGATGGAGACCCCTTTGGCTTCCTGGAAGATCTATTTCCGGAGCGTCTGGACGACATATCCTTTAAGCACAAAGCTGAGGTATTCCCGTCGTCATACACCAATTTTGCTGGTAATAATCTAACACAGGTGCTGCTATATACCAGCTGGTGTCCACTAAAGTGCCTTTCTATGGGGATGCCTGCATCAACCGCCTCTGTGTGCCACTGTTTGTTGCTCTGTTTGCATCCAGCTGACACTTGTACTGTGTCTTTTAACTATGCTGGGACGCCCGCACATGCGCAGAAGCGCCGCGGCGCGCATCGAGCGTCATCCACCCGCCCCGCCCCTTTTTTTCATAGGAGGCGCGTGCACGCGCCCGCGCGCGCGCCCGTGCGCCAATGGCGCCCTTTTCGAAAACCAACAGAGGACTAGGAGCCAGGGCCCTTTTTGCCGGAGGGCCTGTGCGGTGGATGAACGCAGCAACAGGGCAGAGGAAGTGGATTCCCTCAGAGAAACTTACCAGCTGCCTGGATCTTTTAAGTTGAGAAAACCAAAGATCCACATTTACAAGAAAAATGGACTACAGCGGCCTCTAGTGGTTTAACACAGGTACCGCGGTCCCTGTTTTTTTTTTTTTTTTTCTTGACTACTATTAAAATTTTACATTTTCAGTAGTTATAGGCAAACACAGATATTTAGCGGGAATACCGTTAGGTAACAGACAGAAAGACAAATTAGGCTTGGGGGTCCCCCAATAGAACCAAGTTCCTGAGGGCCCCCACTTACCTGATCCCCGCCGCAGGACTTTGTTTGGTCCACAAAAGTCCAAACTTCACCTATCACGGCAGGCATTGTAATTAAACCTTCAGGGACCGGGTTCCCAAGGATTCCACTCCCCTGGACCTGTATAGCACCCTGCACAGACAGCGTCTTGGTCGTGGGTATGACCAGAGCTCTGGATCCCAGGGTCCAGCCCTCCTAAGAGAGGCATTACAGGCAAAACCTTGCTCTTCTGCTGCAAGGCCCGGGTACCGACCGTTTAGCTATGAAGCTTTTTTGGTGGGATCCGGAACAGCTTACTAAGGCCCAAAAGAACCTGTACGCAAGCCCAGTGAAAACACATGTTACTCTTTGGCCAACACCTTAGACACTGGCAAAAAACTGAGGTGCTCCCGGGTGGGAGGGGCTTATATAGGGGAGGGTACTTCCGGTTTGGAATTGGCCAGTGCCAACACCTGAAGGTAATCTATATAACCCATTAGTAATGACTAAGTCGCTCTGTGTCCCGTGATGTACGAAAAAGAAAAGGGAATCTCTTGAGACTTGATGTCCAAAGTTGCATGACAAGTTGCACAAGTGTGAATGGAGCCTAAATCTGATTAAAAAAAAATCGAACTTTACAAAGGAGATAATACATTTTAACAGTGCTACAAAATGCACAGGATCATTAGTGAGGATGATTTTTGCCCTGCAGGAAAATATGTTCAGGAAAATATTTGCCCATTTATCAGCCACTTTGTGATTGGTTTGTCCACAAAAATAACCTTTTCTTGCATGATGATCAGGCCCTTTTTTGAACTGTGAACACAAGTTCCTTCTATGACCAGCCTAAAGGCCCGTACACACGATCGGATATTCCGACAACAATTGGGTGATGGAAGGGTTTTGTCGGATAATCTGACCGTCTGCATGCTCCATCGGACAATTGTTGTCAGAATTTCCGACAACAAATGTTGGATAGCCATGCTCTCAAATTGTCCGACAACAAATGTGTTCCGTTGGATTATCTGATCGTATGTACACAAGTCCGTCGGACGAAAATCCAAAGTACAAACACGCATGCTCCGAACCAATGCTAACCATCAGACAACATTAGCAGAAGTTGCCCAAAGGGTGGCGCTAAAGAACAGAAAAACCACATAGTTTCGTAAATGTTGGCTGAAAAAGTTCTGACATCTGTATGCAGAACAAGTTCACGGCCAAGGCCCTTCGCACAAAATTCCACGGATTTGTCCGATGGAAATCCGATCGTGTGTACGAGGCTTTAGACTAGCTTAGGCTGGCTGCCTCAGCATTTGTAAGCAAGTAATTAAGCAGTGCATTAGGAAAAGTGAACATAGGGAAGCTGGAATCCAGTTATACGAACAAATAGATAAAAAGGACAAAGCAAAAACCACTGTTCATGCAGGTGTAAATAACATCTAAATATTTTATTAACCTGTGAATGTTATTGAACGGCAACACAACCGCCTAAAACGGCCCTTGATCTCCTGAATCTCCGATGTGGTTTAAGAGGCTCAATGACCTTACAGCAACCTTTGTTTTTCAAACACTAAACTAACAGGGGTCTCTGGGGGACACTGACTTTTTAACACTTTCTCTGCATTTTACAGATTGGAATGGTAAACAGCACTGACACAAATGACAAAAGCTTTTCTTAGTGAGAGACTGGTCTGAATGGATCAGATTAACAACGAGAGGCAGTGGGAACGCCAGTAACATTTCTAATTGGTAGAGAAAGTGGGAGGATTGGGGGGGTTAACCTAAAGTTACATAAAGTGAACCTGTCATGCAACAAAGTAGCAGGTTAATTAACAAAAGGTGTGGCCCCACATCTTGTGTTAATTTTCAGTGAACATATATGACAGTGTTTGTAGGTGGAGGCAGCTTATTATTATACAGGATTTATATAGCGCCGACAAGTTACACAGTGCTTTACAATATAAAAGAGAGACAGTACAGTTACAATACAAAAAAATACAAGATGGTTAAAGAAGAAGTAAACCCTGGTGGGTTTTTGTTCCTTTCTTCTTCCCTAAAAATGGCGGCATAATGCATAGCATACTAGCACATTATGTGACACTTACCTGCAAACGAAGCCTGCGTCGTCCCCGCTGCAGGCCGCATCCATCTTCGCCCGTCTTCACTCACGCGCATGTGTGCAGGCGCCGCCTCGGCACACTTGCCTGAAGAAACGGCATGGGCGGCCGTTCCTTCAGAGCGCAGTAAACAGTAAATGTTTAGAAGAGATTTACAATACCTTAATTCCAGGCTTACCTATAGGTACAACATACACAGGAAGGTTTACAACCTCTTTAGGAGGGCCCTGCTCATAATCTAATAGGGTAGGGCAAGTGGTACAGAAGGTTGTAACTGTGGGGGATGAGATGATGGAAGCGATAAAAGATTAGTTGGAGGCATGATAGGCTCCCATGAAGAGATGAGTATTTAAGGATGGCCTAAAAGCAGCCAGAGTAGGAGATAGCCAGACAAATTGAGGTAGAGAATTCCAGAGGATGGGAGAGGCTCTGATGAGGTCCTGGAGATGAGCATGGGATGAGGAGGCAAGGGAGCTTGAGAGCAGGAGGACTTGAGGGGAGCGCAGAGGATGGTTTGGGTGATATTTGGACAACGGATTGGTGATGTAGCTCGGGGCAGAATTGTGAATGGCTTTGTATGTTGTTGTTTGTATTTTGAATAAGGATTGTTAAAGGAGGACACTGAGTGGTTGGTAAGGTAGATGGCAGCAGCATTCATGAGAGACTGAAGATTGGATAGCCTATGGAGAGGTAGGCCTTCAAGAAGGGAGTTGCAATAGTCAATGTGAGAGATAACAAGGGAGTAAATGAGTATCTTGTTGGTTTCATTAGTTAGAAAGGGGTGAATTTTAGACTGAGTAGATATGGATTCTCGTTGCTAATAAATTAATATAAAGAATCCCTCCTAAAATTACAATAAAGCCTATTATCAAACATAAACACATAGGGTATCCTCTGAGGAACTCACATGAAAGTGACGTAAAGCCTAAGGGCGGAGCCAATGACATCAGGACGTTCTAACACCTAAGTAAAAGCATTTTGCCCAGAGCAGGGTCACGCGGCTATATTTCTTAAGGAGAAAGTGTATGCTTTTTTCATCTGTGGTGCACCAGTATTGTGCACAAAAAATCGTGAGTGTCATTTTAATATTAATAATGGCATTTTAATATTTGAATAAAAATGTAAAAAAAAAATTGCAGAAAAACATTTGTTTTAATTTTCTCTTGAGCACCCATCGAGGAACATCAAAAGAATACTTTATAAAAAAAAATTCCCATTGCTTTCTGGAGAAGTGATTAAAAGTACTGTCTATACTTGAGTATAGGCCGAGTTTTTCAGCACATTTTTTTGTGCTGAAAATGCCCCCCTCAGCTTATACTCAAGTCACCTTTTTGCGCCTGATCTCCCGGACTTTGGAGACCTGGTACAGGCTTGCCACAGGTCTCCTGGACCCCAAACTTGGCACACATGTAGCTTCCTCTACACATGTGCAAAGTTTGTTGGCCGGAGGACCTACGGCCGGGAAGCACCGATTTTTCAAACCCGGCCACCCCTTCCATAGACTCCCATGTTAAATGGTAATTTCTCTGGTGATTTTGGGGACCCGGTACCGGCCGGTCGTAGGTCCCCTGGATCAGAAACTTGGCACACATGTAGCCCCATTTTTTTTCTACAAGTGTGAAAAGTTTGTTGTCTGGAGAACCTACGGCTGGGGAGCACAGATTTTTCAAAGCCGGGCACTCCTTCCATAGACTCCCATGTTAAACGTCAGTCTAGTCATGGACACAGTGAGGCATGGGCACAGGGAGGCATGCACATGGACACAGTGAGGCAAAGTGAGGCACAGTAAGGCATTCAGATGGACACCCTAGGCTTATACTCTAGTCAATACGTTTTCCCTGTTTTTTGTGGTAAAATTAGGTGCCTCGGCTTATATTCGGGTCGGCTTATACTCGAGTATATACAGTAATTGGAAGATAGTAGGACGTGGAGGAGAAGTGGATGCGCATGGGTCCATCAGAAGATTATATAGTAATAAGAGTGGCACTAGTACGCACATTAACCTAAAACCTCAGAATCTTGAATAGTGAATAATCAAAACATGTCTATATACCGTATTTTCCGGTGTATAAGACGACTTTTTAACCCATGAAAATCTTCTCAAAAGTCGGGGGTCCTCTTATACGCCGGTACCTGACATTCAAAATCTCAGTCAGACCGCGGCCGTCCATTTTTCAAAAGCCGCGCCTCCTCCTCGTGCTGTTCCGTGATGGGCGGAACACTCAGTTTGCCAGCAGAGCCTCTGTTCAGTGTTCCGCCTATCACGGATGCCCTCTCGTCCTCGGACGAGAGGTCATCCGTGATAGGCGGAACACTGAACACAGTGTCTGCTGGGAAGCTAAGTGTTCCGCCTATCATGGAACAGCACGAGGAGGAGGCGCGGCTTTTGAACAATGGACACCCACGGTCTGACTGAGACTCTGCATATCAGGGATAAGGTATGGGATCGTCGAGGCATGCAATGGCACAGTGAGGCATGCAATGGCACAGGGAGGCATGCAATGGCACAGGGAGGCATGCAATGGCACAGTGAGGCATGCAATGGGACAGTGAGGCATGCAATGGGACAGTGAGGCATGCAATGGGACAGTGAGGCATGCAATGGCACAGTGAGTTGAGGCGAGGCATGACTAGTCAGAAGGGGGTCGTCTTATACGGACGAGTACGGTATATCCCAAAACCAACATTTTAGCTGGAAAATTAGAGGGTTGTCTTATACGCCCAGTCGCCTTATACGCCGGCAAATACGGTACAGTATATATCACATGTGTGATAACAAATATAAAAATATATATAAAAGTGCTAGTGTATATCAAAGTGCAGTGCAAACAATCGCATTGTGCAATATTCTAAACGTGCTAAAATATATATCAAACAATTAATGATGTAAAAAAAAAAAACAGCAAAAATATAACAAAATATTCCATTTATAAAAAATGTCTCCACTTATAAGTGCCTCAAGTGCTCCACCAATGTGTGAATCCTTCACCGCTCACCAAATTGGACTCACCAGATCGATAAAATGGTCAAATTATAAACCAGCAAGGAGACCCCACTTTGTCTCCAAGAGATCACCAATCACTGTTTTACGGTCAGATTCCCCTTACACGGGTCACTGCAAATCATGGGGAATACAAAACAGAAGAGGAAGGAGGCTCCCATAGCGTAAAAACATCTTACAGGTTGATTAAAAAAAACTCTGTAATCCACTCACATTTGAAGAGTGCCTACCCGGCACTAGGGAGTAACACATTCAGCTAATGGTAGCCGCTCGCCTCTGGACCTGTCGAAGACCATAAGCGCGAGCCGGCATACGCAATGTCATCAGTGTCCTTGCCCTGCCCTACGTTCGTTTCGTCGTGTGACATCTTCAACACGCAGGTTGATTTGTATTGAAAGCGGATCTTCACTGCATCTGAGCACCACAAATCAAAAACACCATTTCATTCATTTTCAATATTCAAAGCAAACTCCCCCATCCATCCATGCTTTATTTTGTTGATAACCCCCCCCCCCCCCTACCATTTCTGCCCATTATTTTATTTTTTGACAATAACATGGTGTAGGCAGATTTCTGCCAGTCACTGGCTGCATCACCCCCCCCCCCCCCCCTCCAGCCTGTGTCTTAGAATAAGATAGAGGTGAAACCTCCATCAATCAAGATGCAATATCCCACCCCCTATTGTGTTTAGATGGTTAGTAGGCATGGAGGAGGAGGGAGGGAGTATGCTGTCATTTACCACTGTGTATACGCCCACATGTGTGACTCTATAGTCACACGGGCTGCTCAAATGTGATAGGGAGGAAATGCTCAGCATAGAAACTCACTGAAAACTGAGCATGTGCAGAGCTGACTACACTACTCTGCTAAATTCCTGCCTGAATTGGGGACATGAACAGAAGTTGGAGATAGAGAGCAGCTGGATCAGTCAGGTTTTTTGCAGAATATAGAAAACTAATCCCATAGTGACTGAGTGTGTATGAACAGCATGTAATACACTAGTTATTTATATTTTTTTTATGATGTGGGTTTAGTGTCCAGATCGGTACAAAAGGTAGACATGGGTAGCAAAATCACCCTTTAATTGGTTGGTGCTACAAGGTTTTAGTCTTCCTCATCTCTTTCATAAGAAATGTCAGCTAAAACTTTTCTTCACCTTCTTGGTGTATGAAATAACAGGTCAGAAGCTATTACATCGCACTGCATGTCATTATTCAGAACCCTTTAACAGTATGTAGTACAGGCTGGAGTATTTCTGCAGTGGTAAAAATGTTCTCAGAAGGGGTCTTCGGATGACCAACTTAAAAGGAAAAAACTGGTCTATGTGAGGATGATCTTATCCTCTTTTAAGACAACACAGATATATCCCTACAGGAAGCATTACACATCTTGAACACAGTTTCCATATATTCAAGCTTAAAAGTGAACCGGGGAGAGTCAAAAAACTGCTACTAGACCCTCAAGTCTACAAATCTAAAACCATCTGCTTCACTACAATGGGTTTCTAAAATAAAGTACATTGGCCTATAAATAACTAAGTTGGTGTTTGACTTATCCCTCAGAACTCTCTCCTCTACCATCTTAAAAATAAACACCTGGAAAAACAGTTTTTTGTATTAAAATAACAAACATGCTATACTTACTTGCTCTGTGCAAAGCTTTTATACAGAGCAGCCTTGATCCTGTTCTTCTGGGGTCCCACGCCAGTGCTCCAGCCCCTCCTTTTCATCGGGTGTCCCAACGGAAAGCCACTTTCCATGGGGCCACCCTTGCGTGCTTGCTTCCGAGCTCCACTGCTGTGTCCATTGACACAGACAGCAGGACTCGGCCCCACCCCCGACTCCCATATCACAGGATTTGACTGACCGCAGCTGGAGTCAATGGCTCCACTGCTTTCAATTGGTCTAAAAAGACAAGAGACAGCTGCTGGGGCTGTTGCACTTGTGCACATTGCTGGATCGGAATGGGCTCGGGTAAGAAAAAGGGGGTGTTTGGGGGGGGGGGAGCTGCAGTACAGAAGGTTTTTCACCTTAATGCAGAGAATTGCAATAAATTCAATAAGTGTTGGACAGCTGATTGGAATCAGAACACACTATATTCACCTGAAGATGATGACTTAGAGATTCTTAAAGTGGTTCTTAAGCCCGGACATTTTTTTCCCTTACTGCATTCCCTGCATTAAGGTAAAAAATTACCCAGTGTTTGTATCGCCCCCTCACTCCCCTTTATACCCGATTCCTGTCTCGATCCAGCTCTGTGCTGTCTGCAGAAGCTCCCTCCTCTCTCTCTGCTCAGAGAGGCAGCAGCGGGAGCCATTCGCTCCTCATACTGTCCATCAAAACCTGTATTTTAATAAGCAAAAAAATTAAAACCTTAAGGGGTAACTGCACTTTCATGGAGGGAAAAAATTGCAAAGAAAAAATATAGCGTATACAACTGCGACACAATTCATATTGTAATTGAATGTCATTAAAATTTACTTTTCAATCTGCAGCCGCTGTAATTTTCTGAAAATGCAATACAATATGGCTACCCGGAGGTGTTCTGTACACAGAATGTGCACTGACCACTCCCTGAAACATAATTTCCTGCTTGTGTGATTGGCTCACTGATTTTACCAGAAGTCACAAATCAGATTTCTGGTCCCCTGCAACAAAAATTTCATTTTTGGTGAGATACTTCCAATAGCAACACATCTAAAGGGATGCAGGCCCAGCAATTTACCCTTATTAGAGCTTTGCAGCTGATTGAGGATTATGAAACCACTCCCATTAGAGTCACTTACCCACATAGACGCAGAGAAACACACATGGATTTCTTAAGAATAACAAAAGGTAGGAATCTGCAACAAAGTTTGTTAAAATCCTTGCAATGTACATAGATCACCCAGAGGGGAGAATGTTTTTTTTCTCAACAAAAGTGGAGTTATGCTTTAAGTATCAACACAGATTCTTCTGTCCACTGGATGTGACGGACCTCTCAAACTGACTGAGCTCACACTGGATATTTTAAAGGGGTATATGTAGCACTGTGAACACTGGGGTCTATTGCAATTATGTTGTGAATCAGTTTTGCTTGCACATAGGCAATGTCACAGTTTGCTTGAATGTTGGATTTATTGTTCTGTTTGTTTATTATTTATTTATGTATTTATTTATTGGATTTATTGTCTTCACTTGTAACAGTATGCTTCCCTCACTTTCATAAACTAAATAAAAAGCAAGCTTTCTTCTGCTGTTCTCACCCTTCCTGCTCTAGGGTGGCCAAATTTGTTCACCATGCCCCCCCCCCACATGTGTATGTAAAAGTAGCCACCCTTTCCTGCTCGCCCGAGACGAACTACACATCTACATACAGACAAATTCAACTCTATGGGGATTGTAGTGCACAGAGCAGAGCAGAGACAACAGCACTGCTCACTCTACACCAGCAGTGGTGAGGTGCATCAGTGGAGGATAGGAAGCATGCACGGGACAAAAAAGAACCCTCAAAACAATAAATTAAAAAAAAACTTTTAAAACAAAAACCAACAAAAAAAATAATAATTTTGTGTCGCTTTAACCCCAACCCCTTTTCCTTTACATGTTCAAGCAAGTACTAGATCCCCATTCACCATGATATACATGGACATAGGACAAGGGTAAGAATGGTGTTCTTACAGAAGGAAGAAATACCAGCTCATACAAATGCCTCAGTCATTTGTGTTGTACAAAAGGGATCCTCCCTTGACAAGCTGCCTTTTAAACAGATGTCAACCTAGACCCAGTGGGTACATGAACTGCCTTAATAAGTTGACTAAGGACATCTGCTGATGTGACAGATGTCTGCATCACTACCAAATATACCTCCATGTTGTTTCAACAGTTTATTTCTAGCCTCTTAAAGTGAATCTATCGTCAACTCGATCAGCTTCAAGTTGAACGCCGGTCAGCGAATAAAAATCTCCATTACTTGCTTTCTTCTCACTCTCCCAGCAGCCGGAACTCTCCTCTGCTCCCATACCCACTATGTGGCCCCAAAATCTTCATGTACAATGAAGGACCACTGATCCTGAATTGTACTTAATGATTTCAGTGAGAAGGCGGCCTTCCTAGGTGGAACTTTTTTTTATCATCAGGATGGCTACTTTCAGTACATGGTTCCACTATGTGGGAACATAGCCACCCTTTGCTGCTCATTCCTGACATGGACTGCATTAATATGTGACGATGCATCCAGCACTGGCATCTAAAAACAAAGCAAAATGTTCATGAATAAAATTCCCTCTCACACAGCTTGGAGAATCTGATCTTGTGACACGCAAGTAAGTAGCCGCGTCAGGCACAAGGGGTGTGGGAATATTTAACCCTCACCTAGGTGTCGCAGAAGATTGCAGGGATAAGAAAGGTAAGGACTTGCCTTTACCCATGGACTCCCTCCAGCTCCTCCATTATCAGCCATGCTGTGTCCCACAATGGTTGGTCTGCTGCCTGGCACACATCCTCTGACTTTAGCTGCCATGACATTTGCCACATTGGGCTCCTCTTCTTCGTCCCCCATTGGCCGCTGTCCCTTGTATCCTGGCAATATTGCAGCAGCTAAGATTCTCAGCATCCAGTTGCCATGCAACACCCTCTGCCTATTCCACCTTTCATGCCTGCTGGTCCATCTTCTGTCGGTGCCCACTTTAAAACCATACATGCCCTACGCCTGGCGTTGTACCTCACTAGCTGCCATTGACTGTATTTTACCTGCCTGTGTACCGACTCTTGCCCGAAAACTGCTGCCCAGACCAACCCTTTACTTGTTTACTAAACACATCTCTGCCTGCTGCCTTGACCAACCCTTTGCCCGTTTACCAACTATGGCAGGCCGGAGACGGCACAAATTTCTTTCCTGCAACCACAAAGTGTTGACAGGGGAATCCCTCCTGCCGAGCAAATTGTCTTCTCCTGGCGGGGTGGCAGGAGCGGGTGGGGGAAGCCGCCCACACAGGGAGAATACAATGATTATCGCTAGTGGCTATAGCAGCTAATCCTGCAGGCTGGTTGTACCACCCAAGTTCAAGGTCCACTAATGGTTTGAAACCTGGCTTGTTCCTGCTGAACCAGACAAGATTCGAACTATGTATGACCAGCTTAAGTCTCTGCCTGCAGCCTGGACTGAAATCTCTGCATAAACTTTTAATTATACTCCAGCTGAGATACCATCCTCTGTGGTATTCTGTATCTCTCTGAATTAAAAGTACTCTTTGTTCAACTTCTTGTGCTACCAGAACAGAGAATATATGTGTAATAGGCCCTGAGGACAACTAAGTACCAGCAGGTATGCTTCCTTAAAGGGACAGAGGCTGCAATAGGTGAACCTACACTAACTAGCTATATTCCCTGACCACTTTTAAAGGATGAAGCATTACTACTTTATTGCAAGGTCCACTTTAGGCGCACTCCCCATGTATTCCATGAGAATCTACCATGGGCTGGTGACAGTGTAACTAGCCCCAAGTGGATTTTTCAAAGAAATCTAGGGAAGATGCTCTGTAATAAAGAGAAACAAAGTTCAGCTTACAACAATGCCTTGAGTGGAAATCATTTCAATGTAAACGGATACCAATAAAATCTGACAATGAAATTTACTCTTCCTCATACTGTCAAACAAAAAACCCTTTTTTTGCTTGTTTTTTTTTTCCAACCAGAGGGAAGCAATTATTAACTACTAAAAATCTGAAAAATATGTTGCCATTATGTTTTGTTCAAATATGAAAGAAAAAAGGTACAATTTAAAGTTTTTTGGGGGTACAAAAACTGGTTGAGTTGCAGTGATCTTTAAAGAGTGATTAAATACAAATTAAATGAACCTTTGATCTCTGGCCGGTGAGCATGTGAGACCACATGCCAAAATGTATGTTGACAGGATCTTTCCAAGGATCTCAAGTTTACTATAACCTTTTTAAATGAAGCCCAGCATGAACTTTGTCCAGCGGCTGACTCTTCAGGCTCGGCCATTGTGCCAAACAGTGGGTCACCGGCTTGTTTGCTGGGGGTGGCAGATGGTTTCGTTTGTTGCGTACATCCACCCTTTCCAAATTTTATGTAGCAGCCTGGCCAGAGATGAGAGCAAGTGATGCATGATTGCACCTGTTTTGTCTTTTTTTTATTTTTAAAATAAAAAGGAGAAAGCTTTGTTCCACTGACAGTTGTTCAAACAAGGCAAATATGGAAGGTAACGATGTATCAAATGGTTCAGTAAGAAGAAGTGTGTCAAGAATTACATTAATTTTTTTGCACAGGGTGCAACCTGTTATTCAGATTCTTACTTATAATGCTGTTCAGAACATTACAGAATGGTTATACAAGGACAAACTTTTCACTATTTCACACAGACGATAAGGGATCTGCCTCTGAGCCTGAGTAGCATGTTGAGATCTGTGCCTAGTACATCAGCTAATGCCAACGTAGTATCATCATGTATGTGGCTTCCACATCTACAGCATTTTCAAATGTTTGCACATAGATCCTCTATTTTTAACCTGAGAAGTTGACAGTTTTTTTTTTTGCTGGCTACCTTGAATGTACACAGTATTGTTGTTTTTAACTACTTCAGCCATGGACCATTTGGCTGCCAAATGCCTGGGCCACTTTTTGCGATTAGGCACTGCGTCACTTTAACTGACAATTGCGCGGTCGTGCGACGAGGCTCCCAAACAAAATTGACGTCCTTTTTTTGCCACATATAGAGCTTTCTTTTGGTGGTATTTGATCACCTCTGCGGTTTTTATTTTTTTGCGCTATAAACAAAGATAGAGTGACAATTTTGAAAAAAAAGCGCAATATTTTGTACTTTTTGCTATAATAAATATCCCCATTTTATTTATTTTTTAAAAAGCACATTTTTTCTCAGTTTAGGCTGATACGTATTCTTCTACATATTTTTGTTTAAAAAAAAAAAAAAATAGCAATAAGCGTATATTGATTGGTTTGCACAAAAGTTATAGCGTCTACAAAATAGGGGGTAGTTTTATGGCATTTTTATTATTAATTTTTCTTTTACTTGTTATGGCGGCGATCTGCGATTTTTATCGTAACTGCGACAATAAAGCGGACACATCGGACACTTTTGACGCTATTTTGGGACCATTCACATTTATACAGCGATCAGTGCTATAAAAATGCACTGATTACTGTATAAATGTGACTGGCAGTGAAGGGGTTAACGACTAGGGGGCGGGGAAGGGGTTTAGTGTGTCCTAGGGAGTGATTCTAACTGTTAGGGGGCATGGCTTACTGTGACATGTCACTGATCGCTGCTCTCGATGAGAGGGAGCAGACGATCAGTGTCCTGTCACTAGGCAGAACAGGGAGATGTCTTGTTTACCAAAGCGTCCCCCCGTTCCGTGATCCGATCGCGGGACACTGGCAGACAGAGTCCGCGGGTCCCGCGGGCATGGTCACGGAGATAGCAGCAGGCGCACGCATGCTAGGGGGGCAGGTTTGAAGCAACGTATATATATGTTGCTTTGCCCGCCCATGCCATTCTGCCAACGTAAACGTGCGTGAGGCAGTCGGCAAGCGGTTAAAGAAACTATACCCATTAATAAAAAATGTTTTTTTTAATAATTGTTTAAATATTATTTTGGTGCCTTTAAAGTCCCATTATCTCTTCCACAAAGTTATCTTAAAAGTGTGATGTTGGGGACCCCCTTTGCTTTATTGTACTGCCCATGTGCACTTTTCCCTGATTGCTAGATTGCAACAGATCAGAATGACTGCCATCTTTGCTTTTTTGGATTGCCCCCTAAAAGTTATGCCTGGGTTGCTAGTGTGTTGCTGTACCCTTAGGAAGAAATGGTTGCCTCCAGGTAACCTTACTGTGTTTGTGCATTGCTATATACGAGGTGTGACAGAAAGGTTTGTAGCAAGTGTCACCTCTTAAAGACAGGAAGTATGTTAGTGAGGGGAAAAAAGTATTTGATCCCCTGCTGATTTTGTACGTTTGCCCACTTTCCCAGAAATGATCAGTCTATAATTTTAACAGTACGTTTATTTTAACAGAGAGCGACAAAATAACAAAAAAAATAAGTATTTGACCCCTTCGCAAAACATGACTTAGTACTTGGTGGCAAACCCTTGTTGGTAATCACAGAGGTCAGACGTTTCTTGTAGTTGGCCACCAGGTTTGCACACATCTCAGGAGGGATTTTGTCCCACTCCTCTTTGCAGATCCTGCGCAAGTCATTAATGTTTTGAGGCTGACGTTTGGTAACTCGAATCTTCAGCTCCCTCCACATATTTTCCATGGGATTAAGGTCTGGAGACTGGCTAGGCCACTCCAGGTCCTTAAATGTGCTTCTTCTTAAGCCACTCCCCTTTGTTGCCTTGGCCGTGTGTTTTGGGACATTGTTATGCTGGAAAACCCATCCATGACCGATTTTCAATGCCCTAGCTGAGGGAAGGAGGTTCTCACCCATAATTTGATGGTACATCATCCGTTTGATTCAGTAAAGTTTTCCTGTCCCCTTAGCAGAAAAACACCCCAAAGCATAATGTTTCCACCTCCATGTTTGACGGTGGGGATGGTGTTCTTGGGGTCATAGGCAGCATTCCTCCTCCAAACAGGGCGAGTTAAGTTGATGCCAAAAAGCTCATCTGACCACAACCCTTTCACCCAGTTCTCCTCTGAATCATTCAGATGTTCCTTAGCAAACTTCAGACGGGCCTGTACATGTGCTTTCTTGAGCAGGAAAACCAACTTATCACCCTCTCACCAAGCTGCTTGGCGGTGGTCTTGTAGTCCATTCCAGCATTGTATAGGTCTACAACCTTGTCCCTGAACATCCTTGGACACCTGGGAGACAGAAATCTTGCCGATTGATAGGGGATCAAATACCATACATACTTGAGTATAAGCCGAGTTTTTCAGCACTTTTTTTGTGCTGAAAATGCCCCCCCCTCGGCTTATACTTGAGTCACCTTTTTGCGCCCGGTCTCCCGGATTTTGGGGACCCGGTACCGGCCCAAACTTGGCACACATGTAGCCTCACTCTTCCTCTACAAGTGTGCAAAGTTTGTTGTCTGGGGGAACTACGGCTGGGGAGCCCCGATTTTTCAAAGTCGGACACCCCTTCCATAGGCTCCCATGTTAAACGGTAATTTCTTTGGTGATTTTGGGGACCCGGTACCGGCCGGTCGTAGGTCCCCTGGACCCAAAACTTGGCACACATGTATCTCCATTTCTGCTCTATAAGTGTGCAAAGTTTTTTTGTCTGGGTGACCTACGGCCGGGGAGAACCGATTTTTTAAAGCCGGGCACCCCTTCCATAGACTCCCATGTTAAACATCAGTCTAGTCATGGGCACAGTGAGGCATGGGCACAGTGAGGCATGGGCACAGTGAGGCATGGACATGGACACCTTAGGCTTATACTCGAGTCAATACGTTTTCCCATTTTTTGGTGGTAAAATTAGGTGCCTCGGCTTATATTCGGGTCGGCTTATACTCAAGTATATACGGTACTTATTTCACTCATTAAAATGCAAATCAATTTATAACTTTTTTGAAATGCATTTTTCTGGATATTTTTGTTGTCATTCTGTCTCTCACTGTTAAAATAAACCTACCATAAAATTATAGACTGATCATTTCCTTGTCAGTGAGCAAACGTAAAAACTCAGCAGGGGGATCAAATACTTTTTTTCTTACTGTATATTTGCACCCACATTCCCCCCTCCTTGTAAAATAAATGAACAAAAGCAGCCATGTTTTTTTAGTCTTATCCTAGGGTGGCAACCATGGTTCTCTCTATAGATACAGTGGAGGGTGAGCATAGCCACCCAGGGACAAGTGTGTTATCTGCAGGATTACCAGGTCAAAACAAAGTAAAACAGCCTGGCAAAACTAAAAGAGTGCAGGCACCTCATTTAAAGGGGTTGTAAAGAAAAAAATATTTATTTTTTAAAATAACAAACATGTTATACTTACCTCCACTGTGCAGCTCGTTTTGCACAGAGTGGCCCCGAACGGCGTCTTCTGGGGTCCCTCGCGGCTGTCTCGGCTTCTCCCCTCAAGAACTCACCACCTTCATGCGAGCTCGCATGGTGCTGAGTTCTTGCGGGCGCGCTCCCGTGACACAGCCAGCGGCTATTGCTGCTCACTGCATCACTCGGCCCCGCCCCCCGGCACGCCGCGTCATTGGATGTGATTGACAGCAGCGCGAGCCTATGGCTGCGCTGCTTTTAATCCATCCAGTGCAGCCAATCAACGGCCAGGCAGAGAAAAGAGCAGGATGTCGGGGGGGCGAGCGCGGGACTTTCGAGGGCTCAGGTAAGTAAAAGGGGGGCGGTATTGTCAGATGTTTTTTCACCTTAATGCAAAAATAGGATTTTTATAACAGCTTACCTGTAAAATCCTTTTCTTGGAGTACATCACGGGACACAGAGCGACATAGTCATTACTAATGGGTTATATAGTTACCGTCAGGTGCTGGCACTGGCAACTTCCAAAACCGGAAGTACCCTCCCCTATATAAGCCCCTCCCATCCGGGAGCACCTCAGTTTTGTAGCAAAGCAATAAGTGTCCCCAAAGAGGGGCGGGAGCTCTGTGTCCCGTGATGTACTCCAAGAAAAGGATTTTACAGGTAAGCTGTTATAAAAATCCTATTTTCTTTCTCGTACATCACGGGACACAGAGCGACATAGTCATTACTAATGGGATGTCCTAAAGCAATGCCAAATGAGGGGGGGGATACACCATATATAAGCTGAGCGCTATCAGACATGAGGATCTTTTGCGGCCTGCAACACACTGCGCCCAAAGGCGACATCCTCCTGACTTCTAACGTCCACCTGGTAGAACCTAGTAAACGTGTGAACTGAAGACCATGTTGCGGCCCTACAGATTTGAGCCAGGGAGGCCTGGTGATGCACTGCCCATGAAGTTCCAACTGCTCTCGTGGAGTGCGCTCTAACTTTGAACGGAGGCGGTCTCCTTCTCAAGCCATAAGCTTGCATAATGACCTGTCGAATCCACTTGGCTAAAGTAGATTTTGACGCTGCCTGACCCTTTCTGGGGCCTTCCGGCAGAATAAACAAAGTATCCGTTCTGCGAATCTGAGCAGTGGCTTTTAGATAAGCTTTAACTGCTCTTACTACATCCAAAGAATGCAATAATTTTTCCTCTACCGAAGTAGGCTTGGGGAAAAAAGAAGGAAGAACCACATCTTGGTTCAAATGAAAACTCGATACCACCTTAGGAAGAAAGGCTGGATGAGGACGTAACACTACTCTGTCCTTATGGATAACCAGATATGGCTCCTTACAGGACATAGCTGCTAATTCCGATACTCTTTTAGCCGAACAAATGGCTACTAGAAAAATCAATTTCCTGGTGAGAAGCACTAAGGAAATATGCTGTAATGGTTCAAATGGTTGTTTCTGTAGAACCGACAGAACCAAGTTTAGATCCCATGGACATATGGGAATATTAACCGGAGGACTAATACGCATCACTCCTTGTATAAAGGCTTTGACTAGTGAATGCGAAGCCAAGGGCCTTTGAAAAAATATTGACAAGGCCGAAATCTGACCTTTGATAGTACTCAAGGCAAGCTTCCTATCTACAGCCCATTGTAGGAAGTCCAGAATTCTACCTATTACGTATTTACGTGGATGCCATTTCTTGGCTTCACACCAGGCGATGTACGCCTTCCAGATTCTATAGTAGATCTGCCTGGATACCGGTTTCCTGGCATTGATCATGGTAGACACCACAGCATTAGAGAGCCCTCTCTTTTTTAGAATGTGGGCTTCAATAGCCAGGCCGTCAAACCTAGGGCTGGTAAGGAAGGGTGGTATATCGGTCCCTGCGAAAGCAGGTCCGGACGATGTGGGAGGGTCCAAGGACTCCCCACAGACATTTTTACGATCTCCGCGTACCATGCTCTTCGGGGCCACGCTGGAGCCACCAGAATCACTGGTTTCTTTTCTACCCTGATTCTGCGGAGTAATCGAGGTAACCATTGGCGGTGTGAATGCATATATCAGCTTGAACTGATCCCAAGGGAACACTAGGGCATCCGAGCCGCAAGCTAGGGGATCCCTTGTCCGAGAGACAACCCTGTCCCCCTTTGCGTTGAATCTGGATGCTAGAAGATCTACATCCGATGTTCCCCACCGCTGACATATTGTCCAGAAAACCTCGGGGTGAAGGGACCCTTCCTCTGGGCCTAATTGCTGGCGACTTAGAAAGTCCGCCTTCCAATTCTCCACTCCTGGAATGAATACCGCAGATATGGCTGGGACATATTCTTCTGCCCATTTCAGGATGTAATTTACTTCCCTCTGGGCTGCACGACTCCTGGTGCCCCCCTGATGATTGATATATGCCACTGCTGTGGCATTGTCTGATTGAAATCTGACAGGGGACCCTTGGAGTTTGGATGTCCATGCTACTAGGGCATACCGGGCTGCTCGTATCTCTAAGAGATTGATGGGCAGGGCCTTTTCTGCATCCGACCATCTGCCCTGGAGAGACTATTGCTCCAGTACTGCTCCCCAGCCTATAAGGCTGGCATCTGTAGTGACCACCTTCCAAGAAACCGGACTGAAGGATTTCCTTTTTTCCAGATTCTGGGGAACCAACCACCAACGGAGGCTCTTGCGAACGGAAGGGGACAAGGACATTGTAAGTCTAGGGCCTGAACTTTTTTTTTTTTTTTTTTCCAGGCTGACAGTATGGCCCCTTGCAAATTCCTTGAATGGAATTGACCGTAGGGTACTGCTTCGAATGATGCCACCATTTTTCCCAGCAGCCTCATATACAGGCGTATGGACGGCTGTCTTTTTTGTACCCACTAAGTGGATCAAATCTTTCAAAGACAACACCTTTCCTCGAGGCAAGAATATTTTTCTCTGGCCTGAATCCAACCTTAGCCCCAAGTATTCCAGACTTTTGACTGGTTTTTAGGGCTGACTTGTCTCGGTTGATAATCCAACCGTGAGATTCCAGATACTTGATTGTCTTGTGAACGACCACGTCTAGTTTTTTCACTGAGTGGTCTATCAGCAACAAGTCATCCAGATATGCCATTATCATTACACCTTGTGTTCTTAGATTGGCCAATAAAGGGCCAGAATTTTTGTGAACACTCTCGGTGCTGTGGCCAAACCGAAGGGTAAGGCTCTGAACTGAAAATGGCGCCCTTCTACTGCAAAGCGTAGAAATTTTTGGTGGACTGGAAAGATGGGAATGTGCAAATAAGCATTTTTGATGTCGATCGTGGCTAACCAATCCTCCCCTTGTAGGGCAGTGGCCACCGATCGGATCGACTCCATCGGAAAGTCCTGATATACAGGAATTTGTATAGCCCTTTTTAGAATTAATATGGGCCTCCCGTCCGCGTTTGCTTCGGGACTGTAAAGAGGTTTGAGTAAAACCCGAACCCTCATTCTTCCAGGGGAACCTCCATAATTACTCCTTGGAGCAATAGTTGTTCTAGTGCCAACAGGAGGGACTCTCTCTTCCGGGGATCCCTTGGCACGTTTGACCTCAAAATGGGAAGGAGGGGAGTCTTTTAACTCCAAACTGTATCCCAAACCTACTGCGGAGAGCACCTATCTGTCTTGATCGTGTCCCGCCAGGTCTCTTGCGAACAACTGGAGTCCTCCCCCCACCCGACTGAGTGGGGGCTTCAATGAATTTAACTTTGGGGGAGGTTTTGTACCTCCCCTGACCCAGGGTTTCTCATTACCCTGCTACTGTCCCTGTTTTTTACCCCCGGGATTTAACCGAGGAGGCCGTCGGAACTGTTACACAGCCGATGCCCCAGGGACTGGAGAAGCAGGCCTCTTAAAGAGGGACCTCTAACTCTGCTTTTAACCGGCAAGAGCGTATTTTTACCGCTGGAAATTTTCTGGATATATTTGTCCAGGTTTTCCCTGAATAAGCGTTCACCATGAAATGGGACGCTAACCAGCCATTCTTTACAGGGAGCTTCAGCAGACCAGTTTTTGAGCCATAGGAGCCTACGCATATGTACTATAGACAGCGTAAGGCGGGAGGCCTGATGGACTGAATCCTCTATGGCGTCAACCGCAAAGCCTAAGGCTCTAGGTAGATCAGCTAGGGCAAAGCCTGCTGATCTGTCAAGTCCCTCAAGACCTGTTTCAACTGATCCTTCACTGCTTAGCAGACCCCAATAGCTGCTACTGCTGGTTGTATCACCAAGCAGATTTTCATAAGGACTCCAATCTTTTATCTATTGGGTTCTTGAACATTTGGACATTATCCACTGGACATGTCAGTGATTTATACGTACAAGAGATGGCTGCGTCCACTGTAGGGACCTTCCATTTTTTTTTTTTGATGAACTTATCCTCCATGGGATGGACCACCGGAAATCTCTTGGGGGAATAAATATTTTCTCAGGACGTTCCCAATCCTGGTAAATGAGCCCTTTCAGTAAAGGGTGAAGTGGAAAAGAACAAACAGTCTGGGGCCTTCTAGCGACCCCAACGAGGATACAGTAGTGGTTGATGGTTCCGCAAGGTGCATTTTTAAATGCTGATCGGACCATGTTAGTCAGAGACTGAACCCATAATCTTTCAGCTTGAGATGCTGAGAAAAGGTTCCCCCACTGTTGATTCCTCTATAACAGAATCAACCTTATCCTGATCCCCTTCAGGCAGGTCGATCCCTGTATGGGACTGTTGCTCTGCTAACAGGCACTCTGAAGGAGGAGACGGAGATCGGGCGTGCTTTCCCTGACAGGGAGGCAGCCTCTCTAATCCTCCCAGAGCTGAGGAAAAAACCTCCTCTGTTACATACACAGGAGCAGGTGACTGAGGACAGCCACAGTACCAAGTACCCCTGCGGGGTCTCTACGGTCACTTACCTCTGAACTTCAGGGGAGACTGGTGCAGCAGGAGTATGCCCAAGATCCTCAGAGCCCGATGAGACCCCCTTCGCTTCCTGGAAGATTCAGTTCCGGAGCTACTGGACGGCATATTCCTAAGCCTAAAGCTGAGGTATTCCAGCCGTAATACACCACTTTTACTGAGAATAGTCTAGCACAATTGCTGCTATATAACAGTTGGTGTCTACTAATGTGCCTTTCTAGGGGATGCCTGTATCAACCGCTTGCTGTATGCCTTTAAATGTTGCCAGCTCTGTCTCTGTACTTCATAGCCAGCTTACTGCAATAATGTGGCTTTTTAAAAACCTGCTGGGACGCCCGCACATGCGCAGAAGCGCTGCGGCGCGCACAGAGCGTCATCCCCCAGGCCCCGCCCCTTTTTCCGGCCACCTCTATATATAGAGGCGCGTGCACGCGCACGCGCGTGGCCACGTGCGCCTCGGCGCTAATTTTCAAACATGGAAACCAGGGACAGGAGCCAGGGCCCCCTTTGCCGCAGGCCGGGGGATAGACGAACACTGCAACATGGCAGAGGAAACAGTTTCCTGTAGGAGAACTCACCAGCTGCCTGGACTTTGTTCTCTGAGAAGAAACTAGTCCATATGACAAGAAAAACATTCCACAGCGGCCTCTAGTGGACAAACACAGGTACCGCAGTTTAATATACTAAACATATATAAAAAAACATTCCTTTTTTTTTTTTTTTTTTCTTGACCACCATTAAAAATTATTACATTTTTTTAGTAGTTACAGGCATGCACAGATATTAGCGGGAATACCGTTAGGTAACAGACAGAAAGACAAATTAGGCTTGGGGGTCCCCCAATAGAACCAAGTTCCTGGGGGCCCCCACTTACCTGTTCCCCGCCGCAGGACTTTGTTTGGTCCACAAAAGCCCAAACTTCACCTATCACGGCAGGCATTGTAATCAAACCTTCAGGGACCGGGTTCCCAAGGATTCCACTCCCCTGGACCTGTATAGCACCCTGCACAGAAAACATCTTGGTCGTGGGTATGACCAGAGCTCTGGATCCCAGGGTCCAGCTCTCCTAAGAGAAGCATTACAGGCAAAACCTTGCTCTTCTCTGCAAGGCCCGGGTACCGACCGTTTAGCTATGAAGCTTTTTTGGTCGGATCCGGAATAGCTTACTGAGGCCCAAAAGAACCTGTACGCAAGCTCAGTGAAAAACACATGTTTCTTCTTGGCCAACACCTTAGACACTGGCAAAAAACTGAGGTGCTCCCGGATGGGAGGGGCTTATATAGGGGAGGGTACTTCCGGTTTTGGAAGTTGCCAGTGCCAGCACCTGACGGTAACTATATAACCCATTAGTAATGACTATGTCGCTCTGTGTCCCGTGATGTACGAGAAAGAAAAAAACTTTTTCCTTTACAACCCCTTTAAGCTTAAATTAGTTTTGATGTGCATGGTGGCACTATCTTGTTGTTTCTCACAAAAAATGTTGGCGTTAGGTTGCCTTCATCCATTTGGTGGTTTTATTTATACAACATTTTTGTTCCACAACAATTTTGTATCTTAGAGCAAAAAAAATAAAAAATCAAGAGATATAATCACTATTAAGTGCTACTGCAGTAGATTTTTGGGCCGTTGTTGAGAGATTAGTCCCATGAGATTACTCTTGCAGGGGAACACTTTAATGAGAAAACTCGCCCAACAATCTCCTGAATGGGCAATCTCCTAAAGCGATTAATCTCTTGCTCCCATTCCAGTCTATGGAGGGGAACAGAGGAGATTAATCTACTTTCTTTTACGCAACTGCAGCCCTGCGCAATCACTTGACTGTTAATCTCTTGTTTACAGTTTTCATTAAAGCTAGGGGGATGTAAAAAAAGTGACTGATCGCACAAGGCTCTAATCATGTGACTGAGCAACTAAAATTACTCGCATAGCCCTAGCCTTAAAATAGAGCTAAAGGCAAAACTTCATTTTTTCCCCCCATCTGTGTCCCATTGGGGAGATTTCCGTTCATGTCCTATCACATAGCCAAAACAGGAAGTAAGAGGAAATCCCTCCAAAGTGAGAGAACCCCTGGTTGTCACTACAACTAGTATCCCCACTGGAAGATACAAACACTTACCATTACTTTCTGAGGACAATCAGAAATTTGGGATTTTATTTTAACTTTCAATTTCGATGAAAACATGACAAATAGGGAGGTGAATTTCCCTAATGGGGAACGGGCAGCAACAGAAACCAGACAGGTTATCTAATCCCTCTCCACTCTCCCGTTCTATCCAAAATGAAAAAAAGTAAGTCTTGCCTTTAGTTATAATTTAAAGGGGTTGTAAACCCTCAAGGTTTTTCACCTCAGGTGCTGGCGTTGACATTGCGGGTAAGGGTGCCCGGCAGTGTAGCCTTTTGGCTTCAGGCCAAGAACCCTACTGCACGTGCGCGAGGCCCGCTCCTCTCTCCTACTAGCCCGGCGGCCGGGGGAGGGAGGAGGAGGGAGCCCCTGCCGTGACGTCACCACCCGCAGCTGAGGCTCCAGGAAGTGGGAAAGGATACCTGTCAAAGACAAGTATCCTGTCCCCCCTCCCCCCCGAAAGATGCCAATTGTGGCAACAAGAGGGGGGGGGAGGAATCAGATGAGCGGAAGTTAAACTTTAGGGTGGAACTCCGCTTTAATGCATTCTATGCATTAAGGTGAAAAACCTCCTGTGATGCAGCTGCCCCCCCCAGAGCCCCCCTTTTACTTACCTGCACCTGGTCTTTCCAGCGATGGGGACGAGCACACCAGCTCCAGCCGGTGTCTCTGGTCCTGATTGGATAGATTGATAGCACAGCAGCCATTGGCCCCCGCTGCTGCCAATCAAATCCAATGACGTGGAAGCCAGGGCAAAGTCCAGCTGCCTGTGTCAATAGACAAAGCAGCAGGACACTGGAGTATTCCCGCACGAGTGCCCTGAGGGAGAGCGGCTCTCCAAGGGAAGAGGAGGAGCCAGGAGCGCCGCTGAGGGACCCCAGAGGAGGAGGAGGATCCGGGCCACTCTGTGCAAAACCAACTGCACAGAGGAGGAAAGTATGACATGTTTGTTTTTTGTTTTTTTAAACTAAGCTTTGGTTATCCTTTGAGAAAAAAAAAATACAATAATATGGTTGCATAAGTGTGCACACCCTTACACTAATACTTTGTTGAAGCACCTTTTGATTTTATTATAGCACTCAGTCTTTTTGGGTGTGAGTCCATCAGCATGGCACATCTTGACATGTCAATATTTGCCCACTCTTCTTTGCAAAAACACTCCAAATCTGTCAGATTGCAAGGGCATCTCCTGTGCACAGCCCTCTTCAGATCATCCCACAGATTTTCAATCGGATTCAGGTCTGGGCCATTACAAAAAGTTTTTCTTCTTCTGGTGAAGCCATTCTTTTGTTGATTTGGATGTATGCTTTGGGTCGCTGTCATGCTGAAAGATTAAGTCCCTTTTCATGTTCAGCTTTCTAGCAGAAGCCTGAAGGTTTTGTGCTAATATTGACTGATATTTGAAACTGTTTATAATTCCCTCTACCTTGACTAAGGCATGATGCTGCCACCACCATGCTTTACGGTGGGTATGGTGTTCTTTTGGTGATGTGCAGTGTTGTTTTTGCACCAAACATATCTGGAAATATGGCCAAAAAGCTCAACCTTGGTTTGAACAGACCACAACACATTTTCCCACATGCTTTTGGGAGACTTCAGATGTGTTTTTGCAAAATATAGCCGGGCTTGGATGTTTTTCTTCATAAGAGAAGGCTTCCGTCTTGCCACCCCATAGCCCGGACATATAAAGAATACGGGAGATTGTTGTCACATGAGCCACAAAGCCAGTACTTGCTAGATATTCCTGCAGCTCCTTTAATGTTGCTGAAGGCCTCTTGACAGCCTTCCTGACCAGTTTTCTTCTTGACTCTATTCATTAATTTTGGAGGGGCGTCTAGTTCTTGGTAACGTCATTGCTGTGCCATATTTTCTCCACTTGATGATGACTGTCTTCACTGTGTTTCATAGTATTTCTGATGCCTTGGAAATTCTTTTGTACCCTTTTCCTGACTGATACCTATTAACAATGAGATCCCTCTGATGCTTTGAAAGCTCTCTGCGGACCATGGCT